>JAMZAV010000560.1:0-494614 GCA_024449915.1 Sweltsa coloradensis | reverse complement strand
TACAAATTAGTGAGTTCGTTACCGTAGCTTACATTACAAAACTTCCAGTGTAGCTAGCAAAATAGTGAGTTCGTTACCGTAGCTTACATTACAAAACTTCCAGTGTAGCTAGCAAAATAGTGAGTTCGTTACTCTAAGCAAGCAGCGTTTATAGAAAGTTATATCAAACACGCCAAGTTGATTAGTCGTCACAATTAAAATTTGTTTTTCATTGAACAACGGTTCAGTAGGTTGAGTCATATTTTAACTTAATCTTGTTATTTTAATATTAACAACGCCCCCCCCCCCCCCCCCTCCTTCCCCAAATGAAAATCACCATCACCATCTCAACCTTCAAATAAAGTGTGGCGATTTTTATAATACAATTTTTAGAATTCTCAATTTGGTAATAAAACTCTACTGTTGCCGTGTAGCTATACACGCACAAACAAACTTGTAAAAATACAGCCAAACCTTACACACTCAAAAGCAATGAAATCTAAACGAAGGACCAAGCTCGTGCATACCCTTTTACATTTGCGCATTCTTAATTCATAAACGTTTACACAGCCCCGCGGAACTACATTCTTAAAAAGCCTAGAAAAATAAAATTTGCAACTATTAATATTTTAAACGTTCATGCATTTTCTATTTTGTCAATTAATTTAAACGTAATAGTCGAAATAGAATAATTTGGATAAAGTTGTATTAATTGCTATGGTAATAGAAATTAACAATAGGATGTTGAATATCTCTTGAAAAAAAAAAAATGATTTTTGTACGGATTGTAGGTGATAATTGTCAAGTTTCTAAAGTTACTTGCTTATAAAAGGCAAATATAAAAACCTTTTTTTGGATGCCTTCTTACAAACTTTTTAATTTTTTTTTCTTTCTTTTCCAAAAAAACATTTGTTCACATAACGTTGTTCTTGTTCGTTTGATTTTTGTTTAACCATATTCATTTGACTTCATTTTTTTTTTGTAAGTCCATGACTTTGGGTGTTCATGCGTATTTCACCAAGAGACGTCGGAGCGAATCCAGTATTGGCACGGATGTAAGTAATTGCCTTTTATCCTCACCTATAATCATCTATTGTCTAGAATGTCACATAATTGCGTCACCATAGACGTTAATTTACGAACTCAATTAAGTGAGCGTGCAAACAATTGAAAAGATAATGGTTTTTTTCGTAAAAAAAAAAAAGCAAACCTTATTGCTCCAGTAAATCGTGTCGAAATTTTTACCTAAAATAAATTACAAAAAAATGGTAAAATAGGCATATGGTTTTGTTAGTGTATTTAGTATGAAATCGCTAGTTAGAATGATTTATCGTAATTTGCAGCATCTCGGGTGAACCTCTTTGTGTGTGATGTCTGGTACAACCTCCCTCGGAACTGTGGACTGTGCTCTCCACATGTTCCCTCCTGCAACCTTACATGTGCATGCAGATTAATGCTATTCAAAAACACCCGAGTTAAAAGGTATATGTTACCACATGCGCGGCAGCTAACCAAATAACAGAGTCAATATTATAGCACGCAATTGTAGGCCCGTAAACCGATCGCTACCCAAATATTATCAAACATTACGTGGGTCAAATGCAGCATCTGTATTTGTTTTAGTCCCGAGACCTAACGTAACGTCGTCGGCTTTGGTACCGCCAGCATCATGTCACAGCGCAACGCAGATGC
This sequence comes from Sweltsa coloradensis, assembly GCA_024449915.1. Classification (NCBI taxonomy): domain Eukaryota; kingdom Metazoa; phylum Arthropoda; class Insecta; order Plecoptera; family Chloroperlidae; genus Sweltsa; species Sweltsa coloradensis. The sequence continues at coordinate 492,943 of JAMZAV010000560.1, read as the reverse complement.
GGCTCAGTACTAGGACACGGGAACACATTGTTTTCCTTCAATTCTAAGACTGACCCCTTGAATTGAAAGAGTTGTTGGGAATTTATTCACACACACACATATACGAGCCACATACGAGTCATACATGACACTTATGAGCCCTATTACCTACAGTGTAGGTAAGGGAATCCTCCCTAAAATCATAATTATATACCAAATATAACGTATTTAAGTTCCATAGAGAGCACTTATCCATATCCCTTGTTTGGGTTAATCCGATTAGTGGTGTTCTAAGATGTTGTGTATATTAAACAAGAACTAGAACGAAAGAACCAAAACTAGGGAAAGAGGCATGCAATTATTATAAAATGTGTTTACATTAGACCATCTTTGGTGGAGGTGCCGGATTCAATGATATTGTCAAACCTCCCGCGTCGTCAAAACATTCTGTATCAGCATCGGGCAATGTCAACAAGAACGCATTGCAATCAGATTTCATGTTCGGTTTCCTCGTGTGGTCACACTCGTACAGATCGGACTGCATGTTCGGTTTCCTCGTGTGGTCACACTCGTACAGATCGGACTGCATGTTCGGTTTCCTCGTGTGGTCACACTCGTACAGATCGGACTGTGCATGTTTGACTGTATATTGTTATGTTATTTGATTATTATAATACCATCGTCTTTATTGACGATTATGCCATTTTAGCATCATTATTTGAATGTAATTTACAAACAACTCTCTTCAGCTTTAATGATTCAATAAAGCTATCGAGACGAGGCCACAAAGTAGGCCCTAAATTAATACGTAAAAAAACCTTACTAGGCCCCGATAGCTTCACTTGTCTTCACGCATAGCGCGGGGTAGTTCTGGGTGCGACCCCCAAATTGGCTAACTTTTACAACAATTTCTATAACACAATTTTGAGAGCTGATTATACCTTCTGAAGACACCTTTTGAAACAGTTGCTGTTTGTATAAGTTCAAAGTTGGCTTACAAGCTTTCGGATGCGCTCTATGACAATGATTTAGGTACAATCGCCACCTCACGATGTTCTTGTAGAAGGACGTCCACTTAATACATATTATAGTTTAAACCTTTTTACCACTTTAACATGATGACATTTTAAATATGGTAATCACTTTGGCTTCATTTCTAGTTTAAGGAAAGGATTTCTCTATTATTTCATGACAACCTCGATTGCGCGAATTTTAAACACGCGTCTTGCGATAGGGATGAAATGTGTCGTCTAGCCTGCTAATCCGCATGGGTCGCAGAGCAACAACCATATTATCAGCGCTATAGCCTACTTTGCGAGGTCAAGAGAGACTAGTATAGCCTTGTTTTATCCGCTGTTAAGCGTGCGGTACAGCAAGCAAATACACTGCAATTAACACAGTGCTGATGGTGGATTAATTATATGCACAACGAGATCAATGCTGATTGAAAATACGATGTCCAATTCCTTGTTCCACATTGTCAATCACACTAAGAAATGTGTTATACAGTATTATAGCCTAATAACCTTAGTGCTGTGTGCCCTTAAACCCTAATAACTATAACTAACTCCAACAGATTTATATGAACAACTTTCCTATAAATTCGTTAAGATTCCTTTGCCATTTACTTTTATAATCTCGACAGAATGAGACTTTTTGTTTTAAACCAGCAAAATTGTAATGGCAGTCAATTGATTTTGTAAATAGGCTCATCGATTGGGTAAAGATCACAGCATGACAATCTAAGGGTAAAATAAAATACGAAAATAAAAGAAAAGATGCTTTTTCTAACATGAGTTTACCGAATGAAATAAAATAAAGTTACCATAAAATATTCTTTAACGTGTTTTCACAATTTAATGCACTTAGGCTATAGTGTTGTAAATTTCATAAAATTTTAAATGCTGACTTTAATAAAATGTGATACTTTTGAGTCGCTTTTAAGTAAACTGTGGATTTGTTAAAAGAGGTTACCTTAAACGATGAGATCGTTAAGGTGTTGTTGACTTGTTGTTGTGAATGACAGAGCGAGAACCAATATAGAGCCCGCCCCCCCCCCAGCTTGTTTTCGCTGTCTGTCATAACCCCACCAACGAAACGGACAGTGAGTTGGGGTTTAGGAAATTTGGATCAATGGGATTGACACAATTCATTTTTTTATACGAACACTGAGAAAAGTAGAGTAACATTACAGTCACCTAATGCTACACAACAGAATCTACAGGAAATATCATAGAAATGTAATTTCCCCTATTTGGCGCTCTCGGCCGCATGAGTGTGAGTGTGTTTCGGCGGCGGTAGGGCCTTCCTCCGCGGTGACTACCGCTCACGCGATACGCTATTTAACGCTACTCGGCCAGATCGAAATCGAACGGGGAGAAAATGTGCTCGGGACAGGAACAATGCTATGTTTTAATTTATTTTTTTCGTATTTTCTATTAATGTCTAGATTTTTACCATAAATCAAATAAAACCCCAAGGATAAGGATTTTCTATAAATGGTATTCTCTGTCCATTCATTCTTTCGACATTTATTGTTTTAAATAAACAAAGTTAAGTGGTGCAAGTTCGAAGGTTACACAGTCCAGGAGTAATGTACTCGAAATGTTGCTGGTTTGACTCCCACCAACGGCAATACTAACTAAAAGGTGTTTCCAGCTTTAGATTTGTTTACTCGATAGTCTTTCAGATAGCTCTGAGAAGTTCCTTCCCAATATTCAAATATCCTATTAGTACCTCGAAGAGAGGAGCACATATGGTCAGCAGATGTGGCCATATGTGCTCAGTACAGGAAACAACTTACTCGAGCACTTTTTCACATGTGATATTTTACTCGAAGCGAGGTGGCAGATGAGTAGTTAAAAATCCATTTCGTTTGCGATACTCGACCTACGAAGCTTGAACCCATTGGGCCTGAACCCCAACCCTGCCGTATTAGAACGAGCTACGAAGCTTGAACCCACTGGGCCTGAACCCCAACCCTGCCGTATTAGAACGAGCTACGAAGCTTGAACCCACTGGGCCTGATCCCCAACCCTGCCGTATTAGAACGAGCTACGAAGCTTGAACCCACTGGGCCTGATCCCCAACCCTGCCGTATTAGAACGAGCTACGAAGCTTGAACCCACTGGGCCTGAACCCCAACCCTGCCGTATTAGAACGAGCTACGAAGCTTGAACCCACTGGCCTGAACCCCAACCCTGCCGTATTAGAACGAGCTACGAAGCTTGAACCCACTGGGCCTGAACCCCAACCCTGCCGTATTAGAACGAGCTACGAAGCTTGAACCCACTGGGCCTGAACCCCAACCCTGCCGTATTAGAACGAGCTACGAAGCTTGAACCCACTGGGCCTGATCCCCAACCCTGCCGTATTAGAACGAGCTACGAAGCTTGAACCCACTGGGCCTGAACCCCAACCCTGCCGTATTAGAACGAGCTACGAAGCTTGAACCCACTGGGCCTGAACCCCAACCCTGCCGTATTAGAACGAGCTACGAAGCTTGAACCCACTGGGCCTGAACCCCAACCCTGCCGTATTAGAACGAGCTACGAAGCTTGAACCCACTGGGCCTGAACCCCAACCCTGCCGTATTAGAACGAGCTACGAAGCTTGAACCCACTGGGCCTGAACCCCAACCCTGCCGTATTAGAACGAGCTACGAAGCTTGAACCCACTGGGCCTGAACCCCAACCCTGCCGTATTAGAACTATTAGCTCACGTTGGACGGCAGCTAGTGGCTAGCTCTGGTGAAAGAGTCCCCGATAGCCATGATGGAAGCTGCATCTAAAAAATGAACATGATCGACCAAACTATATTTTATCTGAGGTAATCCCAGGTAAATATTAATAAATAGTGGATATGACAGAGAATGGAGTTTTAAACTTATTTTGATATACGCATATACATTGCCATGTTCTGGTCCCAATTCGATCAATTAATCAATATGCAAAACACATAGATTCACATGATTTTACAGATTTAAATTTGACCAGTTTTCTATTGTGATTTATACTCGTGTGAAAACCGAATTGATAGAAAAATCCACCACTTAAAACTCTTTTAAATGTTGTTGCACTGTACTAAACGCTATTTGTAACTAATGATGATCTATGATTTAATCATTGTATGGCATAAAGGTACAAAAATAATCGTGCAAGAATTGCAATAATATATAATATATAATAATAATAATAATAATAATAATAATAATATAATATTAGATTAAATTGGACTTGGTTCTTCGACGGACATCTCATAATTAATTATATATGTATCACAATATTCATCATTAATCTTCTCGCCCTTTCGCTGTCAGTTAAGAAATTAATGAACTAATTTATATTGTGGCAAAGCATGTTGTTGTTTAGTATCAGAATCAAAAATGTAAATCTGAAGCATTCCTTAATGTCAGAGTAGTAAATGAACGTTGTCGTTTGTGTCAACCGTCATTGAACTTTTATATTCCTGCAAGATTGTATAGGGTAAATAGTGAAAAGATCGGTAGTGTTAATGTGATAGACTAACTGCATAAAGGCAACCCGATATTGATTACTCATAAACAGAGACAATAAGTGCACTTTGAGATTGTTTATTCGAAACTTACATTAAATGAATAAGTGGTATCATATTGTCAAAACCTTTCTCCAGCCAGGAATCGAACCTTGGTCTGCAGGCTTTACGTACCAAGTGCATAGGATACATTCTTTCTTGATTGCTATTCGTGTTGTATTTGCATGGACGGGGCCCGGATTCGATGCTCGGACGGGAAGATTTGTTCGTCCACTGACTGCTCTCACTCAATCCACGTCCCTAGAGCAGTTTCGCTTATAAAACATAATGACTTCCATTACTAGCACGAGAACGGGAGTACCCAAATTATCAGGGAGCGAAACTTTCCGTAAGTAAACGAGGTTTGTTCCAGCATTGAGGTAGCTCACAAGACACAACAAGAACCGGCGTGCCAATCTGAGGATATATTTGTTTTTTATCGTGGTACACAGACGGACGGACGGACAGACGGACATAAAAGTGATGCTAATTGGAGAGCTTCGCTCCCTTTTATAGATCGTTGTTGAGTTTCTCTGATTCCCGCCAAAGCTTGTAGCAATCACCGGACTGGGCGGGATACTCAAGATAAGAGCTGGAAGCGACGTCTCACGAAGGTACAATCCTCGACAAGATTTTCGGACTTAGTGTCAAAATGAGTTACAGTAATAGCTGGCCGATCTGTTATTCGAAACTTTGTCAATTTTTATTATTAAAATTTAAAACAGCTGATTTTTCCTGTTTGGCAGAACAGTGAAAATATATTTGGTCCCGGAAATTGTTTTCATGCTCCTGGCCTTTGAATATTTTCCCGGATTCTGGCATGCACCTAGAGAATGGATAAAAATATTTTCCATCCTAAATCTTGGTTGTGTTGAAAATGTTCTGAAATGTCTGACTTATGAAGGGAGAACTTTGGGGATATGGCGAAAAATTATTTCACGGGAATCTTGACATTTTGCATGCAAAATTAGAAACGCAAGGCTGGTAGATTATGGCGGTAGCATTTTAACGTTTTTGCAAATAGATTACAATTCCAATTCGAAACGCAAATTTAGATTAATTCCATATACAATATTTAAGAATTGTACTGTTTATGAATGCAACCAATGTTTCATGTTGTACGTGACAGTTATAAAGTAAAGTTGGTGAATACTAACATCACATGAACAAGAGTAGAAAAGAATTTCGCCCTGCTTTGTGAGATCGGGTACCCAGAAACCCGGCCAAACAAGTGCTGTGTTTGCATATTTCCCATTGTCCCCAAGTATGTGTTGGTGGGAGTGAGCGTGCCCCTGAGGACGCGAGGAATGTAGACCATATCGACCACCTAGACTAGAGAAATATTCACGGACCATTTACCTAGGCTGGTTTCGTTTATTCTAGTGAGTGTTTCAAAGCTGATTCTTAAATGAGGATAGATTTTGAGTATTTTTTATCAATTATAGCAAAAAGATTAGACAAAATTATTCATTTTTTTATTTGGAGGGAAACACAAAACACATGCTTGTGTTTAAACGAGTCTACATACGTTTTGGATGCGAGTGTTTTGAAAGAAATAGTTGAAATATTATTTCCAGATGTCGATAAGCAGCTACATTTATATTGTTGAGTTGAGTCGAAACAAAATAGAAATAGACTGCCATTAATATCTGAGCGTTTAATTTATGTGATTCATTGATCGCAATCGTTATAACTTTATGGGCTGCAACAGAATAATCTGCGTACCCCGTACACTGCCAGGCCACCATATAAAATAAATCTAAATCCAAAATTTAAATATTACTACATATTATAACGATACTACTACTATAAGAAAAGGAATGAAAATATAATACCTATGCGTGATACTAAAAATAGGCTACCCAAACGTATGCTAAGTATGTGTATATAGTTTTACCTAAACGTATGCTAAGTATGTGTATATAGTTTTACCTAAACGTATGCTAAGTATGTGTATATAGTTTTAGCATAACTAATTCGCAGGGAGTATAGTTTAAGAAACGAAAAAATGACGATCGATTTTAATGAGTGACATTGGGTAGATGATACGCAATAGATGGATATGGAGGTGTTCGTTACAAAAAAAACTACCAGTAAAGTAATTAAGTCGAAATTTATGTTAAAAGTTAAATAATGTCGAAAATTGTTAAATGATTAATTTATTTGAAATGTGTGTTACAACAAAATGAAGATAGTTTTGCATTGTTCAAAAAATTTACATTTTCTTGATAATGTATCTCCGAGTAAAATAAATCGTTGTTCGCTTCACTATAATTAATGTATTGATATCAGCTGCAATATCTATTACGTGATGAAGAAATAAGAATGCGAACACGGCTGCAAAGAGTACAATATAATAAGTTTCATATTTATGGGGGACTAAGGCAGAACAAATTTAAAAATACAATTTTTCTATAGTTGTATATAGTATATAATATAGTTCAGCTTTGACAACTTTCAAAAATCAAAATAATTTTGATCTAATTTCCTTTTTTTATCCAGAAGCATCTCGTATTTTTCAGTGTAATAAATCAAACCTATCTCATCGAACGGTTCAGGTGTTGAAATGTGTATTTCCTCTTTATTCTCCACTTTTTCCCCTGACGACCTCAAGTAGGTGTGAATATGCATCTGCGATACTGAAGAGGATATTAGCAATATGGCCAACCCTCCTTGGCTCAAACTTCAAACAAACCCCCGCAAAACTCAATATATGATAATTTAGTCGGCTCTTCCAGGAAAGTGTTCCCCCTCTTCCTGAGGTTGTTGACTAAGCCAAGGTTCACGTGTTCTCGGCGATACAGACGCAGGGGGATATTCAGTAAGCTAGTGTTGATTTCTCAATAAATATATCAACGGGACACAATATTATTAAACAATAACGTAATTAATACAAGTCGTTATCGGTATTTGCATGATGGGGTACATGTCACGGCTTAAAACAATGGGGAAAATTAACTTCAGTGGAAATTATTAATTTTTTATGTGGCGAAGTTATCACGACATTGAGGAATCCACATCCCTATTCTCTTCATGGACTGGGTTAAAATAATAAGATCAAACACCGTGAAACGCCATAAGTTTGTGATGTAGATGCTAAGCATACATGACTAGGCAAACGCTTAAGTCCCGCCGCGTTGTTGGATGAGCGTAATTAGTGCATTGAGCTGCCATGTGTTACGCGGATTTTCTGTTGTTCTGTGACAAAATCATTACTTAGTCGAAGATATTTTTTAAATTAAATTAAATTAAATAAAAAATAAACTTATTTTTTTTAATTAATCGTAATTTTTAAAAATGAAAAAATCGTAAAATTGCAATTTTTATAAGAAATAATTATTCGATTGCGCTCAAATTTAACACGAATATATTAATTCATAAAATTAAGTTAAAAATTATTACAATAGGATAAAGCATGTAGGTGTTATAAGTCAAAGAATTGTTTTAAAAAAGAAAAAAAACGTAAAATTTCGATTTTCATGAGAAATAATTTTTCGATTACGCTCAAATTTCACACGAATATCTTAATTCATAAAATTAAGCTTCTGTGAAAAAATCATTACAATCGGATAAATTATGTAGGTGTTATAAGTCGAAGAAATTTTTTAAAAATCGAAAAAATCGTAAAATTGCGTTTTTTATGAGAAAAAATTTCCCGATTGCGCTCAAAAACGTGGCAGTTCTAAGTTCAGAGATTTCGAAGGCCTCCATAAAATTTCATCGCAATCGGAGTATCGGTTTAGCCGGAAACGTGTTAACAGACACACAAAAATACAAAAAAAAGAAAAAAAGAAAAAAAAAGAATAAAAAACATTCCGGATTTTTTCTCCAGTGTAGTGAAATGGAATCTTCGCTTCACTCGCTACGCTCATCCATAGATGTTTTATGAACATTTAATCGGCCTATGTTTCCCAGCTTGTTTCTACTTCCCGGCCAATTTGAATTTTGTTTAATAATGCTTTAAACAAAGTGACATGCTTTTTGACATGCTTTTGAAATGCAATTTGAACTAAAAATTGCGTATACATGCGTGCGTATTTTGGAGAAAAACAAAAATGTTTTGCAATTAAGGTGGCATTTAAATCAACATATATACATAAAATTGCCATTTTCTCAAATCAAATTTTAGATTATAAAACATTAGATTAAATCTTCTATTATCTATGTGAGTATTTTAGATCCAAACTAAACACTGTATAAGGTTGCAATAATTACATTAAAATGTTTCATTTACTATATGAAGCACTGAGCATGAGTTATTTTCTTGACAACTATATATCTTTTCTTAAAAATACTAAAAGCCAATATGATGTTAAATGGGTAGAGCCAGTGGTTCTCTAACAAGGGTGATGCAGATTAATAATTTTCAAACATTATTTAGAATATTCAAATCATAGCTATACAACATTGCTGAATGAAGAAGATGGGGACAATATAACAAACGGCAGATACATATGGTGGATTCGAAACCACGACCTCCGGTTACGAAGAATCAAGTCGATTCCAAAGAAATTAAAATCGCACGTCGACTTGTAACTAAGTGCGTGGTTTATAAAACAATGAACAGGAGATCAGAATTGGTGTAACTGTAAACTGTAAAGCAAAACGACTGTGAGCTAGACAAATAAGGGCAAGGGATATTCGTCAAGCTCTTGCATGCCTACTTCAGTACAGAAGGGTAGCGGAAGCTATGACAGAGGCTACGCAACTTCGTTAGGATGTTGAAAGGAATACTTGCTTGGAACGAGATAAGTAATTGCTTTGAGACCGGGTTAAATACTATTCGGACGGAAGACGGAAGAACAACATGACCTCATGAACCGACAGATTTATACCAATAGTCTAGATTCTAGGTTTCATAGCTGAATTTAAAAACAAGTAATTCGATTTCTTCTATAAATGTATGTATAATTCTCAATATTGACCATTGAACTATGGTAAGTTATAAGGAAGTTTGGCGTTTGAATTTAAATCGTATTGCTATAGGATACAGTGTCATATTAATAATGTGTCTATAATGCACAGCTATAGAGATAATCACAGAAAAAATATTTTTCAACATTTTGGTGCTAAATCGTTGAGCAAAACGAAAATTCTAGAATGCACTGTACCCCTGATAAAGATTTAACTAATTATAAATTTACAGTAAAATCGGTTTCACAATGATCCCTAAAAACACCGTCGAACTTGGTAATGTTCAACATAAGTCTCATCGGCAAATATGTCCCATAAGAAATAACACTGATACGTTTGGTATACCGCGTGAGCTTAAGGGGAATCCCTAGACCCAAATATGATTTCTAAAGAATGCAGTATGACGTCTGAAAAGTAAGTAGAATGTAAGAGGGGCTTAATAAAAGAGCGGATAATTTTTTTGAAATGTTTTTGACGGGACATAACCTCAGAATCAACAATTGTATTCAAATTACTGGAATCAGTTGCTCAAGTTCAAAATTGAATTTTTAGCAGCGGTTTTTTGTATATTATTTCTACACTCCTTTATCTACAATCTAAATATAAGTATTATTGGTTTTATATGGTTTCTGGCGTTGCACGATTTTTTCCGTTAAACGGTACAAAATTTTAAATTGTACCGGCAGGCGAAAAAAATTGTGCAACGCAACAAACCATATTAATCCAAAAATCCTTTTATTTAGGTTGTAGATAAAGGAGTGTAGAAATAATATACAAAAAACCGCTGCTAAAAATTCAATTTTGAACTTGAGCAACTGATTCCAGTAATTTGAATACAATTGTTGATTCTGAGGTTATGTTCCGTCAAAAAAATTTCAAAAAAATAATCCGCTCATTTATTAAGCCCCTCTTACATTCTACTTACTTTTCAGACGTCTTTACTGCATTCTTAAGAAATCATATTTGGGTCTAGGGATTCCCCTTAAAAGGATTTAACTACAACAATGGTGGCAAAGAATTACGCACTCGTTCATCCTGTACGAACATAAACAAGGTTTTACGTTCTCGATTCACAGCAAGAGTGTAATTTTGTGTCGTTTGCACATTTTTTAGTACATGTAATCTTGGTTAAATTTTAAGACATAAATTTTAAATTGTTCAGTTTAGTTCGGTATTATAATACCTATCTGAAACAAAAAATTACCTGAGTAAAGGACCCTTAAGAATGTTACCAAAAAACTATTCTCGCAGATTTCAGGAGATGAAATCTTTAAAAAAATATAATACACATTGAAGCATATAAATTAATTTCAATTGCAATGTATGCCACCCCAAAGAACACTTGGTAAAAATTGATTTCGGGGATAATAGATACTTACAAAACAAAGATGAGTTCAAATTAATTAACTTGTTTATTGGATGAGCGCAGCGAAGATTCCATTCCACTACACTGGAGAAAAAATCCGGAATGTTTTTTTTTATTATTATTATTATTATTATTATTATTATTATTATTATTATTATTATTATTATTATTATTATTATTATTATTATTATTATTATTATTATTATTATTATTATTATTATTATTATTATTATTATTATTATTATTATGTGTTTGTTAACACGATTCCGGCTAAACCAATACTCCAATTACGATGAAATTGTATGGAGGCCTTCGAAATCTCTGAACTTAGAACTGCCACGTTTTTGAGCGTAATCGAAAAATTATTTCTCATTAATATCGCCATTTTACGATTTTTTTCGTTTTTTTTTAATTTCTTCGACTTATAACAACTAAATTTTTTAATCGATTGTAATGATTTTTTCACAGAACCTTTATTTTATGAATTAATATATTCGTGTGAAATTTGAGCGCAATCAAAAAATGTTTTATTATGAAAATCGCAGTTTTACGATTTTTTCGATTTTTAAAACATTTCTTCGACTTATAACACCTACATGCATTATTCGATTGTAATGATTTTTTCACAGAACCTTAATTTTATGAATTCATATATTGGGGTGAAATTTGAACGCAATCGAAATATATAATTTCTCGTGAAAATCGCAATTTTACGCTTTTTCATAAAAAAAAAATAATTCTTCGACTTATAACACCTACTTGCTTTATCCGATTGTAATGATTTTTTTACAAAACCTTCATTTTATGAATTTATATATTTGTGTAAAATTTGAGTGCAATCGTAAAACTATTTCGCATGAAAATCGCAATTTTACGCTTTCTTGTTTAAAAAAAACATACGCTCATCCAACAATGCGCCTGAAAAAGCATTTGCGAAGCTTCCTAGTTAATTATCATTAAGATTTTCGAAAGTACCGCAACGCATAGAAACTTTCGGTGTCGATCCTGGCCTTGTTTTGGATGTGAGTGTACACCCACCCACCCACATAGAGCAAGTGGAGGGTGCATGCGTACGTGCAGCACGCCGGTCGCACACATTTCACGACGGATGTGTGAAAAATATCTAGCGTTTTAATCCACAAATCAATTCCGTCAAACCTTGATACTGTGGAACGATATACGGCTACACCCAACCACGTTTCTGTTTTCATGGAAAGCTGTAATGGCCTTTCGAGGCAAAACTTGTTCGTTTTCCACCATGTCTTCGTTCACAATGGATCGACTATATATATTATTTGATTACGGAACATAACAAACATGTTTTTTCACTCTCCTCGCTCCTTCACTCCTTGTTTAGAATATCATTCTTTTATTCACTTTTAACAGATGCTTCTCACATATAAATTATTTTTACAGATTGATAATCAAATGCATACCTATACTGTATACTAATTTTGTTGGCATACGTAAACAAATTGTATTATTGTTATGTTTTTAAGAAATCGAAGCTTGAAAGCAGGATGGCAATGCAAGTTAGCAAAGCGTATATAAATAATCTGGCACCCTAATTGAGTATGTGAAATAAATATGAATTAACATCTATATTCTTTACTAGGTTAGCGAGGTACCGCTGGTTGCCACTTGTTAGAGAAGTTAAGCATCAAATAACAATTCTTCGTCACTAGAGCATTTCTGCGCAGCATGACAGCAAGAAGTGAGGAATCGTGGGCCCGTGGCAGGTCTGCAACACTTGCAGATACATTAGAACATTTTATAAATAAATGAAGATGCCCAGTGTACTTCACAACTTTTCTCAAACACTGATATCATCTCCATTCTGTAGAAGTGGCACTTTTTGTGAAATCAATGGATGAGAGCGATTACATTTGGTGTTATTGCGACACACCATACTCTTTTTTTTTCAACCTTCGTTTTTAATTACAACCGGTTTAACAAAAATTGTAGCCAACTAGAAACCGGTTGCCTACCTAAATCCCTGTGTCTTCTCTAGTGCTCACACAATATATTTTGTATTGTCTTGAGCTAATGAACGTTTTTCATGTGAACCTTGCTTGCCGGTTGTAATAAAAAAATACACCACAATTTTATAGGTACAAATCGTGTCAATCAGTTTTAGTATACATAACAGCCATCTTATTAATTTGAATGACCAGAAAACTACTGGTTAAAATATTAAAAGCACTTTAGAGAGATATTAATAACAGATTACTAAAAGCCAACCCGAGTTGTACATGAACTTGTAACCAGCCTAGTATATTGATTAGCATAATGAAGGGCTATGAGAAAGAAAGCCTCGCGTACGTAAGTAAGTACTCAGCTGATGTCGAGATCGCAAAGAATTAACTGCACGAACCAGATTCAAGCGTGCACCACTTACCCGGGATTGTGACAATAATGATTGAATAATGCTAGGAGAATTAATTTTAATAGCTTTCACATGCTCCAAACATTTCCCCAAATCATGTTGGTGATGCATTACTTCGATAATATAAGTCAAAAGTGTGCTGATTTATTAAAACTATGGTTAAGGAGGAAATACAATTATATTGCAGTTTTAACAATGAGAGTTTTAAAACGAAATATAGAAATTAGAGGATTAACAAGAAATGTACTGATATCAAGTGATAGAATAATGTCCACAATAATGAGTAAATGTGGCTTCGAATTAATAAAGTGAACTAAAACTAACCAGTCATTAATAAAAGTACATATTGTAGTTGCGTAGGACCCAAGTGTATCAAACTAAAACAGCAAAGACATGTCAAGATGTAAACAACATGCTACTACAATAGCACGTACAGATTTTACAATCAAAGTTTGAAACAACACAAAGGGCGCATAAACTGTACAGTTGTTTATATATACTAATTATACCAAAGTAATTAGTGGGTTGTAACTATGTATTTAACATCAAAGGTTACCTGATGAAAAAGAAAATATAAATTGAAAATTAAATATTGTTAGATTCAACTTTTAAATGTCTCTCTACCCATTGATGATATTTTTATTTTATCGGGTTGTTACGTAGCGGTAGTATACATGATATTCTTAAGTGTCGACGTTTCGAAGACCATTTTGTCTTCTTCTTCAGGACGTGAAACATGATATATATATATATATATATGGATTGTTGTAGGTTTTCGCGGCCCGTCATAGGATAAAAACAAGGATCGCCAAGGTGGACGCCCAGGTTCTGCCCGGTTCATCTTTTTTCGAGCGGTTAATATATGTATATATATATATATATATGATAAAAACAAGGATCTTGGGTGAAACCGCGTCGAAAATAAGATGAACCAGGGCAGAACCTGGGCGTCCACCGACGTTTCGTCTGTACTACGTCAGACATTTTCAAGGTTGACTGTGACTCTACGGAGGTTGGAGTCACAGTGGTTGGCAAACACGCAGCGCCCGCCTTATAAAGCCTCGGCTGAAGGTGCGGGACGGCGAGGTTATATAGAAAATAGGTGCGGGGCGGCGAGGTCATATCGTGAAAAGGTGCGGGGCGGCGATGTCATATCGATAAAATATATACGGATGGTGGCAATTGAGAAACAAAATAGCACAGCTTACTGTAGCGTCATAGTCGCCTACTATAAAGCCAAGTTTAAACATCATATTTCCCAACTCTAGGGTTACAGAGATGGTTTGTATTTCTCCAAGATATTTTCATGTGTAGTCTAATAGGCAGTGCAATCTGCTCTACACACGTTATTAACAATGTACAAAACAGACCAAAAATTAGACAGTTTTAAATTGGTGGCCGCATAGCTCAGTTGGTAAGAGCATAGCTCGGTAAGCTAAGGTCCCGGGTTCATACCCCGGTGTAGTCACTTTTTTAATTTCTGTCTAAAGTACTCACATAACAGCGTCATAGTCGCCTACTATAAAGCCAAGTTTAAACATCATATTTCCCAACTCTAGGGTTACAGAGATGTTGTATTTCTCAAGTATTTATGTGTAGTCTAATAGCAGTGCATCTCTCTACACACGTTATTAAAAATTACAAACGACAAATTAGACGTTTATGGTGCCGCATAGCTCAGTTGTAAGAGCATGCCGTAAGCTAAGTCCGGTTAACCGTTAGTCACTTTTAATTCTGTCTAAAGTACTAACATAACAGCGTCATAGTCGCCTATATAAAGCCAGTTAAACATCTATTTCCCAACTCTAGGGTTATATAGATGGTTTGTATTCTCCAAGTTATTTTCAAGTTGTAGTCTAATAGGCAGTCAATCTGCTCTACACACGTTTAAACATGTACAAAACAGACCAAAATTAGACAGTTTTTAATTGGTGGCCGCATAGCTCAGTTGGTAAGAGCATAGCCCGGTCAGCTAAGGTCCCGGGTTCAATCCCCGGTGTAGTCACTTTTTTAATTTCTGTCTAAAGTACTAACTAACAGCGTCATAGTCGCCTACTATAAAGCCAAGTTTAAACATCATATTTCCCAACTCTAGGGTTACAGAGATGGTTTGTATTTCTCCAAGTTATTTTCATGTGTAGTCTAATAGGCAGTGCAATCTGCTCTACACACGTTATTAACAATGTACAAAACAGACCAAAAATTAGACAGTTTTAAATTGGTGGCCGCATAGCTCAGTTGGTAAGAGCATAGCCCGGTCAGCTAAGGTCCCGGGTTCAATCCCCGGTGTAGTCACTTTTTTAATTTCTGTCTAAAGTACTAACATAACAGCGTCATAGTCGCCGACTATAAAGCCAAGTTTAAACATATATATATATATATGTAATTATTCACCATTTTTTTCTGGGTTTTGTCACACGATAAAACGAGTAGGTAGTCTCAACTTACCTCACCTCAGTTGAGTTGTGAGACTACCTACTCGTTTTACCCTGGGTTTTGTCACACGATAAAACGAGTAGGTGGTCTCAACTTACCTCACCTCAGTTGAGTTGTGAGACTACCTACTCGTTTTACCCTGGGTTTTGTCACACGATAAAACGAGTAGGTAGTCTCAACTTACCTCACCTCAGTTGAGTTGTGAGACTACCTACTCGTTTTACCCAGAAAAAAATGGTGAATAATTACATTACTTATGTCTGCGAAAATTTAAAACTTAACATATATATATCATGTCCTGAAGAAGGACAAAATGGTCTTCGACACGTCGACATAAGAATATCATGTATACCACCGCTACATAAATGGGTTTTAACCGCAAAACTCAAAAAATATATTTCATTCAGGCTAACTAGCAATGAATTTAGCAATTAACAGAAAAATTATTGGGGCCACCATGACCTCCCAAAAAATTGTCAAACATGACATTTTTCGAGCTAGGTCCCATCGGCAAAAATCTCCCATAAGAAATAACATGGGGACGATCTTTATTCCCCGTGACCTTGGAGGATTTTGATCCAAAAAAATATTGGACATTATTGACGTACTCGACAGCCTTTTCTGTAAATTCTCTATATTTTGTTTTGTAATTTGGGCAAGTAGTTCGGTCAAAATATGCTGATTACCAAGATGGGGTGTGATTTTGGATTGCATATTTTTGCGTGTTTGAGGGTATATTTGGGCACAGTTTCAAGACACGATGTTATAAAGGGGCATTTTAGATTGGTACTATGCTCTAGTATCTATGTGGACCAAAAAAGAAGCAGGTTAAAGCCGATTTAGGAAATTTTCCAAAACACCAATTTTCGCCAATTTCTGGATCAAAAAAATTTAAAAAATCGTGTTAAATCACAGTTACAAGATATAATTTTTTAAATGGTCATTTAAGTGTAGTATTGTGCTAGCCTATAGATCACGTGGTAAAAAATAATTTTTGGGGTTTTTAGCCCCTATAACAACCCGATAAAATAAAAATAGAAATATTACAAATATTCTTAGATTCATTTATGATTAGAATTTCTTGTTTTGGTGGAAAATATTATAATAAAATGAACATTTTCCCATCAAAGCAAGAAACATCAAGTTATTGAACTTTAGAGTAATTATACGGATGTGTTGATAGAGTATAATTTAAAACAAATTCTCACAACTGTTATAATTAATAATATATTTGTACTTCACGAAAACACTTTTCTAAAATTCCCATAAAAGATTGTCATGTAACTGTTTCTTTTGAGAATTGCCGCTAGTTTTATGTGTAGATCTCTTTAGCAGCTGCGAGTGGTATCATTTGTAGCTGGTTATGTAGTCGAGTCATCGGTCTTTGACGCTTCTGTGAGGCATGTTTGTTGGCGTTCATTGTGCGTGTAAGCATTTCAAGTGTGTCTGGTAAACATGCCGGATAATTGGCATGACCTGAGAAGATTAATGGTACATTTGTGAGAGAAGACATCGGCTTCCGTTTAACTCAACTATCCTATATCATATTCCATTACAGCAATGTAATTTTTTAATATTTTAAACAATATTGACAATTTATAATAAAAATAGAATTTCAAATTATGGATTTATAGATTTCAAGTTTAGACTCCAAACCTTAGAAAACCTGAACTCTGATCGAACTTTACACTTTATAATTCATACGAAAACGAATGAGTGCATAGAATAGGCTGGTTTCTCGAGAAATAAGTTTGATTAATATCCAATACGTCTCATTGGAATTTCGCTTAGTAAATTTAATGGAAAACATTCCGTTCACAGTAAAATTAATATACTAGACGCATGTGCCATCCATCACTAATATAAGTCAAGAATAAAAAACGAACAGTGTATGAGTGAATGGTACACACTTGAACTAGACTAGACATACTACTTGTTAAAAAATACTTATGGAACGGCGGAATGGAAACTAGTTTACTTGTTTTAAATTTCACGCCCTTAGTGATTTGAAAAGTGAGTATGCATGAAACACAAGTAATTAGGACTAAATATGTTTTATTTGTCGATCAGAAAAAACTTTGCTTCAATCAATTCCAATATTGTTGCTGTAGGTACTTATTGAAATAATATGGTTTAAATAAAATTACATAAAATTCATATAATTGTATATGCAACCACATTTAAATCATGGTGGGACATTTTACTTAAACTTTTACTCAAAATCGCAGCATATAGCTGTTGATAGCATGCTAAATTTGACTGTGATAAATTACTGCAGAAGTAAAAATTAATTCACGAAAAGATTCAAATAAAGTTGAAAAGTAGTTAAAAACTTTCTGAAAACTTATAACAAAAACCTGCCAGATCAACATCAATCGAGCATAGTTAGAATAATAACATTCTTCTTCTTCTTCTTCTTCTTCTTCTTCTTCTTCTTCTTCTTCTTCTTCTTCTTCTTCTTCTTTTCTCTTCTTCTTCTTCTTCTTCTTCTTCTTCTTCTTCTTCTTCTTCTTCTTCTTCTTCTTCTTCCTCTTCAATGTTTTGTACTGTTCAGAATAATATTCTTCTTCTTCATTGTTTTGTTCTGTTCAGAATAATATTCTCCTTCTTCAATGTTTTGTTTTGGTCTGTTATGAATAATATTCTTCACGGTGATGTTTATTTTACACTTAAGTTGTAGGAAGAAAATGTTTGCATATTATGTAATCTTATAAATAGTTTCCTAATAATTCCCTTTTCGTTGTTGTTGGCCATAGTTTATTTTTAAGATAGTTCAATATTAGCAGTTAAAACTTTTAATAAATCAATTATGATAACAATCATCGTTAATTCTAATGCTATGGGATAGTAACACAATACAAAGTTTGCTGAAAATAAAGACAACAGGAGATGGTTATAAAAAGGACCAAATTTCGTAGAATTTTATCAGCGCCATGGCTCAATCAAATGAGCATGGTAAATTGATTGTGTGTGTGTGTGTGCGTGTGTGTGTGACCATCTGTTTTATGAATGTATTTCTAATTCACCCTATTGTGAATCTCCTAACAAAATATTAAATTATTTATATTTATAATGTTGAGCCTAAAACACATAAAATGATTGTTTGACTTAACACGTAAATACTAGGAAAACGTTAAAGTCCCGTCGCGTTGTTGAGCGAGCACCGGTACGTGCAACACGACCCGAGTACGACATTCCCATAATGTTACATACCAATAAGTCGGTCTTGACCGATTTAGCTGAAAATTTGTAAAATAGGAGAGAATGGATAAAATCCACCGCCATCTATAGGACCTTGACATCATTTCTTTGGGAAAACTATTTTAACTCTTTGATAACTTCACTGCTTCCTCGATAGTATTTTGATTACTTCTAGGTGGCAGTGCATAGTGAGACTTTTCGTTGCCATGGTAACGTTACATTTGTTAAAATGTAATTTCTATCTACACTACTTAAGGTCTTGACCGATTTAGTTGAAAATTTGTAAAATAGGAGCGAATGTTGTACTTATTGACCCTGCAAAATTTCAGAACGATCGGAACATTTTTGTTTTTTTATTTTTTTATTTTATTTTTTATTTTTTATAACCAACGATCGGATTTTGTTCAAAAACTATACAGCAACCCGCCTAGGTGGTATGTACATGTGTGCAAAATTTCAGGTCGATCAGAGAAACGGTGCGACCTGTACCGAAGCAGTAACAGAAAAAAACAGACATTCGAGCCATAAGAGTCAAGTGGAGACGCTCGCTACGCTCGCTCAATCAGCTTTTACTAGGAAAACGCTCAGTTGGACGCGTTGTTGAGCGAGCACCGTTACGTGCAACACGACCCGAGTACGACATTCCCATAATGTTACATACCAATAAGTCTTTTAGGTCTTGACCGATTTAGCTGAAAATTTGTAAAATAGGAGAGAATGGATAAAATCCACCGCCATCTAGAGGACCTTGACATCATTTCTTTGGGAAAACTATTCTACTCTTGATTTCTTAGGTGGCAGTACATAGTGACCAGAATTCTTGTGCGACTTTTCGTTGCCATGGTAACGTTACTTTTGTTAAAATGTAATTGCTATCTACACTACTTATCGGATCAAAATAAAATTAACATATTCGTGACCGGACGGACATTCTAAATGATTTGGCTACCTCAGATTTTGTCGCCGTTTAGTTTTAAAAAAAAACTTTAGATTAACTTTAATGTAACTTTATAACTTTTTGAACGATTTTGCCACAAAACTAATGGCATTCAATCGGGAACGAAACTTGCGGATGGTCAAAATTTCAACTCGATCCGAGCCTCCGTTTGACCGCTATCATGAGCCAAAAAAGCTGTGCGACTTTCCGTTGCCATGGTAACGGGACTTTGTTATAATGTAATTTCCATCTACACTACTTATCGGATCAAAATAAAAATAACATATTCGGGATCGGACGGACATTCTAAATGATTTGGCCACCTCAGATTTTGTCGCCGTTTAGTTTGAAAAAAAAACTTTCGATTAACTTTAATGTAACTTTTTAACTTTTTGAACGATTTTGCCACAAAACTATACAGCAACCCGCCTAGGTGGTATGTACATGTGTGCAAAATTTCAGGTCGATCAGAGAAACGGTGCGACCTGTATCGAAGCAGTAACAGAAAAAAAAACAGACATTCGAGCCATAAGAGTCAAGTGGAGACGCTCGCTTCGCTCGCTCAATAATTTCAATTTTTAATTACAACTCTTAAAAGGGGTTATTTCCCTTCAAAATTATTTTCAAACACTCGTCCATAGACTAATACCACTCTTAAATGACGGTTTAAAAAATTATATCTTGTAACTGTGATTTTATACGAATTTTTTAATTTTTTAAATCTCAATTTGCAAAAATTGGCGTTTTGATGAATTTCTGGAATCGGTATTTACCTGCTGTCTTTTTGCCTACATAGAGAATCGGACCTTTACAACATTGTGTCTTGAAACTGTGCACAAATATGCACTCAAACACGCAAAAATATGCATACCTAAATCACTCCCCTTCTTGGTAATCAGCATATTTTGAGCTAACCACTTGCTCAAATTACAAAACAAAATATAGCGGATTTACAGAAAAGGCTGCCGAGTACGTTAAAATTAGACAGTATTTTTTTGGATCAAACTCCTCCAAGGTCACGGGGCACAAAAATGTCTCTACATGTTATTTCTTATGGAAGATTTTGCCGATGGGACCCAGCTCGAAAATTACCAAGTTTGACAAAAAAACATCGGGTCATAGTGGACCCAATAATGTTTCTGTTTATTCTAAATTCATAACTAGTTAGACAGAATGAAATATATTTTTTTAGATAAGCGGGTGAATACACCTTGAAGAGTAGTTATATTTCCAAACTTGTGAGTGTATTCAATTGATTGTCTATTGTATATGAAATTGGCTTAAAAAGGAGGTTTAAAATAGTGTCATGGTACGTAGGTTTCCCGCTAAAAAAATATTATGTGTATCATTCCGGAGAAAGAAAAAATTCTGGTGAAATATTGTAAAATGTTGAGGTGTAATGTATGTTGGTATCCCAGCTGACAGCGCCTGTAGGGAGGAGGAGTGTGGGGGTGGGGGGAGGGGGAGGAGAGGCTGTACTTGTCAGCCACTAATTGAAGGGTAATTAACACCATCCTGACATCTCTAATTAATGGATACACTCGCGGGCTTTCATGGCAGTCGGGACCAGCAAGACAGTTTCACACACATTTTTAACACGGCTTTCTTGGGGAGATCCTCATACATTTTTACTGAATGTTCAGAGTTGATATTGTAAACAAAGGAGGTGTAAGAAATCATTTTAATTTATCAGTCATTTTATATGTAAATACCATTCAAGTTATCAATTCAATGTATTGATTGTATTTTTCAATATAGTTTATAAGTATTGGAGGAAATTTGATTAATATTTTAAGTACTCACTATTTATACATAACATGCATTTCAATAGCATAATAATATTTTTCATCTCGAGAAGTGAGTGAACCTTCAATGAGGGTAAAAAATATGGACAAATGCGTGTAAGAAACAAAAACGTGTTCTTGTATTACACAGAACTTTTCTGTGCTGTATTTGAACTCGTTGCATGTCTATACGGATAGAGAACAATATAACTTTATTTCTTTATTTTTAATATAGAATACATAAAACAATAGTTGTAACCGAACATCAGTTATCACTAAAATACTCATACTAATTCAAATGCAGGGTTGTAATGTTAGAACATACTATGTTCCAAGCCTAGGTTCTAGTGTAGGCTGTTACTTGATATTGCTGGTCTTACGTTATACATGACCAATCCGCATCTTTTTTACGTCCAAACATTATAATCTACTCAGACATTCAAGAAATGTGACGTGCATTTAGGCCGAGATACTATCCTATCCATAACTGTAGGCCCAACCACGAGATAAAAATATTTACCTCCAGATAAAAGTTTTAAAATGGTGGTTTTCACCATGCAACTGATACACGGTGCACAGATTATTAATACCGAGATAAGGTATTCCAAACAACAATTAATTATCTGAAAACATCCGGTTAATTAACTCGTTGACATGACATAGTCAAGAAGTTTTCATCAATTTCTAATCAATCAACGGATGACAGTTTGTGCACCTATTTTATAATGACCCTGAAAATGAGTCCTGGTAGTAGGCCTACTTGACTGAAGTACATTGCAACAGCAATTAGTGGCTGTATTGCATGCTAGGCTACCATTCCTTTACCAGTTCGAAAGGCTTGCGTTTAACAACAAATTAGTGGTGAGCCAATTACATACACGATACCTTTGAGCTACGTTCAACTGCCCTAGACCGGAGTAGGGGGAGTTATAGGGTTGTGTGCTGCCGTTTTATGGAGAAATATGGCCTGTATAATTTTAGATTGATGGTAATTCCAAGAAATAATGACGGGATTGGTAAGAGTCTTATTATTGGTGGGGAGACTTTGTGACTTGATTTCATCGAAGCTAAAGATTAGCTAATGCATGTGGTTGTGTAATGTGTTTAGAAAGCATAGCCAGTTAGTTGTATTTGTTAAAAGTTTCCTTCAAAATATTATGTTTTTCACGTAGTATAATAGTTTTAGTCATGTTAAAAATCTGGATGTCAGAATCATAGAAAACATGGCTAACACGAACCGAGTTCAGCTGGTATGAGTTAGACCTGTTAGTATGTTGGAAACATATAAAACATGACTAGCACGAACCGAGTTTCAAGCTGGTATTGAGTTAGACCTGTTAGTATGTTGGAAACATATAAAACATGACTAGCACGAGCCGAGTTCAAGCTGGTATTGAGTTAGACCTGCTAGTATGTTGGAAACATAAAAACATGGCTAGCACGAACCGAGTTCAAGCTGGTATTAACTTAGACCTGCTAGTATGTTGGAAACATATAAAACATGGCTAGCACGAACCGAGTTCAAGCTGGTACTGAGTTAGACCTGCTAGTATGTTGGAAACATAGAAAACATGGCTAGCACGAACCGAGTTCAAGCTGGTATTAACTTAGACTTGCTAGTATGTTGGAAACATAAAAAACATGGCTTACACGAACCGAGTTCAAGCTGGTATTGAGTTAGACCTGCTAGTATGTTGGAAACATAAAAACATGGCTTACACGAACCGAGTTCAAGCTGGTATTGAGTTAAACCTGCTAGTATGTTGGAAACATATAAAACATGGCTAGCACGAACCGAGTTCTAGCTGGTATTGAGATAGACCTGCTAGTATGTTGGAAACATAGAAAACATGGCTAGCACGAACCGAGTTCAAGCTGGTATTGAGATAGACCTGCTAGTATGTTGGAAACATAGAAAACATGGCTAGCACGAACCGAGTTCAAGCTGGTATAAAGTTAGACCTGTTAGTATGTTGGAAACATAGAAAACATGGCTAGCACGAACCGAGTTCAAGCTGGTATTGAGTTAGACCTGCTAGTATGTTGGAAACATATAAAACATGACTAGCACGAACCGAGTTCAAGCTGGTATTGAGTTAGACCTGCTAGTATGTTGGAAACATAGAAAACATATAACATAAATAACATGAAACATGAATGAAACATGAAACAAACATATTATTTAAACATATTAGGACATTTCACAACCCGAATATATTATATACCAAGACTTATAATATGAATTCTTGCTTTGTTATACGGTATTTCAATACACGTTCGTGACGTGTATTTTATGAGTACATTCGTGATATTATGTACTTTGTGTACGTTTATTGTTTACTTGGGTAAATGAAGAAGTTCTGCATGCAAACCTTACCCATATATGTATTATTTAGAGCGATAGTTGTAGGAAGAAAATAGTAGTGAACGTAAATTTGCCAATTTTATTTATTTTTAAGTTGGATTAAGTAATTAAATATTGAACATTTTAGTGATGTGCGACATTCAATTCCCTTCCACAAATTATATTTCGAGTTAATGTTTAGTGCTTATTTGGCTTGTTGGCCCTATTGTGATCAATGAAGAAAACAAAGCAATTTAGATGGTAACTTCGACAGACACGAAGATGAAATGAATTTGACTTTAGCCCTAGCCTTTGAAAGCGACGCCATGTTTTCTCCGTCACATTAGTAGTCTTGCCGCAATATCTGCGGGCCCGGTGGATATCAATACTCAAAGATTCAGTTTTACCAATATTAATAGAATTATCTGCTCCTTGGTTATAGTGCACTATGTATAACGAGGCATGTACACGGCACGAAAGGTACCTACTACATATAACTATGAAACCTATTATCAAGATATAACGATAAATCAAGATGGCAGCGATACAGGTATAGCATGTACTAATTACTTTCAAAATACTACACTGGTACTCAATAAATATGCACATACTCACACATTTATCTATAGCATATACCCTGAACTGCACGAATAAAATCAATATTGTATGTTATATTAATTTTAATTGATAATTATTATTTACACTACCGTTCGATTAATTGTTGTAGAGTGGTATATAGATGATTGGAAAGCATGAGTAAATCATTAGCCAACCACTCAATCAAAAGTCTGTCAATGACAGAGTTGCAAAAGAAAGAGATGGTGGTATTCTTGTATGGCAAACAGAAATGCTGTTTGAGTAGAGACTTGGAACATCAACGATTCTGGATTCCTGTGTCTGCACTGTCTTGCAAAGCAAGTTTCAATTTTCATATTGATTAGCATAATGGCTTCGGGCTAACCACAGGCCTGATTGCCATCATTATTATATTCATAATGAGTGAAACAGCCTTGTCAAACCACATTAATTAAATATATTTGCACTAGACCAATATGTTTGAGTGACAATTTGGTCAAACATATTTAAAACAAACTAATTAAAGAAACACTTATAAATTTCCCACGCGTGCGACAACTTTGTACAGTCAATAAGCTAATTAATTTCAAAGGCAACTCAAGTTTATGTATAATATTTTTAAGCAAGAAATGCTTTACTTATGTCGGTGAGTTCATCAAAACACGTTTTCCAAAATATGCATTAAATATAGTAATTGAGTAAGAACATTTCTCATAGTCTTCAAAGAAGACCCAATTTTTTAAATAATTTTTTAGGGTTGATGTTTACTTTTGCTACTTTTATATGGCGGTACAACTGCCATCACCGTGCCGGAAAGTGCGTGTAAAACATTGTAGAATGAACGGTGTTACAAAATCATACCTTTGTGTCATATAAGTTATTTTCTTGTGAATTTTATTATTTTATTTTATTTTATTTTAATTTGGTATAAAATATTGTTTTTTTACTTCTGGTATTGAAGATCTACTTAAAATGTTTAATGTTTTTTGATTTATTTAATGTTTATAAGGTAAGAATCGCGTCTTTTTGGAACGAGCCGTGAAACGTGTAATTATCGAGAGGCAATATTTTAATGAACTGACAGGCTACGAAGCCCTCTGTCTGGCATGTTTTCACCCCCATGCAGGGTAGCTAAACTGACAGGCTACGAAGCCCTCTGTCTGGCATGTTTTCACCCCCATGCAGGGTAGCTAAACTGACAGGCTACGAAGCCCTCTGTCTGGCATGTTTTCACCCCCATGCAGGGTAGCTAGTTTCATATATGCAACCTAATATTGATGTGCGGGGGCGGGGGCGGGGGCGGGGGGGGGGGGATGACGTCATGGAATGGCTGCCGGGAGGACGTCGTCAATCCGAAATGACCAGCATATTTGTCGCAAAGAAGTTGAATAAACGACGAAATACAAATACGCTGAACATGTATTAAAATTGTGCATTGAAAATAATGGAATGATTTCTGTGAATATTTCGAAAACATGTGCGGTGATATATAACTTTCTTGTCTTATTTCATCAGTTGGTAGTAGAAGAATGTACACAAGATTTAAGAGGGGTAGTACAGTAGATTGTGTGTCCGACTTGGAGGGAAGATAAAGACGTTAGTTAACATATGCTTCTTAACATGTCTCTTGTGAGACAACATGCATTATTTTCATTTGAGGAAGCAAGCGCTCGTTTTGAACCGAACACAAAATGTTTTGTAACAGTCTCTGCTAATCACGCAGTTTTGAAATTTCTTGACAAAAAACAAAAAAATATCTCTTTTTCGAATTGAGGATTAACAAGGTTTTATTTGTGAACGCCTACATTCTGAGCACCTGCACTTTGCAGAGCTTTCGCTACCTGAGAAGAGCGTCTGGGCTATATATATAGGCTTGCGTTTGAGAGTGGCTGATAAGCTCGCTATCAGTTTCACATAATCTTACGTGCTGCTTGCGATATCACACTTTGTGTGTCTGCCAAACTAGACTAGGATTAAGGTATCAAGCTTTAACTCGATGATAAGTGGGCTATCACGCAGGGCCTATCTTACTATACAGAGATGGGGTTTACAATTTTAAAAATTGTAAATCAGTTTTTATAACTGAATAGGAGAGACGTTAAATAAATAAATAAAATAAATTAATAAAATCCGTGTTTGGCACTTTGATTTTCAAAACCAATATAACTAAATATTATAGCATTGATGAAATAATGATGGAAATATTAAGAAATCATTTAACAGGAAAGCCGAATTAATAAATAATACAACAATCAGCTACATCCAAGATTACTATGTCCACAACGCTATGAACCTTGCTATGCGGCTATTCGTAAAGAAGTGCGAATAGATGCGTGTTTTATTTAAAACGGACAGCTTAATTGAAAGTTACTTTCCCTGGAAATTAACGATTGTTAAAGAACAGCCAAACAAGATGTTTAGCAACTGCAAAGGTAAGACAGCATGCGTTCAAATTGAAAACATTTATTTGTTTCGAGCGAGATGGAAACGAGAGTAGTTTATCGGTGTTGAAAGTATGCCTTCTCTCTTTCTTATAAGAGTTCTGATTGTATTTCGAATAAATGTCAGTTATCCCAAATTGTTCACCTGTTATCAAAACTTCAGAACTAAACCGTCTCAGAACAGAACTACTAATTGGAGAGTAATTATTGATTAAGAGTATCGAAGATAAAAACGATTTCTATCTAACAGCTGATTGGTTTAATTACTTCAAATCACGATAATGTGCACCAGTTAGGGAAGACTGGTGGAATTATTCTAAAATGTGCTGCCCTTTTATAATATCTAAATATAAATAATTTTTGGGATATATGATTTTACCCAAGTACAATGGCCTATAATGACCAAAAATCTTAAGAAAACACTGCTTTTGATGAGTGGGCATTTTATAACAAGAGTGCTTAAAGTAAATAAATTTGGCAAAGTGGATTAGTCACTAAACACATAACCCGATTAAACAAAGTTTCCTTTACCTTATTTCAATTACAGAAGTGTATGTAGTCTGCGCCAAAATGTTTGATTCACAGTTTTGAAAACTAGCCATTGTGTTCTTATTACAATACTGTAAAATGTAAATGGAATAGAATGTTAAAAACACAATTTTTGAACATAAATAATTGTCCAATCAAAAATTAATTACTTATTTTATATTTGAAAGCAAAAACATAATAACTTTTGATTGTGTCTTTAAATTATCAGTTGAATCATTGCAGATGCTGCAAAGTTTTAGCTAATCAATAATAATAATAATAATAATAATAATAATAATAATAATAATAATAATAATAATAATTCAATGTGCCATAACGTCGAGACCACGTGGAAGAAAAAAATTGACAAGTATAGTGAACTTGCAATTGAGATCAAGAAGATGTGGAAACAGAAAAAGGTAAATACAATCCCATTCATTATATCAGCCAACGGCATCATACCGAAGAAGCTACATGAAAGCATTAAACAACTAGATCTTCAACCCAATGTATACATCGAGACTCAAAAGGCAGTAATACTCAACACGTGTAGAATAGTTCGTAAATTTCTAAACTAAGAATGATACTTCGAGATTCCGAGACAGCTTCCATCCTGACATGGTTTTCGTGGTTTCCCATAGTCCGAAGAGCAAATGCTAGGATGGCGACGAGAAATCGGCCACGACCGTACACAGCAGAAAGAAAACATCATCTACAAACAATATTACAATTTATAAATGACTTATTTTAGTTAGAGTTAAGACAAAAGTAATAATGTATGTAATAGGTACACATGGAAGTACTTGACGTAAGTCCGTACAACATGTTAGCTCCGGTTTTAACCGAGTTTGTATGAAATACATCCAATAAAATAATAATAATAATAATAATAATAATAATAACAATAATAATAATAATAATAATAATAATAATAATAATAATAATAATAATAATAATAATAATAATAATAAAATAATAATAATAATAATAATAATAATAATAATAATAATAATAATAATAGTAGTAATAGTAGTGTTACTTCAGTAGTTACTGTGCATTGTATGAGTATATCGCTACAATATATATGTATTAAGTACATTCAATTCAGCACGATCGGCATAAACGTCAACATTTCTGGAAACGTAGCTATGAAAATGGTTTACAAACAAGACAAGAGTATAAAAGTGTTGTCTGTTAGTAATTTGATGAGCTTCTTCCAGGGCAACGATGAAACTCAACGCCACTGTGTGTTTAGGTCGGCAAACAGCTTAACATACTCTTAATGACGCCGCCTTGCTATTTACCAACCTTCGCGAGGTGCACTGAGCCTGTGTCAACAGCGCGGCCAACGACATCCGCATATGCTCGTTTTACTGGCGATTTATATTCTAAATATTAATATAAAATATGTATTAAGTTTGATGGGCTGTTGCGGAGGCACTGCTTGAAGTATGTTGGTGGCCATTCAGTCTTGAAGAAGCCACCAACAATGGGTGGCAAAACGTCGAGCAGTGCCTCATCGTCGACACGACGCAACAGCCCAAGTATCATTCAAACTCATCGAACGGTGGTGAAAGCCTACAACTAGTAAATATGTATTATTTTGTTGGTATTGAATCAAAACAAATCACACTTTTGTTCTTGATTGATTACTTCCTAAACAGTAAATAATGTTTTCAATAATTTTTATATTATTAGTAATTTTTCGTGGGAAGCCTGCCCAGGGTGCAATCCATGCCCCTCTTCAGGTGTCTCACCAGGTATTTTGGACTTAGGATAATTGTGAAGGGATGTTCGAGGGCTGTTCAGGAGGACTCAATCCCTTGCTTTCGCATTAACGACTGAGGAAACCTCGGAAAATCCTTCTGTCAGGATTGCCGGTCTCGACGGAATTTGAACCCGGACTTCTCGAATCAGAGTCGCGCGTTTAACGCTCGAGCCAACAATGTCGGTTAATTTGATAAGTTGATAAGCCGACGAGTCTTAAAAAAGTCTTGAAGCTTGTTGTATGCATATAGAAAGAAGCAATACTATGGGACCAATTTTACTTTATTGTCACCACAATTATTATTATTTATTGACATGAACGACAAAAACTAAAGAGGTATTCACCCACTTATTTAAAAAAAATATACTTCATTAAGACTAACTAGTTATGAATTAAGAAAGAAACAGGAAAATTATTGGGTCCACCATGACCCGAAAAAAAAATTCAAATGGTAATTTTCGAGCTAGGTCCATCGGCAAAAATCTCCCATAACAAATAACATGGAGACGATCTTTATGCCCTTGAAGGAATTCGATCCCAAAAAATATTGGCCATTATTGACTTACTCGACAGCATTTTATGTAAATCCGCTATATTTTGTTTTGTAATTTGGACAAGTGGTTCGGTCAAAATATGCTGATTACCAAGAAAGGGTGTGATTTTGGAAGGCATATTTTTGCGTGTTTGAGTGTGCACAGTTTTAAGACACTAGGTTATAAAGGGCCATGCTCTAGTATTTATGTGGAACAAAAAATAAGCAGGTTGAAGCCGATTTAAGGAATTTCCAAAAACGCCAATTTTCTCCAATTTCAGGATCAAAAAAGTTAAATAATTCGTGTTTTATCACAGTTAAGGTCCTCAGACCCACCGTCTCCTATGAGTTACACACGCGGTGCAGTATTGTTAATAGTAAACCCTGGGTCTGAGGAGGTTATGGTCCTCAGACCCACCATCTCCTATGAGTTACACATGCGGTGCAGTATTGTTTATAGTAAACCCTGGGTCTGAGGAGGTTAAAAGATATAATTTTTAACTGGTCATTTAAGTGTATTACGAATTATTTTTTTGGTAAAAAATCATTTTTGGGGGTAATAGTAAATAGGTAAATAATAAAAATTATTACCCTATGTTTTATAGATTTTAGTTATCAGGTTTGGTTGAGTCTTCTAGTTCTAGAACAAGGTAAACGCTAAGAGCAGCAGACGAAAACGAGACATCTGTCGGCCGCCTAGGCCTCCGCCCACCCCAGGACTATATGCGTGTGTGCGTTGGCGTAAAAGTAGACGCAAACGATTGTCTGTTTCGTTGTAAGTTTGTTTATTTAAAACTTATCTCTAGTCTCTTCTCCTAAACGATTATTAATAGTTATGTTGGCTAGATGTTGTCGCGTCAACATATGTTTTTGCATCGTCGGTAATAAATCAGTTTCTATAAGGCGGTTTAGCTGGTCCGTGGACTCTGCACGAAACCCTCTCTATTAACCTTGTTTAAAGTCAGCCCCATCATCATATGAGTGCTCGCGGGCTCTGCAGTCTGCACCCCTCGTAAGGGGGAGCTGTCTAGCACAATAACACGGGCCTACGTACACCGATACGTCTTATTTGACACCGCAAGTCCAAATGACCACCCATTTTCATCTCTCATTTCCATAACAGCCCGGTCGTCAATCACTTGCCAGCATCTGTCGAGTAGCTACCAGCGCCTAGCTATAGCTTGATCGCCACGGTTGTCTTCATAAAGTCAGGTCCCGTCTGTGCCGCGTCGCCGCGGTACCGTCTAGCCGCGTCGTCAGCGAGTCTACCCGCGCCACGCGGTACCGTCTAGCCGCGTCGTCAGCGAGTCTACCCGCGCCACGCGGTACCGTCTAGCCGCGTCGTCAGTAAGACTACTTCACACTCACTGACTAGGCCAAACCGCGCCACACATCACCGTCCCATCACCGTGTTGTATTTTTTAGTATTGGTGTATATTAATTTAGATACTTTTGAAACTTTAATCTACGCAAATTTGAAATATTGATAGAAAAATGACGATAAAGTAAGATGGCAAGTCAAGATTTTTACCGAGCGCAATGATTCGGTAGAGGTGTGAAATGGAATGGGGCGGAGGCGTAATGGGTCGTGGCTGGCAACCTAGTTATAATGTTAAAAAACTCTGAAATATATTATTAACATAATAAACACGTATTCCATATTATGAGAACGATAGAACTCAAGCACAGATAGTTAGAAAACATATTTTCGATGCCACCTTAATTGGCATTATTTTAATGATAGTGTACATAGGACAATCTATTAATTTTCCAGGGTACACAACGATAGATCAATCAATTTTTTTACTACGAAATAAAGCTTAATACTCATTATTTTATGAAGTATAAAGATTGTCTTAATGAATTGTAAATTGGGAAAATAAAAAATAATTAGAAATAAACATCACACAACAGAATGAAAACTGTATTTGAACTTGTAAACGTTCTAAGAGCCGGTTTTTCAATCGGTCGTTAAAGAGTTCGTAAAGCTTAATCAGCTGATTAGCAGAAGTCGGTGTTTTTCAATGGCTGCTTAACGCTAATCAATTGATTAAAACATCTTAACGGATCGTTAAAGTTACGGGCCGAAAATGAATCCGTTAAGGCTGTAACAGACTGTTAAAAGACATTCCAAGATGGCGACTTGAAATCAGCTGTCGTGTTTTGAGGTTATAACAATAATTATAATAACGTAAATACTGTGCAGTGATGGCTAATCTTCAAGGTAAGGATTATTTAGACTCATCAACTGATGATGAAATAGACGAAATGGCAAACGAATTTTTAAACCATGCTAGAAGAGATAGAGTTGTTCGGCAACGTCCTGATCATTTTGCAATGTGAGATGACGAGGACTTCTTCATGTGATTTAGGTTAAGAAAACCCACAGTTCAAATATTGCTTGACAAAATTGGGCATCATTTAGCAACTCCTACTGCAAGGTGACAGGTGAATAGACTAGTCAAAAACATTATTCTTAATTAGGCCTAGCCTTGGGGGCCTAGTCTGGGCCCGGGGAAGAATTGGCCCAGAGCATGGCTCTGCTAATCGTAAAAGGCGATTCAAGAGAAAAAGTCCACCTCGCAAACATCAGCTAGTACGAAGGACAGTATTTTACTCCCCGAAACTGGAGGCGAGCTCTGGCAATCGTCATCGGGGACCTTTCCCCCTTCCCTTGACGACCTCCCCGACGACGATGACGACAATGACACCACGAACGATGACAAAGACGATGACGACCGCGACATGAGAACCCCCTTTCCTCCCCTTACCAGTGGCTTGTTTCTGACCAGCATGGGCCCCTCCTCCCCCCCCCCCTAAGTTAGAGTGGTGCATTATGACCTAACGGTTGACGCGTCCTTAATCCAAATAAACAAAACTAGCCTACACATTCAAAACACTGTTTTTTTTCTGCCCTATTTACCATGTCATAGATTGACCAAGATTCATGATTGCCTCAAGAACAGGGCCTAGAAAAGTCTGTGAAGAAGGTAGGGCCTAGGCCACCATACCCACTGTAGGGGCTACCTAAAAAAGTAATGCCCTTTACATTTGCTTGCAAACATGGAACCAATAATTATTACAACCCTAGAACTGCTAGGCCTAGGCCTACACTACAAAAGTTAACTTGTCCTAGTTAGGGTTGCCATTTGTCCCGGTTTATTTTATTTTATATTTATATTTTCAATATCTGACATGATGTTAAATGTCTACACAATTCAACCACAAAATGTAAGAAAATACCTTACTCTTCCTTGCAAATTTGTCAAACGCAATATCAACAAACTGTCTACTGTCTTTTCCAAAGACTCTAGAATTTCAAGACAAAAAACTCTGCAATACAAGCTGTAACCAATCACAAGCTTCAGAAGAGTTCGTTAGCTAACGGAGACTTAAAATCACATTAAAAAACGCAAACTGCATTACCATTGATTAAAACTGTTCGTAAAGCTTAACAGTCTGTTAGCTGACGAACTCTTTAACGACCGATTGAAAAACCGGCCCTAAGAGTTGTTTTGCTCAACTTTTTAGTAAACTTAAATAAATAATAAATAATTTAGGTTATGTCAAGGGATTATAATACTATATTTCTTGCCACGTTTAATTCGCGAATAAGAAAACGTAAATCAGTCCGAAGTAGGGAACGTCCATGTGTTGATCAGAGGTGTATGGGGAAAACAATTCGCTCGTCACTATTCAGAACGATGTTAGTTATTTTCTTGTCCATCAGTTTTAATTTTCTGTGCTTTTTTGTTCAATTTGTTCGATTTTAATTTATTATTAAATTGTTGTTACCAATTTTTAATTATGCTAGGTCTATCAAATAGATTTGGATATATTGTGAATTATTGAATCTGGCTATACGTGAATTCTGTAATTTTTTCAAGTAACTCTTTTGTTTTTTGTGCATTTGTGTTTCAAGTGCTATTTATTATCCTTTTTAAAACAGATTTTGTACCTAAATACGATAGACTTCAAACAAATTTAATTAATAAATAAATTGTAGTGTTTATTTCTCTATTACACAAATTATAGTTTTTTTTATTTAAGATAATTTCCGGTTGCCAATATCATATCAGTTATGTCAATTTAGTTTGACTTGAGTAAAATAACTAATTTGAAGACGTTGAATTCCGTTATAATTTATTCAAGAGTTTTCCGACTCCCACCCTCCTCCTGCCGCTAACAAGCTAACTATGCGTCAACTAACTACTTGACAAGATCAACCGACGCACAACGAATATTGTTAGTATGCAGAAGAGAAATAATTATGTAATGACTATGAATTAGTTAAGTATCATACTTTATTTTTATTAACTAATTAGTAGACTCAACTTATTCACTAAGCACTAATTGTTTTTTGTTATGTGATACTCCTCAAAATGGCTTCGCTCTCTAACAGATGAGTGCTATACAACGTAGTAAGCTTATTAACACCTTTAATTAATAACAACTAGCTTATTAAAACCAACTTCATTGTAAATGGATCCTCTACTAATTAAAGTGGTCGAGTATGACAGGTTTGATTATCTTGTGCCTCTGAGTGAGTGCGGCACGATCACGTTCTCAGTGCACAGATGGCTGACAAGTATTCTTACAGATCCACGTAGATTAGATCGAACGTGAAAACAAGAGGATGTTTAAGCTTATTGCAGTTACATTCGTTCGAGTTGTCAATTAATACGACGTATTTTTTTATAGTTTATCCAAGTTTACAACCCGCGAGATTCCAGTTAGACTACGTTGAGACTACCACTTGTCCATGACGTGTTCAATCGTGGAAATAAGTGTGTATCCTGAAGACTTTATTCTAAATTGTGCTTTTGTTAAAAGTGTAAGTTTTCTGGCTAAAATAGTTTGTTTTCATTGTTAATCCGAAATATCTATAAACATGGAAATGTGAACGCCAATGCGGCAATGTGTTTTGATTCCTTACACTTGAACGAAGGAAAGTTAAAATCATCCATCTTACTATCGACGCATGTCATAATGACACATTTACCTAGCAGGTGTATGAAGCAGCATCCATAAGGTCAGCATTATGTAAGGCAATGGCGAGTGCACAATTAGTTCTATTGAGTTGATCCTAGACAATTGGCACGGTATTATTAACGTATGTTTATTAGGTCCCTGTGCCGATGCCATGTTAATTGTGAATACCATGCATACCGCATGTAAATAGGGTATCCCGTATGATGTATGTAAATTAATTAATTACATTATTTATGGGGATTAATTATCGTTTGGCACTTAACATGAGAAGTAATAATAGAAATAAAAATGTAATATGTTAAAATTAGTTGATAAATGTTATTAAAGTAAGTATTTACGAACATGAACAGGTCGAATGGTTTAATGTTGAAATGCTCTGCTTCCCACTAGAGCCCTCTGGAAACACGAATAGGAAAGCTCTCCAGGCAAAAGCTAATGAAACTGAAATACAGGGGGAGCTGTTCGTCTATAGCTCAGAGTCGAGTACTATATTTAAAGCATTAACTTGCGTGGCATATATGAATACATCAGCTGGAAATACTTAATCAATTAATTAGTCAGTCTGTCGGTTAGGGGGGTGTATGTGTTTTAGTTCCGCGCCTGTGATGTGTGGCCTGTGATATGTGCATCGAGTGCCGAGCATAACGCACGCACACGCACACGCACACGCACCTAGAGCGGGCACGCGTACCACAACCCACATGTTCGCACGTTCCAATACTCAAAGAACACGGATCAGAACACAAGTCAATTCTAATCCCTCTACCGATGCAATTAACAGTAATGTTATCACACTAACAATCAAAAGAACATAATCAACACTAAAATTATTCCATTGAATTAATTTCATACATGGAATGAGTTTTTTTTTTTTTTAGTTAACGAGTAGACCTTTAAACGAAACAGAAACACCATTAACATAACGATATCGCGGTATCGATTCTGGTATGTGTGCTCTTGATCTTTTTGAATATAAATGTGCAAATGAGATTTGCAAAATAATTAAAATACAATAGTAACTTTACTACACATTAAAGAATGGGAATAACTGAACATAATAATTATAGGCAATGTCGTTCATTTCAAAGAATTCCAACTAAATGGAACTAGGCCTAGACATTTCAAACAACAACGTTGCGGAAATTGCTTGACATTTCCGTCATCAGTCTATTTAAAAACAAAATATTATAAATAACAATAACATAACACACATATAATTATATATTTTTTTAACTATAATATTTTAAACAGCTTTAAATTGGTGGCTGCATAGCTCAATTGGTGAGAGCATAGCCCGGTAAGCTAAGGTCCCGGGTTCAAACCCCGGTGTAGTCACTTTTTTTAATTTCTGTCTAAAGTACTAACATAACAACGTCATAGTCGCCTATATATATATGATAAAAACAAGGATCTTGGGTAAAACCGCGTCGAAAATAAGATGAACCAGGGCAGAACCTGGGCGTCCACCGACGTTTCGTCTGTACTACGTCAGACATTTTCATGGTTGACTGGTTGACTCCAACCTCCGTAGAGTCACAGTCAACCTTGAAAATGTCTGACGTAGTACAGACGAAACGTCGGTGGACGCCCAGGTTCTGCCCTGGTTCATCTTATTTTCGACGCGGTTTTACCCAAGATTCTTGTTTTATCCTATGACGGGCCGCGAAAACCTACAACAATCCATATATATATAATAGTCTACCTTGGCTATTGTCTATATATATACATATATATATTTGGATAAAAACAAGGATCTTGGGTAAAACCGCGTCGAAAATAAGATGAACCAGGGCAGAACCTGGGCGTCCACCGACGTTTCGTCTGTACTACGTCAGACATTTTCAAGGTTGACTGTGACTTTTGCGGACATTTGTTCATTGTTCATATATACATATTAATATTAAACAATAAGAAAGAAACGTTAAAGTTGATAAATCCTTCCAGCGTGGATTCCTTTAATTGATGGGAAATTCTTGTTAATGTCATTTCGGTTTATCAACTTTAAAGTGAACTATGTATTGTTTATTAAGTCTACCTTGGCTATTGTCTTTAGTTTGTTTTGATTTGTTACTGATAATTATAATGTTAAGATTTTAAATAGCCTGATGATGGAAATTGTTGGCAATTTCCGAAAAGATATTTTACTATGGCAATAAAGAGTTCTTATCCACTAAACTGTTTTAAGCAATTTCCAATTCCAATTCCAGATGCAACACCCGAACTCAAACAAAATATATTGAAAAATTCTCACGAAATTTTCGAAAAATTGTAAATAGAAAAATTCCTCTACGTCAATAAAACGTTTCCGAATAGAAATTTATTCAGGGCTCAAATCAAATCAAATCGATTGAGATTAAATTTCAATGTGTACATTTAGGCACTTCTTTGGTTATAAAATCAAATGTTTTCTTCAGTCAAGAGTGAGTAAAGCGAGTAAAGTATAACACAATGTGTTACATCCATCATAATTAAGCGAGCGTTTCCATTTGACTCTGCCGGAAAAAATAGTCACTGGTTTTGTTTTGTTTTTTTTTTTGTTTTTTTTTTTTTGTTTTTTTGTTTGTTTGTTTCACCATAACGTTCGAACGGAGGCTAGGATCGAGTTGAAATTTTGACCATCCGCAAGCTTCGTTCCCGATTGAATGCCATTAGTTTTGTGGCAAAATCGTTCAAAAAGTTAAAAAGTTACATTAAAGTTAATCGAAGTTTTTTTTTAAACTAAACGGCGACAAAATCTGAGGTGGCCAAATAATTTAGAATGTCCGTCCGGTCACGAATATGTTAATTTTATTTTGATCCGATAAGTAGTGTAGTTAAAAATTACATTATAACAAAAGTAACGTTACCATGGCAACGAAAAGTCGCACGAGGTTCGCACTATGCCCTGCCACCTAGAAGTAATCAAAATACTATCGAGGAAGCAGTGTATTATTTGTTACCATATAGTTAAAATAGTTTTCCCAAAGAAATGATGTCAAGGTCCTCTAGATGGCGTTGTTTTTCTCCACAAAGTAAAGGTTTACCCAAATAGGCCTACCTTGCCAATAATAAATAATATTGGAAACATGGCCCCGTGGACAGTGAACGTCGCAAATTTTAAAATTAAAAAAAAATGCAATGTGGGTCTAGCTATAGCACGTGCTCGCTTATCAACGCGTCCAACTGAGCGTTTCCTAGTAATAAATACGTTAATAACATTTACTATTGGAATAATAAACAAAATAAATAGAAATATACACTTCACATCATATATCGTTGTTAATATTGTATTAACATATTAATTTATTGAAGATTCTGCATCGGACTTTTTGCGGCAAATAACTCATTGAATGAGGCTTACCCGTACAAAAGCTAAGTGGAAGCCTTTTGTGGGTCGTGGCAATACGCCCCACGCAGAAACTTTAATGAACTAACATATTACATGCCACGACAGTTATTTCACATAATATCGCAATTAATTTTAAGGTTAAAATGTTAATGATTTCTTTCGGGTTTCCCTGTACCTACTAAATGTTTTAATTTACCAACATTTCGGAAAGATTCTATTTTATGGATAATAATATACAAGAAAAGCAAATAGCAAACAAGAAACATTAAGAAAGAATTTGAAAAACTTAACAAGTCACTGCAAATGGACATCACTATTTTAGTGATCTTTAATAAATTAAAACTTGTTATCTAGGGCGACGGTCGTCGCCCGCAGCCAAGCGCATGCGACTGCGTAGGCGACGACGAACTCGTGGCCCTGTATACAGCTACCCGAGTTGGGGAGTTTTCAGCTATCTGCACACGCCGCCCCGAAAGATTTACAATCTTGAAACTCGGGATATGACATATTATGACCTACAAAAAAAAAATCAACCCGATCCGATAACCCGTTCTGTGTTTAAAAAGTGTCTGAACATCGCCGAAAACCTTCCGGCTGGCTGGCTGGCTAGTTAGCTAGCTAGCTAGCTACCTAATTCTCCGCGGAGCTATATTGAGCCCTACAGAGAAAACGATAAATCTAAGAACTATAAAACTTGGACCACACTTAGATGTACCTCAGACGCAGTGCCTTTTGCTTTCAAAACCAAAATCGGGTAACAGGGATCTGAGAAAATCACAATTTGGATGATAATCAAAACACGTAATTACTAAGGCGTGGTAATTTGTACAAACTTGAAATTAAACACGCTCTTAATAACCATTATAAATATCAAGCGTCCAAAACACAAGGAACTAAATTTGGAGAGGATCATGGGCCCAAAAATGACAAAAAACATATCTGAACTTTAAAAAATGAATCATTCAAAGAAAACGCTACAACTGAGAAGTTTCAAACGTGGAATACACTTTGATATCTCTCATTATTTATCACTTTTGATTATGGAAAGCAAAATTGGGTAACGGGTACCGGAGAAAAACAAAATTATCAAAAGCTAGGTAATTCCGTACTCTTATGAATAAGACGCTATACAGAGAAAACGGTTCATCTTAGAACTTTGAAACTTTGGCCACACTTAGATGTCCCTCATGCGCAATCACTTCAGCTTTCAAAGCCAAAACCGGGCAATAGGGACCGGGGAAAATCAAAATGAAATTCAAAACGCGTAATTTCTCAGTCGTAGTAATTTATACAAGCTAGAAATTAAACATGCTCTTTACCATTATAAATATCTAGGGCTTAAACACAAGGGGAAGATTTTGGGGGACCGTGGGCCCAAAAATGTCAAAAAACAACTCTGAACTTAACAAATTTTATTCATTCAAAGTCCATCATTCACGCCTTGATAGGAAACAAACAGCAAAAAGATGTAATACCCCCACAAATACAAAAATTTGTAAAAAAAAAAAAAAAAAACGGCAGCCAAGCTCTCCTTTAAGTTTTCGGCTGTGAATGCTGTGAGATATAGAAGTTGAGCCAAGTTTTTCATTATTTCTCCCTAGTTTCGCTTTGAAAAGAAGTAAGATCATTTCGCCTGTTGACAAGCGCCAAGACAACGATTTTTTTGGTAAAAAAAGTTAAACATTTAAACTCGAAATCATAAAAAAATTGCTTGGACATGAACGAAATTCAATGGCCAAATGTCAAATCAAAAAATCAAATGCGGCGTAGGGTGGACCAGACGAGTTCTCTTGCTCGAAGTGCGGGATCTCACTGGAAGCTCTTCGGGGGGATTCACTCTTCCCTATTCATTGCGATAACTTCACGCTACCGAGTGGTGTAAATCTTATTTAAATGTCACCCTATTTCTCACTTTTGGTGATTTAGTTGGACATGACAATGTCATGTGTTATCAATTTTATAGCCAAACAAAATTACCACAAACAAACAGACAACACCAGACAAACATGCAGTTTACTATATTCAAGGGCGTATAAATAGGGGGTGCAAGGTGCACTTACACCGGGGCCTTGAGAGATGATAATCTCTTGCCAGACGGCATTTGGCGTTTGTGCTACCATTTCCATTCTTCATCAGAAGCAGACATGTCTGTCATATACAGGCAACGTTTATAACAGAAAAGAGACGAGATGAACTATAGATGTTTGATTAACATGTACCATTGAACAGGAATCTTTAATTAATACCTCTAGTACGCGCAGATCTAAATTGACTTACTAACATTTCATCGATCTTAGAAATAAGAGTGAAAAACATGATCACAGCTAGGCCTATTAAATAATAACATCACAGCTGTTTCTTCTGTATTCAGAGAAATAGTAGCAATTTGCAAATAATATGGGAAGGTAGATCATTAAGCGAAAAACGAAGGAATTCTAAAAATATGGATTACTATTGTTGGATGAGCGTAGCGAGCGAAGCGAAGATTCCATTCTACTACACTGGGGAAAAAAATCCCTAATGTTTTTTTTTTCTTTTTTTCTTTTTTTTCTGTTTGTTGGATGAGCGAAGCGAAGATTCCATTTCACTACACTGGAGAAAAAAACCGGAATGTTTTTTTTTTTCTTTTTTTTGTATTTTTGTCTGTCTGTTAACACGATTCCGGCTAAACCAATACTCCGATTGCGATGAAATTTTATGGAGGCCTTCGAAATCTCTGAACTTAGAACTGCCACGTTTTTGAGAGCAATAAAAAAAATTTCTCATGAAAATCGTAATTTTACGATTTTTTTCGATTTTTTAAAAAATTCTTCGACTTATAACACCTACATGCTTTGTCCGATTGTAATGATTTTTTCACAGAACCTAAATTTTAGGAATATATATATTCGTGTGGAATTTGAGCGTAATATAAAAAATATTTCTCATGAAAATCGCAATTTTACGATTTTTTTTCGATTTTTTAAATTATTTCGGCTTATAACACCTACATGCTTTATCCGATTGTAATGATTTTTTCACAGAACCTTGATTTTATGAATTTATATATTCGTGTGAAATTTGAGCGTAATCAAAAAATTATTTCTCGTGAAAATCTCTATTTTACGCTTTTTTCGTTTTTAAAGCGTAAAATAGAGATTTTCACGAGAAATAATTTTTTAATTACGCTCAAATTCCACACGAATATATATATTCCTAAAATTAAGGTTCTGCGAAAAAATCATTACAATCGGACAAAGCATGTAGGTGTTATAAGTCGAAGAATTTTTTAAAAAATCGAAAAAAATCGTAAAATTACGATTTTCATGAGAAATTTTTTTTATTGCTCTCAAAAACGTGGCAGTTCTAAGTTCAGAGATTTCGAAGGCCTCCATAAAATTTCATCGCAATCGGAGTATTGGTTTAGCCGGAATCGTGTTAACAGACAGACAAAAATACAAAAAAAAGAAAAAAAAAAACATTCCGGAATTTTTCTCCAGTGTAGTGAAATGGAATCTTCGCTTCGCTCATCCAACAAACAGAAAAAAAAGAAAAAAAGAAAAAAAAACATTAGGGATTTTTTTCCCCAGTGTAGTAGAATGGAATCTTCGCTTCGCTCGCTACGCTCATCCAACAATAGTAATCCATATTTTTAGAATTCCTTCGTTTTTCGCTTAATGATCTACCTTCCCATATTATTTGCAAATTGCTAAATTGCTTTAAAAAATTACGCTCATCCAACAACGCGCCTGAAAAAGCGTTTGCGAAGCTTCCTAGTATTTTTGTGTGTTTGTTAACACGATTCCGGCTAAACCGATACTCCACTTGCGATGAAATTTTCTGGAGGCCTTCAAAATCTCTGAACTTAGAACTGCCACGTTTTTGAGCGCAATCAAAAAATTATTTCTCATGAAAATCTCAATGTTGCAATTTTTGGCGATTTTTAAAGAATTTCTTCGACTTATAACACCTACATATTTTATCCGATTGTAATGATTTTTTCACAGAACCTTAATTTTATGAATTAATATATTCGTGTGAAATTTGAGCGCAATCAAAAAATAATTTTTCGTGAAAAACGTTTGTTTTTTGTGCTCGCTACGCTCATCCATTTAGATTTGCCTCGAAATGACATCTGGGCTTGTTACTATCTACGTCTCACATTACATTAGCCTCAAAACATTTTAGTGGGAATGTCCATATTAATTTACCCGGAGTGACCTACGGTATTTCTTCTGACTTATTACTATAGGCAGGCTAAGTGTTGTATAGCTGGGAAAGAATGTCCAGGGCCTGACAAATTCCAGTGACCTTCAGTCAGGATTGCCGGTAGCAATGTATATAGTTGGTAATCCACTGTGATATCTGGTTACTAACAAAAGTAGGCCTAACCTTTTGGTCTCAATTTGTGTTTTTTCCAAGTAATTTTAATATTGTAGGCTTTGTTTACGTTGTCAAACGAGGTATGGGTTTCGACAGAAATATTTTCCACGAAACATTTCGATTTTTGCAACTCAATGAAGTGCACTATCCCTTCTACATCTCTATTCAACGAAACTTTTAAAAGCTCACCGACAGGGGTCGGGGTTCGAATCCCGTCGAGACCGGTAATCCTGACTGAAGGTTTATTCCTAAGGGATTGAGTCCTAAACAGCCCTCGGGCATCCCTTCACAGTCCTAGCTCTAATCCACCTATAGTTGGTCACCTGAAGAGGGTCACATCTGTTAGCTCTGATGTGTACCCTACAGCGGTCACCCGTACGAAAAAGTTTATTTTAAAGCAGCTGTACGATATTTGAGCGAGCGTAGCGAGCGTCGCCACTTGACTCTTATGGCTCGAATGTCTGTTTTTTTCTGTTTCTGCATCGGTACAGGTCGCACCGTTTCTCTGATCGACTTGAAATTTTGCACACATGTACATACCACCTATATGCGGGTTGCTGTATAGTTTTGTGGCAAAATCGTTCAAAAAGTTAAAAAGTTACATTAAAGTTAATCGAAAGTTTTTTTTAAACGAGGGAGCGGAGCGACTGAGTGTCTCCATTCAACTCAAACGGCTCTCATTCTGTGATTCTGTCTGTCTGTACGTCGAAAATCAGCCGAACCGCTGAACAGATTGCGCTGAAATTTTAAACAGACATCCGGCACGAATTTACTGAGAACTGTTAACAAAATCAGCTAGATCCATTGCGATTTAATCCCTGATTTTTTTAAAATATCGATACCATTTGTTTAGTAGCAGCTAGCGGGACAAACTCTACGTGTCTGCCATAGCAAAGTGGTAAGCATAGAGCCTACCGCACGGAGGGTTGGGGTTCGATATCCGTTAGTTTTGAACTTTTTTATATTTTTACACCTACATATTATTTTTGAGGGATGTGAAATGGGAAATAAAAATTAGGTGATTTTGTTTTATCTTGGAAATTTGTTAATGTTTCACTCTAATACGTTTTGAACACGATTCGCATTTTGAATGTTCAATTTAAACTAGGAAAACGCCAAAGTCAATGTTAAACGAGTGTGTGAGCCAAGT
The DNA here is from genome assembly GCA_024449915.1 of Sweltsa coloradensis. Classification (NCBI taxonomy): domain Eukaryota; kingdom Metazoa; phylum Arthropoda; class Insecta; order Plecoptera; family Chloroperlidae; genus Sweltsa; species Sweltsa coloradensis. The sequence goes on along the minus strand of JAMZAV010000560.1, from coordinate 449,368 downwards.
GTTGAGTACCTGGGAACATCGCCTTTTCTCCCATATACCTAAGGCACGATCTAGCCCAGTATGGGGAATGATACCGGGTACTATACACATGGCTCACTCACTCGTTTAACAACGACTTTGGCGTTTCCCTAGTTTTAAACTAAACGGCGACAAAATCTGAGGTAGCCAAATCATTTAGAATGTCCGTCCGGTCACAAATATGTTAATTTTATTTTGATCCGATAAGTATTGTAGATAGAAATTACATTTTAACAAAAGTAACGTTACCATGGCAACGAAAAGTCGCACGAGAATTCTGGTCACTATGCACAGCCACCTAGAAGTAATCAAGAGTTAAAATAGTTTTCCCAAAGAAATGATGTCAAGGTCCTCTAGAATCTAGATGGCGGTGAATTTTATCCATTCTCTCCTATTTTACAAATTTTCAGCTAAATCGGTCAAGACCTTAAAGGAATTATCTCATCTTGGTAGCACTTCATAGCATATCTTGAACCATTCAATTTCACGGAAATAGATCTTAGATGCAGCTTGATCAGACATCTGGTTGCTAAGTAAATAGAGTTTTAAAACATCACTGCACGAAAACTAGTGGCCTAAAAATGACGTCACTGTACGGCCACTCATCGAGTCGACCCGAGCGTGTAGCCGGTCCGCGGCCGGCTCGCGTTACGAAGTACTCGGCTTTCAATACCCAATCACTATCAGTCGATTTCTCGCAGCTGTGCGTTTCGTTTGTAGAGCACCAATTATGATGAAGATGATGATATGATGATGATGATGAATTATTATCAGTTATGATGATTATGATCAAGTATAGCGAGTATACCACGTGCTTCTATTCCTTCGTATGGATAGTGAACTCGCTTTGGAAGATACTTGAGTCTTTCTTTGTGGTAAGATTCTAGGGCACCTGTGTAAAACATGTTATTTTGTATGTCAAATTCACATTGCATTATGATCTAGGTACCAAATATGAAACATTTATTGATATATACGTTTTAGCAGTACGTTCATGCAGCAATATAATATTCATGTTGTGAATGTGTGATATGTGTGTTTGTGCGTGTTTGGGGGGGGGGGGGGCGGTTGGCATCTCACCCTATCGTCATCTGTGTTTTCTTTATTAGAAATGAAATGTATTTGTTTGAATACGAGTGCGTTGGTAAGTGCGTGGAAAGAAGTATCCTCAAGTATCGCATAACTTATCACGTATACAACAAAGATTGCGCGCTGGGTGTTTACGACCGCTCAGATAAATGTGAGTGCGAGCTTGTGTCATGTACAGTCGTGTTAGGAAGGTTCTATTTCTAATGTTATTGTCTGCTAGATGGTTTGGGGCTTAAGTTGGGTTGAACCTCGCGCACAACGCTCTTCTGTAAAGAATGACTGTTTATTATCATTGATTTTGAATGATTCTACATATGATGGTTATTGCATATACATGCATTTGATCACAATATTAGGACAAAATGTGCACGGAAAAATATAAAATAAATATTTTTTATGAAAAATAAAGACAAGGATGACAATAGTTGCTGGTATGCTTATGATAACTTATCACAGTTTGGAAACCGATGAAATGATAGCTGTTTGTGTAATTTATTTTCTATTATTATTTTTATATTCACCTGCACTTGATCACCATTTTATATTTAGACTAACATACACCATTATAATATAGCATCGATATTATTACACTATTACTTCAGCTGATGCAAATTCTTTCACCGCACTATTGAATGATGATACTATACTGCAATGTTATCTCTTTATGCGGGGCGGGGGACCGAGCGTACATACGAAGCTCAAGTCAGCCAGCGAGCCGGGCGTACAATGACGTCATTCCACGTTCGGCCGGAAAACCACTAAAATCGCTGCCGAGCGCAGCAGAATTTTTTGGGATTTTTTCCCTTTTAACCAACGTTCTAAAACATCAACACCTTTAACATATTAAAAGTTTTTCCAAGTTGATATACCGACTTTAAAGACTTATTGGTATGTAACATTATGGGAATGTCGTACTCGGGTCGTGTTGCACGTACCGGTGCTCGCTCAACAACGCGACGGGACTTTAGCGTTTTCCTAGTAGTGCGTACACTGTAATAACTTTGTAACTCAATGAAGCTATAGGCTAGCTAATAGCTAATGGCAATACGGGATGGGCCATGCAGCATAAGAGAGGAAAAAGCTCCAGTTTGACTCAGAGTGAACTGTATTATTAATCAGGAGCAGCCTGATAATTATTCACAAAGCATTTTTAATTTTTCTCCCCTGGCTAATCTCAAGGCTAGGCCTAGCTGTCAGTTAGCGGACACGTGCATCAGATAGCAGCCGATGTGGAAAGATAACATTCTATTAACAAAAGAGGGGAGGCTTATTTGCGTCCGCATGAGAGTAAATAACCATTTACTATTCCAATAAGGAATGCACTTTCATTTACGAACAGCTAGTGCTGCTACCGATTGGTGGTGGCATGCGTTGGAGCATTCAGTTGTAGGACGAATAGGTATTTGTACTGGTGTGTGCGTGTGCGTGTGCGTGTGCGTGTGCGTGTGCGTGTGCGTATTGGAAACTAGAAATGGTTACCATTGATGCTGACAAAACTCAAAACCCTCAAATAAATATTATAAAAATAGATCAAACACTCGAAATACTAATTATACGAAAATAAGGTTATAATAATAAAAGGCCTATATGTTTTATTGTACATTTTGTGTTTATTTTTGTGTATTTTTACAGTGCTCTTGTTGTTTTATTGATTTTTAAAAATACTTATTACTTTACAATGGAAACCTAATTTTCCGAAACGTTGTGAATAAAAATATTTTACAAAAAATTGTGCGTGATATTTTTCGTAAAGAAGTTCTTACATTAAACCATGGATCACGAAAACATAAGGCTCATTCACAACGAACTTAGCCGCTAACTTATCCTCTAACTTTAGGTGGCTGCTCACGATGACTTTTTCCGAGGTAAATTCACGCTGTACATCACCTTAACTTGCATTATAAATTTGCATCTTATTCCCTTTTTTGCCAGTATTTGAATTTAAATAACATTTATAACAATCAAATAACACCGAACTTCTTATTGCTAAATAGCCCTTGGGCTATTACGTCTTTGTTCCCACTACGAGCTGGAGCTCTTTATAGGATCATCTGATGTTTAAGTATGTTTCATGTTTTATTGGTCTTTACTTTGTTGGGATGAAAATAAAAAGGATTGTAGCACATAGTGCTGTGTCATGGTTTTGATAAGGGATGTCATGAATATAATGGGAAGGTCATTGGTCACTTTTTATTAAGACATATAAACGTTGGAAGGAATTAGGATTGAAAAGGATAATTCATAACGTAAATAGGCAATGCCTATCAGTCTTCTTGAGTTCAGCTTACTGATCTAGTGAGGAAAGGGCCATTTTAGGCCTTTTGTACTTATAGGCCTGGTTGGGGTTGTAATTGCCTAAACCACTAATGAGGGGATTTCCGCTCTGGTCAAGTTTGTGATAAAAAGATGTAGTTAGTTGTAATATAAATTTCCTAAGAGTACCAGGGCGAGCCCGTGGCCATTCGCAATGCGCGATTGTGAACCCTCTGGAGCTTGTCAATAGATGATTTACATGCAGTTGCCCACACAGGTGCGGCATATGTAAGAATAGGTCTGATTAATGACTTATATAATAGTACTGAGTTAGCAATTGAGAGACCGTTTTTTGCCTTTAGTAGGCAATGCAGCAACCCTAGCCTCTGCGATGCCTTGCTGGCTACGCTGTCAATGTGTTTACCCCACGTGAGCTTGTCATCTAATATGACCCCCAGATACTTGGCATATTTGCTGGTTGGGATATCCTCCCCAAATAATTCTAGACTATCATGGTCGACATACTTGGCTGATCTTCGTCTTGTAAATAGGACAGAGTCACTTTTGGTGACGTTTACTTTAATTCGCCATAGCTCAAACCATGATTCCAGGGCATTTATGGCTTTTTGTAGAAGGTCGAAGGCTCTAGAAGCATTCCACGATCTAGCAATTACTGCCGTGTCGTCTGCATAGATGGCATAGTGGACCCCATCTACTTTAGGCATGTCATTGATAAAAAAGTAAATAACACTGGTCCCAGGATAGAGCCCTGCGGGACACCCGCCTGGATCTCCCTTGTGGTGGAAGTTGCGTATCCCACTGATGCTTTAAAGGTACGACCCTGCAGATAGGAGTAGATGTTTTTTGTTAAATACAGAGGGAGATCTGCTTGGTGAAGTTTGTATATTAATCCATCCCGATCGAACGCTTGGGCTACGTCGAGAAAGGCAATTGCAGTGACCCTATTGGTAAATCAAATAACAATCTTCTTTTTCTCGTCTGGCAGTTTTAATTAACGAACAGCATTTTTGTCAAACTAATTTTGTTGTTGTTTCATTGGCATCCATGCATCTTTGCAATATTTTATTTTCTACGCGTTCTCCGATTGGTTCATTCTTAAGGTTAAGTTAACTACTAAGTTTAAGTTTGGAGTTTGCAAACTTTCGGCCGCTGATAAGTGTAAGTAAAAGGCTAAGTTGTGGTCATGAACAGACAAATGTTGTTTTCCATAAGACAAACCTTCCAGTTAGCGGCTAAGTTAGCGACTAAGTTCGTTGTGAATGGGCCTTTATCACAAAACATATCTTTTCTTGAAATATTAGAAATAATACAGTAACGACAATGATGGTGTTATTGGATTCTTCTTTCTAGTGGTAGGCTGAATGTTAATGTTTGATACCGTCTGCAAATAGACGTCTCCGAAATCAAGGTTTTCGAAAACAAATAACATGCAATGATCAAATCCGTGGTCTGTAAGTAAACCAATGATCAGAAGTCGCCGACGTCTTGTAGCAGACAATTAATATAAATTCAATTTTAGACAATTCAAAATTAAGTGGACAAGATCACATATCCTGCAGACAACTCTTTGCTGATAGCGCCATCGCATTAATAGCGATCAATTGAAATCATTTGAGAACATTTTAAAACATATAATGTCTACCATTTGTACAAGAATAATTTTATGTTTAGTTGTGAGCAGTAGATGTTTGTGTTTTAAACTGAACTTAAAACATATTATGTCTACCATTTGTACAAGAATAATTTTATGTTTAGTTGTGAGCAGTAAATGTTTGTGTTTTGAACTGAACTTTCATAATATTGAATATTATTAAAAATTGTATCAGTTATAGACATTTTAATATTTCGAGCCTACAATTTAAATGAATTATTATTAAAGACAGTGAAAGCTTAAAATGTTTAATTACATAATTAATAACGTTACACACTGGGATCAGCAATTATTCTGTTGGAAATGGTATTTGATCTTACAATAACCATTATTTAGACTTGCTGACAGTTAGAGTTTGCCAACGTTACTGATTGCTGATAGCGAATATACGACACAGGTTAGCTTCGATTAGTGGTTATAGCGATTAGCGACTTACCACAACACAAACCATATAATATTATATAAATATTTTTTTAAAATGTATTTTCTGCTAATTTTATAATTTAGTCGATTGGATGAGTGAAGCAAAGACTTCAATTTCACTGACCCTAAAAAAAAATTTGCTCGGGTGTTTTCTTTTTCTTTTTCTTTTTCTTTTTCTTTTTCTTTTTCTTTTTCTTTTTCTTTTTCTTTTTCTTTTTCTTTTTCTTTTTCTTTTTTTAATTTTTTTTTTCTATTTTTGTCTGTTTGTTCGCTCTCTACCGGGCAAACGGCATATGCGATCTTGATGAAAATTGGAGGGGACCTTCGAAATCTCTGAACTTAGACCTGCCACGTTTTTGGGTACAATCGAAGAAATATTTCTCATGAATATCGTACTTTTACGATTTTTTTCGATTTTAAGTGCAATATTTTCGTGACATTTGGGCCGATTCTGACCAAACGGGTGGGGCTACAACGTTCATATTGTACATGGACATTAAGATTATGGTGATGTATGTAGTACCTTTTGAAAGAAAAAGTTGGAAAAGATAGCCAGAATCCATAGAAATAAAGGTTTTAATTTTGGTTTTTTGAGGTATATAATAACAATAACAAGTAACATTAGAAACTTGACAACAATCACCAACAATGCGTTCAAAAAGCACTTGCAAATGTAAAGAGATCCCACGCAAACTAAAAACTTACAAAAAAGCTCATTCATCAACGCGACTAAAAAAGACGTTCGCGAAGCAGCCTAGTATGTTCACTATTACGTCCGAAGCAAGTGTTAAAAACATTCGTTGAAATCAGCAAGTAAGGAAAGAATTTGACAAGCAAAAAAGAAAGTGTAACTTTTGGACAGGCCTCAAGTCTAGGGCGACGGTCGTTCGCCCGCAGCCAAGCGCACGCGACTGCTAGAAGGCGATGACTAACTCGACCCTGTTTACTCCTACCCGAGTTGGGGGGTTTTCAGCTATCTGCACACGCCGTCCCGAAAGATTTACAATCTTGAAACTCGGTATATGACCTGATATGTGGTCCATGACATACAAAAAAAATCAGCCCGATCCGATAACCCGTTCTGTGTTAAAAAAGTGCGTAAATATCGACGATAATCGTCCGGCTGGCTGGTTGGTTGGTTGGTTGGTTGGTTGGTTGGTTGGTTGGTTGGTTGGTTGGTTGGTTGGTTGGTTGGTTGGTTGGTTGGTTGTGGGGGGGGGGGGGTAGTGGATTTTGCCAGAGAGGAATAAGAGCCTACAGAGAAAACGGTACATCTTAGAACTATAAAGCTTGGACCACACTTAGATGTACCTCAGACTCACAAACTTTCGCCGAGAGACAAGCAATATTCCACCCCCAACACCCCCTAAATCATCCCCTAAAATTAAAATAATTCATAACTCTAACCCAAAATTGAATTTTTAGTCAAATTTGTTATTAAAATTATGTTCTTATGTGTTTTAACCCAATCGGCCTATTCTCGTCATTATATAAACCACATTTTGTCAACCCCCATCCCTAATAGATTATATTATTTTTACCTTGATTTCCAGCATTCACCACGAAGGCACCTAATGAGTTATCATCGTGAAATTTGACATGATGGTACATAATAATATGAAAAATAATCCGCCGAGAGGCAATTAAGCGATATTCCACCCCCAACACCCCCTCCCACACAGCACACCACGTTTTCAAAACGTTACTTTTTATGTTACAATGTTCCCAGAATGTTAGTTCAAATTATAACATCTATACAACGTACGGAAAATGATATGTTTGTTACAATATTCTTTGGTGTTCAAAAACATTCTCACAACGATGTTGCAACATTTAGTAACTAACATTTCGGTGGATAAAAAACAAACAATATTGACCTTTACTTAGATACATTTTATTGACGTTTCTACAATGTCGTGCCATTTTCCGTTAATGTCTTGGAAAAAACCATGTGGAAACGTTAGAAACTGGCTCATTTCACTTTCAGAGAACGTTACATTTGAAATCTCAACGGTTTTTTGCGGTGTGGGGTATAGCTTGTCCTGTCTTGTCTGTGCTCTGCTCATTTGACAATCAGTCGTCGGGAGAGAAAGACGCGTGTTCATGTGGCTGTTGTGTTTAACGTGATGGAGCGCGGCGTCAAAGGGCGGACGGACGGGAAGAGACGGAATGACTTTAAAAAAGGTGTTAAACGGGTCGTTTCGACGCGTCGCGTCGTTACCTTACTCGTGTGTGAGTTTGACGTTTCGGAACCACTGTGGGTGCCATCTTCATCGACTGATTGCTGAAAGTGCGTTTGTTCGTTGCCTCTCTCATTCGTGATCGTGTTTAAATGCTTTGACCAATGCCCGAAGGATTTTAATACCGCTGAGTGAGTGATTGAATTGTGTCAAGCTCATATCTTGGATAACCTATATTTGCTTATACATATATCTATCTATTCCTATACCTTGCAGTTGATTCGTTTTTACCAGCTACGCTCGCGCGTTTGTATCAGCCTTAAATTGATTATGGTCCCATGCTGTTAGGCTATAGGCCTACCATGGCTGCGACTTGAATAAAATGTTAAAATTGTCATAATTTGTGCCAGTGCTGTACGTTTCTTGATCTAGGCCTAAGTTGTGTGAAAAGGTAATATGTTGCTGCACTAGCAAATGATTTCTGAAACTGAATTATTACTATATGGTTGCCACCATATGATCCCATTTCCAATTATCAATACATGAAAATATAATTTAATTTATAATCGGTGTTTCGAAATAATATATACGCACAATCAGTAGTATATCTTTACGTCAATTCAGTGAGTACATACTCGCAGACACCGATTAATCAATAATTCAATTAATTTTTTTTATCGATAATCAATCGATTATCCAATAATCGAATAATCATCGATAAAAAGATATTTGCAGCAACCATAATTATTACATTATTTAAGAAGTGTAAAAGCAACGTTCTAGTAACGTTTCTCCATGTTACTATTTAAATGTTACCACAAAGTTACATGAACATGAGTATAACACCTTACAATGTTTGTTACCTGGTCGTTTACACAACATTGTGATACTAGTTGCATGAACGTTATGAAGTTCGTATGCAGCGGGACATTTGGATATTTCATCAATGTTACAATTACTATACCAAACGTTGTGAGGATATATCGAATGTTTAATAGAAAACTTTTATTAATGTTGAGGAAACGTTACCGTGCTGTGTGGGCTAAAACTGGAATAATTCATAGCTCTAATCTAAAATTGATGTTTTATTCAAATTAGTTATTAAAATTTTGTTTTAATGTGTTTTAACCCAATCGGCCTATTCTCATTTCCTAAACCACATTTTTTCAACCCCCATCCCTAATAGTTTATATTATTTTTACCTTGATTTCCAGTATTCACCATGAAGGCACCTAATGAGTAATCAGCATGAAATTTGGCATGATGCTACATACTAATATGAAAAATCATTCGCCGAGAGGCAAGCGATATTCCACCCCCAACACCCCCTAAATAATCCTCTAAAATTGGAATAATTCATAGCTCTAACCTTAAATTGAATTTTTATTTAAATTAGTCATTAAAATTATGTTTAAATGTGTTTTAACCCAATCGGCATATTTTCATTATATAAACCACATTTTGTCAACCCCCATCCCTAATAGTTTATATTATTTTTATCTTGATTTCCAGTATTCACCATGAAGGCACCTAATGAGTTATCAGCATGAAATTTGGCATGATGCTACATACTAATATGAAAAATCATTCGCCGAGAGGCAAGCGATATTCCACCCCCAACACCCCCTAAATAATCCTCTAAAATTGGAATAATTCATAGCTCTAACCTTAAATTGAATTTTTATTTAAATTAGTCATTAAAATTATGTTTAAATGTGTTTTAACCCAATCGGCATATTTTCATTATATAAACCACATTTTGTCAACCCCCATCCCTAATAGTTTATATTATTTTTATCTTGATTTCCAGCATTCACCACGAAGGCACCTAATGAGTTATAATCATGAAATTTGTCATTATGGTACATAATAATATGAAAAATAATCCGCCGAGAGGCAAGCGATATTCCATCCTCAACACCCCCTTAAATTGGAATAATTCATAGCTCTAATCTAAAATTGATGTTTTATTCAAATTAGGTGGTTATTAAAATTATGTTTTAATGTGTTTTAACCCAAACGGCCTATTCTCATTTCCTAAACCACATTTTTTCAACCCCCATCCCTTATAGTTTATATTATTTTTACTTTGATATCCAGCATTCACCATGAAGGCACCTAATGAGTTATCAGCATGGAGTTTGGCATGATGTTACATACTAATATGAAAAATAATTCGTCGCGATGCAAGCGATATTCCACCCCCAACACCCCCTAAATCATCCCCTAAAATTGGAATAATTCATAGCTCTAACCCAAAATTGTATTTTTTATTCAAATTAGTAAATTATGTTTTAATGTGTTTTAACGCAATAAGCCTATTCTCATTTCCTAAACAACACTTTTTCAAACCCATCCCTAATAGTTTATATTATTTTTACCTTGATTTCCAGCATTCACCATAAAGGTACCGAATGAGTTATCAGCATGAAATTTGGCGTGATGGTACATAATAATATGAATCATAAAAAATCCGCCAGGAGACAAGCGATATTTCACCCCCACTGTTCCCTACCACTCTTTACTTTGGGAAAAACGTTATGTTGTATTTACTACCATTTTTAATATTTTAATTGCTGATTAAAATTTTGCGTCAATGTATTATAGTCCGGTCAACAAATCATTCACACAAAAACCCAAGACGACATTAACCATATTAAATTTAATAAAAACATTGAATATTGCCAACTAGGTCTACAGATTGTAAACAAAAAAAAAGATGGTATCTTTTGTTTCTAGACAATCTGTTTTAAAGGCACTGTATCCACCTGTACACGTATTTCACATATTTTAATCCTTGATATGAAACAAACAACAAAAAGATGTGATATCCCCCCAAAATACAAAAATTTGTAAAAAAAAAAACGGCAGCCAAGCTCTCCTTCCAAAGTCTTCGGCTGTGAATGCTGCGAGATATAGAAGTTGAGCCAAGCATTTCATTATTTCTCCCTAGTTTCGTATTGAAAAGAAGTAAGATCATTTCGCCTGTTGACGAGCGCCAAGCCAACCATTTTCGTGGTAAAAAAAGTTAAAATTTTAAACTCAAAATCATAAAAAAATTACTTGGCTACTGATTTTGGTACGAGGACTCTAAAAAGTCGATGGCCAAGTAATTTTTTTATGATTTTGAGTTTAAAATTTTAACTTTTTTTACCACGAAAATGGTTGGCTTGGCGCTCGTCAACAGGCGAAATGATCTTACTTCTTTTCAATACGAAACTAGGGAGAAATAATGAAATGCTTGGCTCAACTTCTATATCTCGCAGCATTCACAGCCGAAGACTTTGGAAGGAGAGCTTGGCTGCCGTTTTTTTACAAATTTTTGTATTTTGAGGGGATACAAACTACGAGTGACAAGAAAGGAATAGGAATGGCTTCAAAATAAGCAAATTTAACTTTAATAGGTGACACATTTTTATAATCGTTTAACAACATAACATCAATAAGAACCAGACAGTCAGTATGTTGAAATGGCCGCGTCATCGGAGGCAATTGCCAGAGGGGTGGTATTGAGTTAGTTAATCAGCTTAGCCGTAAGCCGTCCACACCGGACGCTTGACCCACCAGATGCACAGCATGGCCGTTAATTACCAATAGGATTTGCAATTAAATCACGGTGGCAGCTAGCAGCTGACGCCAGGATATCTCTTGTCGGATAGCTGTTCTCCTGAATATTATCATTCAACAAGACGAAGAAATGTTAATAATAAAATACACGAAATATCAAGACTTTACCGCAATAATATGTATAGTCAAATATAACTGCCTTATAACCACTGTAACCACTGTATGAGAATATTTATTTTATTTGTTACTTTGGATGAATAAATAAATATAAATACAATTTTAAGTTTTACAAATCGAATATATATATTGGCAAAACCACAAATTAATGTATTTTGCACATGATGAAAGACCATGGAAATATTCATCAACAGAGAAATATAGATTTTGAGTACGTCCTTCAATATTTTAATGTGGGCCAGTAAAACTATTATGGGCCTAGTGGTCGAGACCAAGTGTAGAATCAGACTACAGAATCAATATACTAATACGTCAGAACTTTCTACAAAACATCTCAAACAATTATTTAATTTAGAAAAACAAACGATTAATACATAACTTTATTAAGTAGTTATTATTTACGTTCCATTCATACACTTACGGGTTATCAGTGTTGATCGGAGCATTCGTGTTCATTGTGTGATATATGTCATTACCACTCTTCTCTATAATACTGGTTATTTTTTCCCTCAATCTACTGTTGCAATCTATTCAGATCTACAATGCACCAACAACCCAGATGTTATAAAGTTAACCGTCTCTCTCAGTAGCTTAGGGGTAATGCACTCGACCGGCAATTGGGAGACCAGGGTTCGATACCCCGCTGAGATGGATTTTTTTAATTTCTGGATTGATTTATATAAAATAATGGTTCTGTTCCGATTGCTTTGAAAGGATTTTTTAAATTGTGTTAAAGGGGCTAAACTAAAAAAATATATTTCATTCAGGCTAACTAGTTATGAATTTAGAATTAACAGAAAAATGATTGGGTCCACCGTGACCCTAAAAAAAATGTCTTGGTATTTGTTTTAGGGTTTGTGGGGAAAAATTGGACTTGGTATTTTTTAGCTAGGTTCCACCGGCGAAAATCTTCCATGAGAGATAACAAAAGTACGATATTCATGCCCCATTCTAGAGGATTTTGATCCAAAAAAATATTGGCCATTATTGACGTACTCGACAGCCTTTTCTGTAAATCCGATAAATTTTGTTTTGTTATTTGGGCAAGTGGTTCGGACAAAAAATGCTGACTACGAATAAGGGGAGTGTGCTTTAGGAATACATATTTTTGCGTGTTTATTTGTACATAGTTTCAAAACACGATGTTATAAATGGGCATTTTAGATTGGTACGATGCTCTAGTATCTATGTGGAACAAAAACTTAGCAGGTTAAGCCGATTTTAAGAAAATCCTTATAACGCCCATTTTCGCAAATTTCACGATCAAAAAGATTTGAAAAATTCTTGTAAAATCACAGACACAAGATATAATTTTTTAGTCGGTCATTTTAGTTTAGTATTATGCTATATAGATTATGTGGTATTAAATAAATTATGGAATATTTTAACTAACCGGGTACCTACGTCAAAAAATTAAATGAATTTGCAGGACGTCATTTTATATTTTACGGGAATTCCAAGTGTAACCGATAACTCGAAAACTCTATCTTATCAACCATCAAATAAATAAATTTAGAACAATAATGTGTATTGTTTCATTTAGTATGATAAGAAAATTCCATGGTGACAATATTATTGTTAAGCTTATGAAAGATAATTATTTTTTTCTAATTAATTGCTGGATAATATTCGCATGTACTCACCTTGCGCAGTTGAATGTGATTTGTGTATATACTTTAGAATAAAACTGTCTTACGATTAGTAAACATTTCAAATTAGATAATATGAATTCCTTAACCAAATTGGCATGCTATAATTGCATGAGCAGGAGCTGACAAATTTCATTGTGTGAAGCTCAAAGCTCGGAATAAATAATACACAAGGCTTACATTGCAAAAATAAATATTTTAATTCGTAAAGTTTGTGAAGTGAATTGCATAATATGAAGGTTAGAGAGTCTTGCAACGTGATACACGGTAGACGGTGTTAATAACAGTGGATTAGAAACTGTGGCAATGAGCTACAAGGAATCTGATTGAACCTAAAGCTGAATAAGTATAATAATAATTTCCCATTAGTGAGATTTCATAATGGAAAATTGGAAACATAGCATTGTTTGTCTTTCAATACTTTATGCGCATGCTCAGCTATCATTCATCGTCCAGCATAATATATTTCCATTCCTTCACATGGACAACACTATACACTTGTAACGGACTAACTAATATCAGGAGGCAGTGCGGAGTGGTGCAAAATGGATTGTTGAAGAAATAAAATATAATATGAAGTAGGGGATAATCAAATTTGCAAAACTTTTCAATTCGTCGAGTTTTGTTTTTATTTTATTATGCCTGTCGGGCATTCCTAGCTACAGTACAGTACGCATATCGAATTGCATCAGTAAACTGTACCAAACTGTCGCGTTCTATTTTCTATTTTGCTTGTTGTTAGTAGATGCTGTATAGCTAATTGTAGTAGGACAAAATGTGACTACGCGGAGCTTCCCCGTATATTATAATTTGGTTCGTGTGCATATGTATAATACCGTGTACAACCAGCGCTCTCTGGCAGAACTGTCAAACTAATCAGAATAATCAAGCCCAACCTAAACCTAGCACGAGCGAGCGTGACGTCGCACGGTTGCTGCGCAGTACTAGACGTACCCACTGCCGTGTCGCTTGGGTTGCCTCGGTGCATGGGAGATCCGTATCACAGCGGTTCCACTATCCACGTATTCATAATAATATTTCTGAATTATATATTGCAACAATTTTCTCATCCAGTGAGAATGGTTTAATTTCACTCTCTCTATAAACCATAACCGCAGCCCGATGACTCGTCCTCCACCCTCACTTATCATATCCTTGCATGACTGCAGGAACGGCGACCGCTGAAAGCAACGGAGCGAAAATAGAATCTTGGACGAAATATGTTGGGTGTTTTATTTGTATGAAATAAAGATTAGACAAACACATCCACGCATGCAGTCCGCTTACAGTTCGGAGCCCTGTGCCGATCCAACATGCAGTGGAAATATTGACAAAACTCAAATAAATGCAAAATAGTAGAACGATTTGATGCTACTTTCAGTTTGTAAAGACTTTCTTAAAGTACGACAAACACATCTGTAATATTCCAGGCCTATGCAGTATTTAAACTAGCCTATAGGGACTTACCAAAGGACTTCACTTGCATTTAGAGATGTACGTTTATTCACAGTCCCAGTAGGCTTACATTCTGTTACATGATGATTACACAATGGCTGGGCATAGCCTAGCCTATGTCAATACTACAATCCCTTCTTCTTTATAATTTAAGATTATAACCTAGGGTTCTTTTATGAAAATGTTTGCCTTCTAAGATTAATTTGAAATGATTAATAGAAACAATAAGTACAAACAGTGTAAGATCAATTACTTTACGCATTTAACTTAATACGGTAATATACTACCTTTACGTATGATAAGCAACGTAATTAACGTAATGAATTGTAATAACTAATTTTAGGAATAACTATAATATTCTAAAGAAATGAGAACAATCTCTATGTCATACTTCATAATGCAATCAGGTTTGGTATCGTGAAGGTAACCTGATTTCCCGTTGAGGTCTTGCGAATGTCTGCGTGACCTGTTGCTCAGGTGGTTCTGGTACCTGTAGTGGTGTGGACACCGGAAGCTGGTGGCAAGTTGATGATGTTGCGGCACCCCCAGGATCACAATGGATTAGACCTTCCTTCTCTCCAGGTGGTTTGTTGTTGCCATCAGTACCGGTATACCTGTTTGGCTGAAGAGTGGTACGGGGATTGGATATGAATTTTTTAAAGAAGGACGAGTTGCGGGTATATTGGACATTATCGGGGGTTTGGATTGTTATGCTGTTACCATTCTTTTCTACTACTCGGTTAGGAATAGGATGGAAAGGTGTTGTTAGTTTGTTAGCCTTTGGTTGTTTAGTCAACACCAAATCGCCTTCAGCTATCTCACTGTCTCTAGCATTGCGTGCTTTGTCAGCATATACTTTTCCCTTCCATTTTCTTTCCGTATCTCGGTCCCGAACTTCTCCATCTTCTTCTTTTGCAGTAAAGCATGACGGTAACTTGTCTCTCATCTTGCGTTTAAACATCAATTCCGCAGGGCTTACTCCTGTTGTCGAATGTGCAGTGCTGCGATACAAGGCAAGGTAGGTCAGAAGTTCTTCTTTCCAATTGGTGCCTGTTGCTTGAGCAATCTTGAGACGTTTCAGTATGGAGCGGTTTTGTCGCTCAACTTCACCGTTGGTTTGGGGCCATAGCGGTGTGGTGTATCGTATTTGTATGTTGTTCACTTCACAGAAGTTTCGAAATTCTTCACTATCGAATTGAGGTCCGTTGTCGGATCTGATTGTAGCTGGAAGCCCATATCGTGCGAATATTGTTTTCAGTTTTTCGATTGTCTGATGTGACGTAACAGATTTCATAATATCAACCTCGTAGTACCTGCTGTAATAATCGACAGTTACAAGCAAGTAGTGTCCCGAAGGTAATGGACCCAGAAGATCGACACAAATATCCTGCCAAGATTGAGTTGGAAACTCTGTTCTTCGGATTGGTTCAGGTGGATCTTGTGATGCAACCAGTTGGCATCCATAACATGATTTTACATGGTTTTCACAATCTCGATCGATACCTGGCCACCATACTTTTGATCTAATGCGTTGTTTCATGCTGGTCATCCCCGGGTGTCCCTCGTGGGCTAACTCCAATGTGCGTTCTCTCAGGGCTGTTGGAATTACTAAACGAGATCCCCGAAGAATAGTATTTCCCACTTGACTCAGCTCTGTTTTGAATGCATGGTAAGGTTTAGTTGATTCCTCCCATGACCCATTTGCCAAACTTTTAGACACAGCTTGAAGTTCGCTATCTCCTTCAAATTCCTGTTCAATGTCGTTAACAGATAAGGCAACGGGCGTAACACTTTGTACAAGAACATTGAGACATCCTCCTGTTTCATCAAACGTTTGTTGTTTGCTGAAAGGAGCTGACAGTCTTGAAAGTGGATCGGCAATGTTAGATTTGCCTGGACGGTATACAACTACGTAGTTGTATGATTGTAGACGAAGCACCCAGCGTTCTACTCGAGCACATGGCTTCGATTTTGGTGCAAAGATAAATTCGAGCGGCCTGTGATCTGTAACAAGCTCAAATTCCTTTCCGAATAGATACTGGTGGAAATGTTCGCATGACCACACTAGAGCCAATGCTTCTTTCTCTGTTTGGGAGTAGCGTGATTCAACATCTGTTAAACTCTTGCTGGCGTAGCTTATAATCCGTGGACCATCCTGTCCTGATTGGATGAGAACGGCTCCAAGTCCGACAGGACTAGCATCTGCAACAATTTGAGTTTTTGCCTCAGGATCATAGTATCCTAACAAGCATGGTTCTGTTAGATGCTTTTTCAGTTGCAGAAAAGCATTTGCTTGATCAGTGCCCCAAACAAACTGAACGTTTTGTTTCATAAGCCTTCTCAATGGTTCCGTGATGGTGGATAGATGTGGAATGAACCTTCCTACGAAGTTCACCAAACCTAAGAAACTCCTCACCTCTTCACTCGTTCTCGGCTCGCGGCAATTGTTAACTGTTTCAATCTTGCTCGTCGTAGCCTCAATACCTTTATCAGATAGACGGTGGCCCATGAAGGTGATGGAACTCACACCATACTGACATTTTGCCTCATTTAGAGTGATTTCTCTTGACTCTAAAATCTTTAGGACTTTGGCAAGTCGCCGGTCGTGCTCCGACCTTGTTTTTCCATGAACTACAATATCATCGATGAAGATAAGGACACCCTCGCAACCTTGAAGCAACTGTTCCATAATGTTCTGAAACATTTCAGGAGCGCAGTTCACCCCGAACATAAGTCTCTTGTACCTGTAAAGGCCTCTATTGGTGAGAAATGTTGTAATCTCACGAGACTCCGGACAAAGTTCGATGTGATGGAACGCGTTTTTGATATCTAGCTTGCTAAAAACCGTACTTTGGTTAAGTTCTGGAAGCAGATCATCAAAAGTCGGAATGTGGTGTCTTTCTCTTTCTATTGCAGCATTTGCCTGCCTCATGTCTACACATATGCGTATATCTCCATCATCCTTGGGTACAACGACTAACTGCGATGACCATTTCGACGGTCCTACAACCTTTTCTATGATATCCATCTCCTCAAGTTCATCAAGTTTCTTCATTAACCTCTTCTGGAGTGGCACAGGAATCCTCCTCAGGGGTTGTGAGACAGGTTTCACATCATGCTTGATAGGCAACTGCAGTTGAAACCCCTTCAGCTTCCCCATTTTCTTTGTAGAACCTAGGCCTACATCGACCTTATTAACTAAGTTCAATCCAATTTTTAGAATACCAAGTTTTTCTGATGTCTCCTTTCCAAGAAGCGGTTGGCCTATCCCCTCAATCACATAGAACATTGCGTTTTCTATGCGGTCGGGACTAACCTGAATCTCGGTTGAGAATTTACCAAGAACTGGCAGTGGTGTACGAGTGCCATAAGGGTACAACAACTTTTTTGACAGAGAAGACTTACACTTAATGTTATTCTCTTTTAAACGTTGCCACGTTTGTCCGTCTATAACATTGCAGGTCGCCCTGAGTCTATGAGCACATTTAAGGCTACGCCACCTATCGTAACGTGTAATAATTCAACTTTGGAATTATTTAGTCCCGCCACTAACCTAAATGCATGTGAATCTGTGTCACTTTCAGATTCAGGGTCATCTACTTGATGAACTCTGTTAGGCTTCTTTTTTATTCTAGGCCTAGGCCTAGAATGCTTAGGTGTGCGTGTGTCATGGTCCTCCCGTTTATCCTTGGATTTACAACATGAGGTAAAGTGCCCCTTTTTACCGCAGGTGTGACACTGCTGGTCAACAGCTGGACATGCTGGATCTCCCTTGAAATGACCTTTGAAACCACATGAGAAACATTTTGCTTTTTGTTTCCATGTTGGTCGCCCCTGGATTTGCATTCCTCTCACCTCCTCAGTGAGACCTGCTAGGCCTACCTTCTGCAAATCCTGTTTCTTGATATTAGCGTCCTCCCACGACCGAGAGGTATCTAATACCGACTGTAACGTCATACTAGGCCCTATTTCTATCAACTTCCGTTTTAGTGCCTTGGAGAAAACTTTGTCTAAAATTTGATCCCTTAGGTGTTCATCTATTTTATCCTCGAAATCGCATACCAACGCTTGACGCCTTAAACGTGATTCGTATTTATCTACAGTTTCATTTTCGGCTTGGGCTAAAGCACGAAACTTAATACGTTCATAAGGAACATTAGTCCTGGGCGTGAATTTCGAGGTTAGGGCGTCTACTGCCGTTCTATACTCGTCCGTTCCCGTTCCCGTGGGCAACGTCAATGAATGAAACACATCCTGCACATCCATGCCAGCCTTATGCAAGAGCATGGCCTTCTTCCTCCTAGGCACAGAGATGTTCTGGCTCTCTACATAATATTCAAATGCACGTAGCCAGCGTGCCCATCTCTGTCCTAGGGAAGTCTGCTCACCATCACAATTAAATGCCTTTATATTGTTATCATCCATGATTTAACAATTGAATGATGATAATAATTTCATCCAAGTCGCCAATGTAATATTCCAGGCCTATGCAGTATTTAAACTAGCCTATAGGGACTTACCAAAGGACTTCACTTGCATTTAGAGATGTACGTTTATTCACAGTCCCAGTAGGCTTACATTCTGTTACATGATGATTACACAATGGCTGGGCATAGCCTAGCCTATGTCAATACTACAACATCCACGCATGCAGTCCGCTTACAGTTCGGAGCCCTGTGCCGATCCAACATGCAGTGGAAATATTGACAAAACTCAAATAAATGCAAAATAGTAGAACGATTTGATGCTACTTTCAGTTTGTAAAGACTTTCTTAAAGTACGACAAAGTATACGACATTATGATTTTAAGAGGCTCGTTCTATTCAAATTAGCTATAAGCGGAAAATTCTAAAAAATTATTCTGTTTTCATCCTCCGATAAATAAGTTTCATATTTCCAATCAAGTCACAATGCTTGTCCTGCGATTCTTCGAGTTCATAAAAAAATATAAATTTTTGATCGATTTTTCATTATTTTGTTTGATGAAAGTAGACAAAAGGTTGAAAAACATTGTAAATACGAGAAAAGGCATAACTTTTAAAGGGGCTATTAACTCAAAAAATTATTTTTTACCACATGATCTATAGCACAATACTACACTAACATGACAGTTTAAAAAAATGATATCTTGTAACTGTGATTTAAAACTAATTTTTCATTTTTTTAATCCAGAAATTTGCGAAAATTGGTGTTTTGGGAAATTTCTTAAATCGGCTTTAACCTGCATCTTTTTGGTCCACATAGATACTAGAGCATAGTACCAATCTAAAATGCTCATTTTTTACATTGTGTCTTGAAACTGTGCCCAAATATACCCTCAAACACGCAAAAATATGCATTCCAAAATCACACCCCATCTTGGTAATCAGCATATTTTGACCGAACTACTTGCCCAAATTACAAAACAAAATATAGAGAATTTACAGAAAAGGATGTAGAGTACGTCAATAATGGGCAATTTTTTTTGGATCAAAATCCTCCAAGGTCACGGGGCATAAAGATCGTCCCCATGTTATTTCTTATGAGAGATTTTTTCCGATGGGACCTAGGTCGAAAAATGTCATGTTTGACAATTTTTAGGGAGGTCATGGTGGCCCCAATAATTTTTCTGTTAATTGCTAAATTCATTACTAGTTAGCCTGAATAAAATATATTTTTTGAGTTTAAGTATACACAAGAATGACCAATCAATGGAAAAATGTGGCCTTGTTAAAACTGCGAACAAATATTTTCGACTAGACTAATTTGATGGTTATTTGAAATTTAGAACTTCGTCCAGTCGTAAACACACATGTGTTAAGTATAGTTAGTTAAATATAGTTAGTTAGTTAGTTATAGTGTTAAGTATAGTTAGCATAAGCGAACTCGAAGCATTAGACATCTTGATAGACCACAAGGACACATACTCGGAGGCCGGTTTAGAGTGTCATTCCGGTAGGTTGTCACAGTTCGTTGACAACGAAGTTGCGAGCTCTAGGCCAGGGGACAAAACTATTTTTGTTAGAAATTAAAATTCATTTTTAGTAGACTATAGAATATTCATAATAACATTAGCAAATAAAACATCTTAATTCTTAAAGATGTTTTATGAATCAAACAAATTAAATGAAATGAAAGAATCCATTCTTGAATCACAATCGCTTTTTATTATTTAATATTATTAAATAGTTGAATGAACTTCTTCACTACTCTTAGGTAGTAATTTACTTTATTAATTATTTTAGTATTCAATTTATAACGCAAAGAAATATCTTATTCGAAGCAATTCATTGTTTACAATAGAGCAATGATCGCATGATATTTAGAAATCTTTCTGGCTCGTCTGATTAACGCACACGCACAAAGTAATGCGTAGCCTGCGAATCAATCCTCATCTCCGCACTGGACAGCATCAGGCCAACACAACTGCAAATCCAAGTAACGGATGAGAAATTAACAAGATTTGGAAGCATGTCTTACAGCCAACAAGATGGATGAAGATCTTGCTTGTCCTATTAACGCTGAAATGCTTGTGCTCTATCATTTAATTGTCACTCTTAGTCTTAGAGCCAGTAGAACTTTCACTATCCTCCTTGCACGACAGCTTGGACCCGCGATCACGGGGGGATTCCCACCAGCACAGATCAGCTTTTCGACAGCGAAACCTCTCACTTTTATAGTTTTCTGATCTCTGAGTGCATTTAAATACAATTTAATATTTAAAACATTCCACTGCATATTGTTAATTTGTTTGAAACTTTTCTTCGCACATCCAAGAGAGCCGAGGTGGTTAGTTATTTTGCGAGACGTTTTTATGACAGTTTGTTGATTCTCTTCGTTCAAAACTATTCTTTGAGCACTCTTTGGTGTAACTGTAACATTAATTAATTTAATAACGCAACTGTTAAAATTCAATGTGTAATATGGAGAGTGGTATCTAAATGAGCTTTACATAATAGGACTAGGAAAACGCTCAGTTGGACGCGTTGTTGAGCGAGCACCGGTACGTGCAACATGACCCGAGTACGACATTCCCATAAGGCCCACCACACAGTGTAGGCCTAACTGGATATTGACATTGTACACTATATACTATTCCAACATCTTTGCATTGTACTAATTCACGTCATGCCTTCTAAAGTGTATCTTTGTTGTATCTTCACTGCCTCCTTCATTTTTTAACATCATTTTTCGAATCATGATTACCAATAAGTCTTTAAGGTCTTGACCGATTTAGCTGAAAATGTGGAAAATAAGAGAGAATGTTGTACTTATTGACCCTGCAAAATTTCATAACGATCGGAACATTTTTATTTTTTTATTTTTTTATTTTATTTTTTATTTTTTATAACCAACGATCGAATTTTGTTCAAAAACTATACAGCAACCCGCCTAGGTGGTATGTACATGTGTAAAAAATTTCAGGTCGATCAGAGAAACGGTGCGACCTGTATCGAAGCAGTAACAGAAAAAAAAAAAAAAACAAAACAAAACAAAAACAAACAAACAAAAAAAAACAGACATTCGAGCCATAAGAGTCAAGTGGAGACGCTCGCTACGCTCGCTCAACTAGTTATATAAGTTTATGTGATGACATCAATTGACAGTCGTCATTTCAGGAAAAGCTAACGATACCATTGAGACTGTAGTCAGCATTTGAAATATGATTGCCACAAACAAATACAAACACTTCAATTTCCTTGAAGTCAATAATATTTCTTAGAAACAATCAAACAAAGTGAACCCCGTTTTGACGATTTGTCAGCCACATTGTCAGCCTCAACATACCCCACTGGAAGATTTCATCACACTACGCAGAGAAATTAAAATTGATTAGAAATAAGTATTAGGTAGGCCTTTTCCTTCTACAGGAGTAAGCAAATAACATGGTGATGTTTGTGAAGAGGGCAAGCGTCAAAAGTTAAGGATTCATGTGCAGGGTGTCTGTTGTATGTCATTATTAAATATATATATATGTTTTTGTTTTTCCTTTTTTTTTTTTTTTTATACTAAATATATATATTATACACATCATTTCGACGCGGTTTAACCCAAGAACCTTGTATATTATTGTACATACAACGGGCCGCGAAAACCTACAACAATACACATATATATATATATATATATATATATATATATATATGAATATATATATGAATATTAGGTTTTTAAGCATAAGCCCGCTTAAAGGACATAGTTATTGATTCATAGCAGTTGTCGATATAATATATATATATTATATTTAGTTGATTTGAATGTAAAAACATAATCAAGAATCAACATTTTGAAATTTCAACGATGAAAAATAACAATATTAAAATAATACGTCATAATGAAGCCATAACTTGCATCAGCTGAGTAGTTTGTGCAGACAAGAGGTCGTAGCCGCCTCATGCACACAAATAAGGTAGAAAGGCAGGTTATTGGAGTATTAGACATTTTTTTCTAGATCCTATCAGTTTGTCGACTTTCCCGTCAATCAAGCCCTACTCGCGTGCGTGTTGGCGCCGCGTGCGTGCGTGCGATGTGAATCACTTTTATTTTAGTACAATATTTAAATTATATAAAGTAGTGACAATAATTTAAGAACCATAATCAAACGAAAAATGGTCACGTATTTGTTTTCTAATCGAGAAGATTGCGTGCGATCAGCTGCACACTAAACTGTAACCTTGGCTATTTTTAGATCCCATTAGGCTGGTGACCAGTCATTTGCGCGATTATGAGAAAGGTTCTAGTGGTTCCAGTAAATTATTCCAAAATTAAATAATTTGTCAAAGTAACCTGAAAATTAAAATATGTTAGAATATCATGTTGTACGTCATGGACTTCGGAGTAATGCGGCATTAAGCAACAAACTGCTCAGGGGTTACACTGTAGCTTACACAATTGCTGGAATACGGTTAATTCGATTTCCCAACATCTTTCCAGAAATAATGGTATACCACTCCTATTATAATTTTTTTTATTGGATGTATTTCATACAAACTCGGTCAAAACCGGAGCTAACATGTTGTACGGACTTACGTCAAGTACTTCCATGTGTACCTATATTACATATCTACATTATTAAATTGTCTTAACTCTAACTATAATAAGTCATTTATAATATTGTTTGTAGATGATGTTTTCTTTCTGCTGTGTACGGTCGTGGCCGATTTCTCGTCGCCATCCTAGCATTTGCTCTTCGGACTATGGGAAACCACGAAAACCATGTCAGGATGGAAGCTGTCTCGGAATCTCGAAGTATCATTCTTAGTAACTTTAGAAATTTACGAACTATTCTACACGTGTTGAGTATTACTGCCTTTTGAGTCTCGATGTAAACATTGGGTGGAAGATCTAGTTGTTTAATGCTTTCATGTAGCTTCTTCGGTATGATGCCGTTGGCCAATATAACGAATGGGATTGTATTTACCTTTTTCTGTTTCCACATTTTCTTGATCTCAATTGCAAGTTCACTATACTTGTCAATTTTTTTCTTCCATGTAGTCTCGACGTTATGGCACATTGGGAGAGCAACGTCAATAAGGGTAGTTTCTTGTTTCTTCTTGTCAATTATAATTATATCCGGTCTGTTGTGATGTATAGTTTGGTCTGTTATAACTGTGCGGTCGTAATATAATTTGAAATCTTTGCTATCTAGTACTTTCTCCGGTTTGTATTTGTAGTAAGGTGTGTGTGTATCAATGAGGTTGTACTTGATTGCTAGTTTTTGGTGAATAATGTTAGCTACTTGGTTATGTCTGTAGAGGTAATCCGTTTGACATAGTGACTGGCACCCGGATATGATGTGTTCGATTGTTTCACCCCTTACACTACATTTTCTACATTGATCGTTTACTGTCGCATCTTGTATAATATATTTTTTATAATTTTTCGTTGCAATCACTCTGTCTTGAATAGCCAGCATAAAACCTTCTGTTTCTCCAAATAGTTCCCCGTTGTTTAACCACCTATTTGATGCTTTAATATCTACGTGACTTTTATGTAGTTCATCATAATGTCTCTTGTGTAGGGTCTTTTCTGAGAGACGTAACTCTTTTGAAGCGTCAGTTATGAGTTTCCCTTGTAGATTGACATTTTCGTTTGCTAGATTGAGTGGAGTTAATGATTTGTCAGCTAGCACCACAGCCCTATGCAGTGTTGATTGGTTGCTCTTTGTAAAAAAATATTTTCTTAAAATGTCTAGTTGTTTATAAAATAAGTTGTTCAGATCAATTAGGCCTCGCCCTCCTTGTTCTCTTGGAAGTGTCAATCTCTCTATTGCTGATTTAGGATGATGCATTCTGTGTTTAGTAAGTGTAGTACGAGTTAATATTTCCAGCGCGTGGATGTCTGTCTGTGTCCATTTAATGATTCCGAATGAATATGTCAGTACTGGTATAGCATATATATTTATTATTATTATTATTATATATATATATATATATAGTATTATTATTATTATTATTATTATTATTATTATTATTATTATTATGATTATTATTATTATTTACGATGTTAAACTAAAATATATTTTTTGAATGAAATGAAACCACAAATAAAAAACATTTTACGACTGTATGATCGACAGTAAGGTAAATTTATTTCATTCGTGATGACAAACTAATCAAATCTCCAACTCCAACACGATCTAACGTAACTGTAAAACAAGCAAGTAAATTTGCGTCTGGGCATGTTGTACACTAAAACCGCACAGCTTTATTAGCACTGTGTCTTAACCATAGATATTGAATCCCTATTGTAGGGTCTTAACCAATCCTGAATCCTGATACAACAATATTTCTCGCGATCTGACTACGTTCATGGTTTACGTGCTCTTTCGAACAAATAGTTCCATTACTCGTAAATGATTGATGTCATTAGAAACTGGTTGTTGTTAATTACTGTGTCAAGAATAAATCGTAATTGTTATTGTTTATGTTTTTTTTTCAAAAATGATAGATTTGATTATCTCTTGTGCGGAAATATGGGTCAATACGCACATTATTTGTTTTTTGTGTTCCTCATAATATCCTGACCCCCTAGGGAATATACAGACGCTTGAGTGAGAATGTGTGAGGCTTGAATTTCACCGCCAACAATATTGATGTCAGCCTAAACCTAGGCTCTATCACTTACGATATTACAAAATAATGGATTAAGATCTAAAAAAACTAGTAACTTAATAACTAATTAAAGTAACTTAAGAGGACTTCGGCGATACGCTCCGTTATCTGAGTATTTTTAGTAAACAAATTGTTTATATATCCTCTTAACTAAACAAACTAAAGTGACTACTAAAGTAAACTGATTTCACTACACCTACAAATGTAATAAACAACTCTCTTGTGTTTCCAGTGGTGAAACTGCCGGCAAGCGGACTACCGTCGGGCTCCGGCGACTACAGTAGTGTGGGCCCTTCCTACCACTCGGCAGGCCCTGGGCCCGGGCCCCATCCAGCCTCGCTCCTGGGCCCGGGCCCTTCCGTCGGCCTCAACACAGCACTCAACAACACGGGGAGAACCAACTTTACGAACAAACAACTAACCGAGCTTGAGAAGGAATTCCACTTTAACAAGTACTTGACGAGGGCGAGGCGGATCGAGATTGCCAGTGCGCTGCAACTAAACGAAACACAGGTAGTTTGTTGCTAACATTTCACTCTACCAAGGTGATCGTTATGCATTGCTAATTCAATCATGAGGGTTTGGCAAGTACATTAAAATAGAGATTAATAGTTTGAACACTAAATTCAGATCAAAGTATTTACCTTCCTTGTAATTTCACTTACCACACACTGCCCCCTTCTAATTTCTCTAAAAAAAATTGCAAGAAAATACACTTTCCAAGCTAAGCGAGATGATTGTCGGAAAATATCTTGACATTTATGTGTGTACGATTTGATAGAGTAGACTTTTCTACTATTGCACTTCTTCGATAAGTTCTTAAGAATTGAGATAACGAACATTTAAAATAATATCTAGCTAGCCTAAACCAATGTTAATTTTTGTTTGTTTCATATTTTTATTTGCACCCCTAATTAATATGCTTGATCCACAGGTGAAAATATGGTTCCAAAACAGAAGAATGAAACAGAAAAAGCGAATGAAAGAAGGCTTAATACCAAGTGAACCTATAACGAATGGTGGCGCTAGTGCAGCCTCTAGCGGCAGTGGTAGCAACTCGCCCGTACCGAGTGACGTGGCACAGACGCCCTTGAGCAATGAGAACAGTCAAGAAGCGTCCGAACACTAGACCGCACCTGCCTGCCTTCCTTAGCCTTCTTGTTCTTACACAATCCTACAGAACCAAGCACGAGATTCAACAGAAAGACTCGAACTTAATTCAGTTTAAAGTGAAAGTGAAACGGAAATAAGGCCGCAAGTGAAACAAGCAATGTCCTAAGGGTATTTCCGGAATATTGACTTGGAAAGGATTGAACGTTTTGTTTACTTGAGTGCAGTAAGAAGTAAGTTTTAATACTTATTGTCGACTTAAAAAATAATTTCGTATGAGTATAGAAAGCAAACTAATCTACGTGTAAGAAACTCTAAAATTTAAAATCAAGTCGATACACTGTCGAAAATGTATACTGTTACATTGTTTAATTTTTAAACATATTTTGCAGATTTTACACTGGAATTTAAATGGATGATTAAGTTATAATTTTGTACGCATCCATCATGTTCCTACACGCAGAAGACAGCGTCGCTTTAAAGATTAAAACAGGGGAAATTGTTTGACAATTTACTAGTATAATGTACAGGGCAACCAAATATGTTTCACCAAAATATTATTTAGAGTATATTTTTGTTAAGTCATTTATTTTAAATCATCAATAGGTTTTTAATTAACTGTTAAATGTTATCATAACGGTAAAAATATTGAATTAATTTCTCCCTCCCTCGGGTGGTGAAGAGAATGCATTGACTTTGACTATGATGTATTTGATTGTTCGGTTCTTATGCACCTCTCACTAGATATTATAGACAAGAAAAGATTGCCAACTTTCAGGGTGCTTAAGGCGCAGTGTTTCCTATCTACACAGTTACTAAAACTAAGTTCGTGTAAACCTAACTCACAAATGTTCATAATCGGCAAGTCTTACAGGGCTCGACATGAACCCCAGGCTTTAAGTAATGTGAATACTAATAGGTTGATTATCTTCAATAGTGGCTTAACGGAAGGGCCACATAAAATATAGGTGATCGGGAAGTGAATTTAATTGAAATAATTTGAACCGTCAAAATTGAGTTCTTATAATGTGTATAAGAAAGTTGGAGGAATGACAGATTTGTAAAAATTACGAAAATTTAAATACACAAGTTAAAAAAAATGGGAGATGGAGATTCAGTGTGTGAAGAGATGTGAAAACTACTTGTTTACTTTAGTACAGCACCTGTGTTGTTTTCCTATGTTTACAAGCTTACATTTATTATGACGAGTACATTATTTTATTTTGTTAAATTGTTTCCATGTGAGGCTCGATCTTAGGTGAAATGCAGTACCGTAGCGTTTATGTTACATGCAACCACAGGGTGTGGTTTACAACTCAACTAGGGTTATGTAACAGGCCTAGGAAAATCGAAGAGCGAGAAGACAGAAGAAATTTGAACTAACGAACCCTTTAAGAAAGTATTAATAGTTTGTTTCTGTCGGCCTACTGCGACGAATTAATTTATACAAATTAGTTAACCGAATCGACAATGTATACAGCCCATTCCAGCAGCTGGAACTTGTAAACATTAAAACGTTAAATTTATATTTGGACCAAAACCAAAGTCGTATCGAAGCAAATAGAAAAGTAGACATCAACATTAATCATGTCAGCCTAAGCGTTTTCCGCCCAAATACATTTTAACACTCCCTAATAAAGAAACTAGGCCTACACAGACAGAAAGAGGCAACGATTCTTTTTAAAGGCGTCTAAAACAAATATCTTACGGCTCGACGACTTCAGAGTTCAGAATACGTTACTCGATCTGCCACAAGGTTTCATGTTCCACCTGTAAATGTTATGTTCAAACACAATTGAATGTGCACATATTTATTTAATGCTGGCCAATGTTTCTACATTGCTACTGATAGATATTATGTAAAGAATTTACCTCAGGGATTAGTGTTGTAAGGATGGTTATGAGAAAGTAGTATAGGCCTAATCAATAAACTATAATAAAGTGATCATCTAAACCAAAACAAAGAGCAGAAACTAAAATGAAGAATTTGAGCTTGCAAACTCTCATAAAAATTCTAAATTACTTTAATTTTTCTGCCAAATAAAACATTCGTAATATGAGAAATATGTTACCTATATTTTCGGAGCATATAGCAATGGCACACAATATTTTGCTCTGTGGTAATAGACCAGTCGAGAAATCCAAATTTATGCTTAGAAATCAATGTTAGCGGCAAAATGTGAGACATTTGGGTACCGGGCTGATTTATAGGTAAAAAAACCCAATAAATCCGAATTTGCCCGGTACCACCTCGGATTTTGGCCCGTTGGCCTTGAATCCAAGATGGCGTCCAACAAGGTGTAAAATTAGGATAAACCCATTAAAAGTATTATTTTTGTTCATTGAACACGTCAGTGGGGTTCATTTTACGGTTTTAGGGGTCGCGGAGAACGATTAAAAGTGTTGCGTAAAAGCCCCAGAAACGGAAGTACCGTTTTCAAAATGGCGGCCACTTTGGTGGAGAAAACTGGGTCTATTTTCGCCTTTGAGTCAATGCCATTTTATACGTGTGAGACATTTGTGGTACCGGGCTGTATTATGGGAAATAAACCCCGTTGAATCTTAATCTGCCCGGTACCACCTCAGATTTTGACCCATTTGCCCGGAATTCAAGATGGCGTCCAACATGGTGTTGAAAGGCGCAGGAAAAAGTCTTATTAATTTTTTGGGTAAAAACATTAAGGCTGGTTCCCCCCCCTTGTTTTTCTTTTCTAAAATATGCAACAGTAAAAAATAGTAAATGAAATTGAAACTGGGCTAAAAGAATCCAAAACTTTTTTTTTTCAAAATTTTTTGATCGGGCCCCCGGGCATATTTTGCATCTTCAAAAATAGTATTAAACTGCAATTGTATCTAGCCATCGTTCAACGTAGTTTGTTGTTTTTTTTTTCTGTGACTTTAGTTTTACTGTTTTCTACGCTATAACAAAGAGAAAAACATGGATTTTTCGGAACCGTGTCCCCTGCAATTTTTCCCTTTTTTGGTACAAATTGACAAAAAGTACCGGTTATCTAAAAAATTTGTGGAACATACAAATTGTAAAATCCCAAGTTTTTTCTTTTGTTTTAAAACGTAGAAAAACAGTCAAATTTAAATGTCACGAAACACAGCTATCTACGTTGAACGATGGGTGATCCAAAATTGCAGTTTTTTACTATTTTGTAGAGCAAATTTTGCCCCGGGCCCGATCAGAAAAATTTGAAAAAAATTGTTTTGGTGTTCTAATAGTGCCAGGTTTCAATTTCATCCACTACAATTTTACATAGTTGCATATTTTAGAAAATGGAAAAACAGGGATGGAACAGCCTTAAGGAGGGTTCATTTTAAGGTTTTCGGGGTCAAGGAGAACGATGGAATGTGTTGCGGAAACGCAAAAGAACCGGAAGTACCATTTTCAAAATGGCGGCCACGTTCATGTGGAAAAAACGGGATTTTCCGTTTTTCGGGATAAATACAATTTCATGTGGGAGCCATTTGGGTACCGGCATAATTTGTAAGTAACAAACTATGTCGAATCTGAATTTGCCCGGGACCATCTTGGATTTTGACCCATTTGCCCGGATTTCATGATGACGTGCTACAAGTTGTTAAAAAGGGATACACCTATTTAAAGTCCTATTGGTGCTGGATGAACACCTTAGAAGGGTTCATTAAAGGATTTTCCGGGTCAAGAAGAGCGATGGAACGTGTTGCGGTAACGCTTAAGAAACGGAAGTACTATTTTCAAAATGGCGGCCACTTTGATATGGCGAAAAGTGTTTTTTTGCCCCCTTTGGGTAAATACCGTTTTATACGTGTGAGACATTGTGGTACCGGGTTGAATTATGGGTAACAAGCCCTGCTGAATCTTAATCTGCCCGGTACCACCACCAGCGAGGCTTATTACCCATAATTCAGCCCGGTACCACAATGTCTCACACGTATAAAATGGTATTTACCCAAAGGGAGCAAAAAAAACACTTTTTGACATATCAAAGTGGCCGCCATTTTTAAAAAGGTACTTCCGTTGCTTGGGCGTTACAGCAACACGTTTTATCGCTCTTCTTGACCCGGAAAACCCTTTAATGAACCCTTCTAAGGTGTTCATCCAGCACTAATAGGACTTTAAATAGGTGTATCCCTTTTTAACAACTTGTTGCACGTCATCATGAAATCCGGGCAAATGGGTCAAAATCCAAGATGGTCCCGGGCAAATTCAGATTCGACATAGTTTGTTACTTACAAATTATGCCGGTACCCAAATGTCTCCCATATAAAATGGTATTTATCCCGAAAAACGGAAAATCCCGTTTTTTTCACATGAACGTGGCCGCCATTTTGAAAATGGTACTTCCGGTTCTTTTGCGTTTCCGCAACACATTCCATCGTTCTCCTTGACCCCGAAAACGTTAAAATTAACCCTCCTAAAGTGTTTACCCAAAATTAATAGGACTATTCCTACGCTTTTCAACACCATGTTGGACGCCATCTTAAATTCCGGGCAAATGGGTCAAAATCTGAGGTGGTACCGGGCAGATTAAGATTCAGCGGGGTTTATTACCCATAATACAGCCCGATACCACAATGTCTCACACGTATAAAATGGCATTTACTCAAAGAGGAAAATAGACCCAGTTTTCTCCATCAAAGTGGCCGCCATTTTGAAAACGGTACTTCCGTTTCTGGGTCTTTTATGCAGCACTTTAAATCGTTCTCCGCGACCCCTAAAACCGTAAAATGAACCCCACTGATGTGTTCAATGAACAAAAATAGTACTTTTAATGGGTAATCCGAATTTTACACCTTGTTGGACGCCATCTTGGATTCTGGGCAAACGGGCCAAAATCCGAGGTGGTACCGGGCAAATTCGGATTTATTGGGTTTTTTTACCTATAAATCAGCCCGGTACCCAAATGTCTCACATTTTGCCGCTAGTATTAAAAATCTTCAATTTTTTTACCAGTCTATAAGGAGTGTGGGACACTCCCTGTTGGGATAAGGATTTCTTTGACACGGTCAAGAATGAGTCATTCATTAAAATCATGATATATTATTGCAGTAAAACTAAAATATGAGGATTATGACAGATGTAAAAAATATTCTAAAAACTAAAATTTGTTGGATTATTGCATTACAATTGAAAGATGTGTATGCAATTTAAAAATGATTCCTTTAGCAGTGCGGCACAAGTAATATCATATCGAATCGAATTATCTATCTTAAGGCAACAAACAAAATATGCAAGAGGTGCAGGTTGAACTCAATATTATCTAGAAAGCGTGGCTATATTACAGGCATTACTCCCATCATACTGCCAGTATGCCAGTATTCGGCAGTCGAAGAAGGTTTTCTTTACCACAGGGCCAGACGAGAATGTAGACATATGCATAAAATTACATACCTAGAGTAGTATTTTGAATATAGGCCAAGTTGAAGATTGCGTTGCAGTAATGTCTGGAGTTTAAAATCATTTTCCTATCTTATTTCGGTGCAAATGAGAGAGCCAGCGGGAAAGAAAGACAGTGAGGATAAAATTATTTAACTGTGTTTTCCATTTTATATGATTTAAGTTGGATTTGTTATTTATTGTCGTACATGATATTGAACAAAACATTGTAATTCACTATTCAATTTTCTCGTTTCTTCAACAAATTGTATTTTTGAGTGAGAAATAATTCTTGTTGAATAGATTTGAAGCATCTCTTCTATTCCTCTCACCGTCTATTAAGTAACTCCGAACTATCGGTATAGTGCGTACATGAATCATTTATGTACCGTCTACTACTTAACTCCGAATTATCGGTGTAATGCGTACATGAATATTTCATGTACCGTCTACTATAAGGAACTTAACTCCGAATTATCGGTGTAATGCGTACATGAATATTTTATGTACCGTCTACTAAGTAACTCCGAATAGATTGAGTTACACATGTACATGCATATCATCTATACAATCGTAATTTACTCCTCATTGATGGAGTAATGAGTGTAAGTTACATGCATTTTGCAATAACCACATACAACTCCAAATAAGTGCAGACCATGCATTGTTTTACAACCTATATTGTTGGGGTAGTGAATGCAGGTAATGCATTTTGTATCTAACATCTACTAATTAACTCCAAACTGTTGGAGTAGTGTATGAGTGTGAATGCATCTCTTCTATATCATCTATTCTTAACTCTATAAAATGATTATAAGAGTCCTGTATGGATAAATGTTTCTTCAGAATGTTCTGAAAACACATGCGAAATGTTCCTATCTAATAATAATAAATGACCCAGTGTATTAGTGTACTTGTGTTCAGTTATCTTACCTGCTATTCGAAATCCTTTACCATAAAAATGTTTCTGTAAACAGTAATAAATAACACACAAAAATGCAAAAACTTGCTTTAAAAAAACGTCAAAGTCAAAACAAGGAAGATACAAGTGGCTCAACTGCATAAAGAAACGCATTAGTCAAAACGGTTTAACTCATTTGATAAACATAGTGGTGGCCTGTAGTGTAGGCAATTATACGTAATATCATAATACAACAATTACTTATTCAGCACAGATGAGAGGCAGTGGACATGTACTCACAAAACAATGTTTTCATGCCGTACATTTTAATCAGAGCTTTGAGAGATGTCCACAGTTAATTATATATGAAAAGGTTATTTTATCAGTATTGCAACGAAGGAACACTATTTTTTCAGATGAGAATGCATGCTGTCGAAGTAGTCACGATATTACGTTGACCACAACATTTCCCCAAAAATAGTGACCATAAACCTTAGTGCAATAATTTTCATGAAAGGTATGTTTAATTTATTCGTTATTTTATTATGCACTCGCCTAATATGGCACCTGGTTATCTGTTGCTACGACAGTCCAGGCCCAGCCTGGTGAAGAAATGAATATGAGCACATTCGAGGAGTTCCGACTCTACGGTACTGTGCGTAGATTTAACTATAGGTATTGCATCCCCCAGTTACCTCACCTAAGCTATTGCACCTTTCAGTAATCTTTCAAACCGTTTCAATGATCTTTCACAACTGTTTAGTCTTGCTTTATATTTTTTGTTTGTTATTGCTTCCAACTGGCAGTGTACTTTATTTACAAATCATTTTTGTTCTTATTTACATTGTTGACTTTGTTTCCAACTTTTGCAGGCCTATGGCCTCTAGTAATTTCTCTCTTAATAAATATTTCTATTTACATTCTTTAAAAGTGTTTTAGAAGTTTATTTATTATGTATACACAACTAGCAACAGCAACATCTACGGTGCCTATGATATACAGTCTTACCAGAGACACGTTATGGCCAATTAGTGCACATAATTTTGGACCTCACCGGGCCGCATCACATTGAGCTTTACTGGTTCGTTTAGAAGTCTAGGATTCGACGCCAGGCATTACCTGAATCAAATAGACATTCTTCACTTCAATTTGGTAAGCATTCCTTCCAAATATAACTAGAACTTATTACACATTATGAATGCAGATAAAAAGAAATTACTCTTTAAAAAAAGAACATCTTGCAAAGCAGCCCTTACAAGATTACAAACTTTTATTGATTCATTCGATGTCTCAATAAATGACATACTAGAATTAAAAGTGAGAAACGCTAAATTAGAAGATATTTGGAAAAGTTATCTTTCTTATCAAGAAGAACTAGAATTTGAGGACGACGAACAGGATCATGCAATTGATAGAGAAGTTTTTGAAAGTCAGTATTACAGAGTCCAAGCAAAATACTTAAGGTTTTTGGAACTACCCGTTGATTTAAATCAACATGGACTAGAACCAGCTGTTGGGTCTAGGCCTACCTCAGGCGTCTCACACAATGGGCACAGCTTACAAATAAAGCTACCCACAATAAATCTACCTAAATTCTTAGGAAATGTGTAACTATGGCTACATTTCAAGGACACATTTGAAGCCTTGATAGTAAACAATTCTCAATTGTCAAGCATTCAAAAATTCCACTATTTACTGTCGTCTCTCCAAGGAGAACCACATCAACTGGTGCAAAATCTGCCGATTACTAATGACAACTTTCAAATAGCGTGGCAACTGGTCACACGCAGGTATCATAACACCAAGTTAATAGCACAAACACATGTCAGACAATTACTGCATGTGCCTTCAATAACTAAGGGTACTGGAGCAAATCTTCGAAGCCTTATAAATCATGTTCAAACAAATGTGCATGCTTTAAATGCTTTAGAATTCAATATTCCATTGCATGAAGTATTGATAAATCAGATTATCTATGAAAGCATTGACACTGAGACCCGTAAGGAGTGGGAAATGCATTCAGAATTAGACGAAATGCCATCGTTTGAGTCTTTGATTTACTTCTTGGAAAGGAAATGCAAGGCACTTGAAAGCATAGGCATATCTACATCCACTGAAGCCAAATCTCAGAACAAATCAAACTTGAATATTAAACCTACAAGCAAGTCACAACATTCTTACATAGCTGTCAACAGCCAATGTATTCTCTGTTCAGAAACTCATGCATTGTATAGATGTGCAAAGTTTGCGAACATGAGTCCTCAGCAGCGCTTCACGCTTGTGAAACAACACAAGTTATGTTTTAATTGCCTCATAACATTTTCTATTAATCATGAGTGTTCTACACATCGCTGCCACACGTGTAATAAAAGGAATCACACCATGTTACACTTACACACTCAAACATCGCAATCCACCTCTGATAACAGTGTGCACTCCACACAAGCTTCAACTCAAGAAGTTGAATCTGCCGCTAACAAGACTTACTGTACCTTCAACGATAAGGTTCAATCTCAGGTTTTATTAGAAACAGCGGTGGTAACGGTGAAAAACAAGTATGGACAATACGTTCATTGCAGAGCACTGCTTGATTCTGCATCTCCGGTAAACTTTGTCACGGAATCATTAGTGCAGAAGCTACAACTGAAGAAATCAAAACAGCACATTCCAATCCAAGGCATAAACGAGGTTAATGATGAAACTTCCCACAGTGTCTCTAAACTTGAAGTCAAGGGCCAGCGATTATTCTACTACAATTGACTGTGCGGTTCTTCCCCGCATAACGGGCACAATGCCATCTACTTTTATGAATTGCGATAGTTGGGGAATTCGTAACGATATGATGTTGGCTGATGAACAGTTCAACCAACCTGGTCCTATTGATCTTCTCATAGGAGCACACGTCTTCTATGAAACCTTGCGCCCCGAGAAGATGACACAACCTGGAAATTACCCAGTATTGCAAAACACTGAACTTGGCTGGACGATTGCTGGAAAAACACCTATCAATTTGTCAGCTCAATCAACTCACTACGTTCACTTTGTGCGCAATCAGGATTCCCTAGAAAATCAACTTCAACGCTTCTGGGAAATAGAATCTATTTGTTTCGATCAACCTGTTATGTCTCCGGAGGAACGACAGTGCGAGAAACACTTCTCTGAGAACACTACTCGACAACCAGATGGAAGATTCGTTGTCAAACTTCCAACGAAGATTGATCCAAAAGTTCTTGGAAATTCCAAGTGCATTGCAGAACGTCGACTTAATCAAATTGAAAAGCGTCTAGCCAAAAACCATGATCTAAAAGCCAAATACCATACCTTTATGGATGAGTATCAAACAATGGAACACATGGATCAAGTAACAAGTGATGCTGTTGAAATTAAAGAGGCTTGCTATTATCTTCCACATCACCCAGTGTTCAAGACTTCTACTACTACATCTACTCGTGTAGTGTTTGATGCTAGTGCTAAGTCCACAAACGGCATATCATTTAATGATATCTTGCATACAGGACCTACTGTCCAACAAGATTTGCATTCCATTGTGCTACGATTCCGAACACACAACATAGGAATTGTTGCGGACGTTGCTAAAATGTACAGACAAATTTTGGTGCATCCCGAAGACCAAAATCTGCAAAGAATTCTTTGGCGACAATCTCCTGAAGAAGAATTGCAGACATTTAAGCTCAAAACGGTTACTTATGGAACCTCATAAGTGCTCCATTTCTTGCAACAAGATGCTTGAAACAGGTGGCCATTGATAATGAAGTAAGTGCTCCACAAAGCGCAAAGATAATCAAGGAAGACTTCTATGTTGATGATCTGTTGACTGGCTGCTCAACTGTTGAAGAAGCACAACATATTTACACAGAAGTCTCTACTTTGCTCAAGCAAGCATGTTTTCCGTTACGGAAATTGTCCTCCAACTCTACAGAACTTCTTGCAGTGATTCCAGAAGAACTGCAAGAACACAAAGGACTCCTCTCTCTAGACTGTAATGAAAATATAAGTACACTAGGATTAATTTGGGACCCGAAGTCTGATCAATTTCAAGTAAAGAGTGGAAAATCTTCTTTCTCCATTGATTACTCAAATCATAAAGATATTCTTCTGTTTTACATGACAAAAAGAAGTGTATTGTCTACTATTGCATCGATATTTGATCCTCTTGGTCTAGTCAGTCCCATTGTAATTAGTTACAAAATACTCATGCAAACCCTGTGGCAAGAAGGAATAGGATGGGATGACCCACTGGCAGCAAACCTGCGAGCAGATTGGCAACACCTTTGTGAGCAAATTCCATTGCCCAGTGACATCAATATCCCACGCAATCTACTCAGGTGTGATGTTCCCACAAATGCTTTAGTGGACATTACACATTGCAATACGGCTGGTATACCCCACTGTATGTCCATGACGCCCGTGGACGTACAAATCCATGGCTTTTGCGACAGCAGTGAACGGGCTTATGGTGCATGCCTCTATGTACGGGCTACATATGCCACAGGTGAAACTGCATCTAACCTGTTCTGTTCAAAGTCCAAGGTAGCACCTGTTAAGAGAACAACTCTACCTAGGTTGGAGTTGTGTGGGGCTCTCCTTCTAGCTCATTTATGTGACAAGGCAATCCCTGCACTAAATCTACTTGTTAGTGAAACCATCCTGTGGACAGACTCCACATTGGTATTGCACTGGCTTTCAGGCAGTTCATCAAGATGGAAAACGTTTGTAGGCAACCGTGTTGCTACCATCCAAGAACTCACAGCTAGTGCACACTGGAAACATGTGCCATCTGCATGCAATCCAGCAGATCTCGTGTCCAGAGGTGTCGACGCCACTACTCTGAAGTCATGTAAACTTTGGTGGCACGGACCTGAATGGTTAATTCAAGAACCATCATTGTGGCCCCAGCTAGATATCAACCTTTTGCCGTCTCCTGACAGTGTAGAAGCCAGAAAATCTTTTGTTGCAACAAGAACAGTGCCAGAGGACTGGACACAAAGGTACTCTAAGCTGACCAAACTGGTGAGAGTTACTGCCTATTGCACAAGATTCGTCAAGAATACCAGATTAGCAAGGGAAGAACGGCAACTTTCAGCGCTCACAGCCAAAAAGATGGAAGACAGCCTTCTAACATGTGTAAAATTTGTACAATCTATTTCATATAATAAGGAACTAGCAAGTCTATCTAACAATCAAACCATTTCGCCAAAGAGTAAAGTAAAGAGTTTGACTCCATTCATAGATCAGCATGGGCTACTACGAGTTGGCGGTCGACTCCAAAAGGCATCACTCCCCTATGATGCAATTCACCAATTGATCTTACCAGCAGATCATCATCTCACCAACCTGATCCTGAACAACGAACACATCAAGTTACTACATGCTGGACCACAACTGCTGATCTCTTCAATCCGCCAGAGATTTTGGATCCCATCGATCAAAAGACTGGTGAGAAAGATGATTCATCGGTGTACCAGGTGCTTCCGACTTTAGGCACAAGCTTCTCAGCAGTTAATGGGTGAACTACCAGAACAGAGAATCCAATCCACTCGACCGTTTCGCAATGTTGGTGTTGATTATGCTGGACCTGTCACCTTAAAGTTTGGAACACCTCGCAGCAAGACAACAACAAAGGGATATATAGCCGTGTTTGTATGTCTAGCGACCAAGGCTGTTCACTTGGAAGTTGTTACAAACCTAACAACAGATGCGTTCATAGCGGCTCTAAGGCGATTCATTGCTCGCAGAGGCAAACCCTCTCGAATACAATCTGATAACGGAACCAATTTTCAAGGTGCTGCCCACCAACTCCATGGATTACACCAACTACTTCACGAAGAAAACCATAATCGTCAGGTGCAAGACATCCTCTCACAAGACAATTGTAATTGGGTATTTATTCCACCCCATGCACCGCACTTCGGTGGCCTATGGGAGGCAGCAGTCAAATCCATGAAGTATCATTTAAAAAGGGTTATAGGAGACAAGGTCATGACTTACGAAGAGATTGCTACCTTGCTTACTCAGGTCGAGGCCTATATGAACTCCCGTCCACTTTGTACATTATCTAACGCTCCTCATGATTTAAATTACCTCTCCCCTGGACATTTCCTAATCGGAGAACCTTTGACACAAATCCCCTCCGTTGACCTTTGTGATACAAGAGTTAATAGGTTGACCAGGTGGCAGCAGGTGCAGCAACAGCTGCAGCAGTTCTGGAGACGATGGTGCCAGGACTATCTACAAGAGATGCAGCAGCGTCGGCGCTGGCGCGACACAATGCCGAATGTACAACCTGGTGCATTGGTGCTCCTGAAGGAAGATAACGTTCCTCCATTGCAGTGGCGGCAAGGAGTTATTGCAAACACTCACAAAGGACGTGACGACATCGTGCGGGTAGTGTCGGTTAAAACCTCTCATGGGATCTTCAAACGGCCCATAACTAAAGTGTGCCTACTACCCCCGTGTTGAATCAGTGTTGAAAGCCCAGCCTTTCAAGGGGGCCGGTATGTTTAGTCTTGCTTTATATTTATTTGTTTGTTATTGCTTCCAACTGGCAGTGTACTTTATTTACAAATCATTTTTGTTCTTATTTACATTGTTGACTTTGTTTCCAACTTTTGCAGGCCTATGGCCTCTAGTAATTTCTCTCTTAATAAATATTTATATTTACATTCTTTAAAAGTGTTTTAGAAGTTTATTTATTATGTATACACAACTAGCAACAGCAACATCTACGGTGCCTATAATATACAGTCTTACCAGAGACACATTATGGCCAATTAGTGCACACACAACATTGTTACTCAAATTTGCCATTGTTATGTAGAAGCGGTATTATGAACGACTTCTCTTTTTATTAGGGTATTACGTCAGTACTAACAAAGGAGTAAACTGTACAAGGATAATCCTATAAAAGCTTTTACTTTTGTCATTATTTTGGACTTCATAAGTTTTATGGCAGAAAACTCACGACCAATGTTAACGGTTGGTTACAGAAAGCTACAAATATTGCACATTAAATGTATTTTTTAGATTTTAATGTTATTTAAGATATAAGATAACATTTCTAAGAATGTTGCATTGTTTCATGATGTACCGTTGAAGTAGATCGCCAGTCTTGTTGCCAGCAGTAAGTTAGATGAAAAACTAATCAACAAATTACCGATGTCAATTGTATGAGTACACAACGATGATTGGACAATGGATATGTACGAAAGTTTTTTTGTTGACTTCGTATCTAAAACAATTCATCCACATACTGAGCACATAGGCTTTGCTTCTTGATCGAATCATAGGATAGCTAAATTTAAAGTAATGTAATTTCATGACAAATCTGCCCACATTTTAAGTTATTCTTAGAATATGGACCAAACATAAGAAAACTGATAACTAGTTATTGCAAATATATTTCACTTCAGAAACTTCAGAAACATATTAAATTTGTTACCCTTTTCATAATGTGAGTGACCAGGTAAGCTTGATGGCTCGCGTCATTTGAACTTGAAGTTGAAGATCTCGAAATGTAACCGCAATTCATGTGAGATTGTCAATCCTCCCCGGATCTATGAGAATGCAGCGTAAGAAACCGGCCAGAGTAGCCTACAATGCGTGCACAGTCGAGCCGAACATGAAGTGAGCACTTTGATGAGGTCTACGGTGTGTATAATATGAACAATGCGTGAACGTGAGTGAGAGTGAAGCACCGGCGCAGCTTCTTCCTTGTATTGTGAGAGTGAGTGTTGGCTCCCTGGGGAAGGGAAGGGTCAGGTTAACAGCGGGCAGGACAAATCGACGATCAAATCAATCCAAGGCAAACACAACTACACACACACTGGACCAGGCCGTTGAACCAAAGGGGAAAGTGTGCACAAGACAATTCAATCCAGACAGAACAAGCAATGGGGGTGTCACTCAAGAGCCCCAGCCCTATTTCCGTTCTTTCCCTACCTTATTATTAGATTGCAAATTAAATTTGGGTTAAGAGTTCCAGTTAGCACATGCGTTCAAACTCAATCCACTGTGCTAAAGCATAGGCCTACCATCATGATTTTGCATCAGCATCATAACAACGTGCATCACCATTGATTTCCGTCGTTTGTTGTCATATTTGTATGTATTCATGTAACATAAATATGTACTTTGTACTGATTAGTACTCTGGACCCCTGTGGACATCCAAATTAATTTGATAGCTGTCAATAAAAATTTATTTTTATAATAATAATAATAATAATAATAATAATAATAATAATAATAATAATAATAATAATAATAATAATAATAATAATAATAATAATAATAATAATAATATTTTTTTTTTTTATTATTATTATTAATTCATTAATTACATATGTGTACATTTTTTATATGCTTTGGTCCACAAAGCCTTAAGTAAGGCTTGTCTGTGGTTTAAACCACAACAATGTGTACATTTATATTTAATAAACATTTATTTAATAATAATAATAATAATAATAATAATAATAATAATAATAATAATAATAATAATAAAAATTGGATGAGCGAAGCGAAGACTTCAATTTCACTGCCCCCTCAAAAAATTTAGCTCCAATGTTTTTTTGTTTGTTTTTGTTTTTTGTTTATCTGTCTGTTCGCACGATTCCGGGCAGACGGCACATGCGATCTTGATGAAAATTTGAGGGGACCTTCGAAATCTCTGAACTTAGACTTTCCACGTTTTTGGGTACAATCGAAGAAATATTTCTCATGAATATCGTACTTTTACGATTTTTTTTCCGATTTTTAGTGCGATATTTTCGTGACATTTGAGTCGATTCTGACCAAACGGGTGGGGCTACAACGTTCATATTTCACATGAACATTAAGGTAATGGTGATGTATTGCTTTTTGAAAGAAAAAGTTGAAAAAATTATCCTGAAACCATATTAATAAAGGTTTTTAATTAAGTTTTTTGAGGTATTTAATAACAATTAACAAGTAACAATAGACACTTGCCAACAATCACCTACAATGCATTCAAAACGCACTTTCAAAGGAAAAGATGGTTCTACGCAAACTAAAAACTTACAAAAAGCTCATCCATCAACGCGGCGGGACTTCTGCGTTTTCCTAGTAATAATAATTGGATGAGCGAAGAGAAGACTTCAATTTCACTGACCCCTCAAAAAATTTAGCTCCAAAGGTTTTTTTTCTGTCTGTTCGCACTCTACCGGGCAAACGGCATATGCGATCTTGATGAAAATTGGAGGGGACCTTCGAAATCTCTGAACTTAGACCTGCCACGTTCTTGGGTATAATCGAAGAAATATTTCTCATGAGCTTTACGATTTTTTCGATTTTCAGTGCGATATTTTCGTGACATTTGGGCCGATTCTGACCAAACGGGTAGGGCTACAACGTTCATATTTTTCATGGACATTGAGGTAATGGTGATGTATTGCTTTTTGAAAAAAAAGTTAAAAAAGTTAGCCAGAATCCATAGAATAAAGGTTTTAATATGAGTTTTTTTTATGTTTATAATAACAATTAACAATTAACAATAGAAACTTGACAACAATCACCTACAATGCATTCAAAAAACACTTGCAAAGGAAAAGTGGTCCTACGCAAACTAAAAACTTACAAAAAAGATCATCCATCAACGCGACTAAAAACAGCGTTCGCGAAGCGGCCTAGTTAAAACAATTCGAAATAACTAGAAGAGTCCATAAACAGTATTTGTTATTATGTGCTCTATGCATTTAGTATACATATTTAACAAACAGAGAGACGGGAGTATCCAAAGGAAGGAGCGAAGCTTGCTGTTATTAAAGAACATCCACAAAAATTAAAAATGCTCTATGTTATGAACGAAAGTTGAATTCGGTGGAGGTGCCGGGTACAAACTCTTCCTTCTTTGGTTGAACCTAGACCCGCCCCCCTGACCCCCACGGCACCAAAACACATTCTGTATCATCCTTGTTTGAAGGGCAATGACCACAAAAAACTCTTCTCAAACGGAGGTCATACAATTGTTCTAGTCTCGTGAGAGGTAACACGCAAAGTCGGACGGCGGACAGCAGGAAAGTGAGGGTTTACTATTTCCTAAACTTCTAGAATATCTTTGACCTGACATTTTCTTGCACTTAGGACGTATCTGAACTATGTTCTCAGTCTCAGTCTCATTATTATTCTCATTCTCAGTCTCGGTCGGAATAAGAATGAGAATGAGTGTGGATATTTCATTACTAGGTTTCATTCTCGTTCTCAGTCTCGATCGGGACCCTGCGTACATTGCTTCTACGTCATATTGAGAATGAGAATAAGAATAAGCCACGTTTTTCAAGCAATCAGACACGTCCTTACTTTCTAATATACTCTCAATCCAATATAAAATAAATAGATGAATAATACCTGTAAGCGCCATGTGTTCTTATTAGTTAATTCAAGTTTTAAAGTGTTACGCTCCTGTGCTACAAGCCTTGTTGTTCTCCGTCGCTGCGCTCTTCTACGCCTGTCTTCGAGTTGTTCTCGTCTGTGCTGTCCTGGCTCAACATCTTGCGCAGGCATTTATTTTTATTCTTATTCTTCTTAACTCGAGTTCTTTAATCCTTTTTCTATCTCCTGCGGTATGCACTCCCAACTTTAGCCCACTGCGCCGCCCACTTACTGGCCACGTTTTCTCAAGCCCACACAACAATCTGGGTAAGTTTTGTTTTGATTCATTTTCTACAATTTACAGTCTACTATTATTCTACCTCAGGCCTCGGCCTTAACATTTTGGTTCATCCGGCCGAGAGGACCAAAATGTTAAGGCCGAGGCCTGAGGTTGAATAATAGTGGACTGTAAATTGTAGAAAATGAATCAAAACAAAACTTACCCAGATTGTTGTGTGGGCTTGAGAAAACGTGGCCAGTAAGTGGGCGGCGCAGTGGGCTAAAGTTGGGAGTGCCCACCGCAGGAGATAGAAAAAGGATTAAAAGAACTCGAGTTAAGAAGAATAAGAATAAATGCCTGCG
Organism: Sweltsa coloradensis; assembly: GCA_024449915.1. Lineage (NCBI taxonomy): Eukaryota > Metazoa > Arthropoda > Insecta > Plecoptera > Chloroperlidae > Sweltsa > Sweltsa coloradensis. The sequence continues at coordinate 405,425 of JAMZAV010000560.1, read as the reverse complement.
CAAGATGTTGAGCCAGGACAGCACAGACGAGAACAACTCGAAGACAGGCGTAGAAGAGCGCAGCGACGGAGAACAACAAGGCTTGTAGCACAGGAGCGTAACACTTTAAAACTTGAATTTGTGAATGAGACTGTTTGCACTGTTCGGAGACTTGAGACTGGAGACTGACAGGTTTGAGCTGCTCCCTGAGCAGTCGAGAAACCAACTGTGTCCTACGGAGGTAGGCAGACAACGAACGACAGACTGACGCAAAGTCAGGGCAAGAACAGATAACGAAAACTGGTTAAGTAGGGGAAAGAGGGGAAACACATGGTGAAACAACAAGACAGAAATGATGCACAGACAATGAAGCGGAAAATACAAAACTAGAACTAACTAATAAGAACACATGGCGCTTACATACCGCCCACCAAAAATGAACGAAAACCATTTTTCTAAAACTAATACGAAAACCCAAAACAAAAAACAAACAAAAGAAACGATACGAGAAGCTCTCTTCGCAGTTAAGCAGAAGGAAGCGTTACCAGTTTATTGACTGGTCTGGTATGAACACCGGACGCCGAACGTATTGAGGCGAGCGGGAAACACCATCACGACCGGGGAAGAGATTTTCCACACGCCCGATCGGCCAAGAAAGAGGACTAGTAGAGGGCGAAAAGAAAAAAACTACGTCTCCTACCTTCAGCGTGGAGCTTCCACGAACCCACTTGCTACGTTGCATTAGCGTATGCAGATATTCGTTCGACCAGCGGTTCCAGAAGGTCTGGTGAAGCTGTCGAACACGATGCCAACGAGCCAAGGGCTTGACGTTGTCGTCCAGGAGACGTTCAGGGGGAGAAAGAAGGGGAGCACCGATTAGAAAGTGACCAGGACTAAGATAATTGATACCTTCAGCAGGGTCACCGGAGTGGGCACATAGAGGACGGCTATTGAGCACGGTCTCAATGCGAGCGAATAAAGTGGCATACTCCTCATGAGTGAGGGAGGTGTCTCCAATGAGCCAGTAGAGCAGAGCTTTGGCAGATTTAACTACTGCCTCCCAGAGGCCACCGAAATTAATGGCATAAGGGGGGTTAAAATGCCAATGGACTTGACGAGAGGCAAGTGCGCTGGAGACGGGAATTTCGGAGTGCGAAAGAAAATCGTAACGTTCACGGAGCTGCCTAGCTGCTCCTACGTAGTTACGACCGCAATCAGAATAAATGTCTGAGGGTAGGCCTCTCCGAGAAAGAAATCGGTCAAGACAAGCCAGGAAAGCTTCCGTGGACAGCTCTGAGACCATTTCGAGATGGACTGCTTTCGTGGCCATGCATACGAAAACGCAGAGATACCCTTTGGTGAGAGGTGCGTTCCGACGCATGCTGGATTTTACCATGAAAGGTCCGGCGAAGTCTGTTCCGACATGAGAAAAGACTCGAGAACTTTGCACGCGGGATGCAGGAAGATCAGCCATCTGAGGCTGGAGGGGCTTAATGCGAAACTTGTGGCAAGTGAGACACTGATGTATACGTTGACGAAGCAACCCACGCAGAGAACAATCCATAGCACTGTTGTATCAAAGCCTGAACTGTTCTAGGACCGGAATGCAACGAGGACTTGTGATAAGAATCACAAATGAGAGCCGACAAGTGGGCCTCCTTAGGAAGGAGGAGAGGATGGCGCGCTTCTTCACTGAGGGAAGAATGACGCAAACGTCCGCCCACCCTGAGAAACCCAGAGGGGTCCAGGAAAGGCTTGAGAGAGGCGAGCCTGGCAGATACTTGTTGATCCTGAGCAAGCTGGCGGATCTCTTTAGCATAATAATGCTGCTGAGTGATTTTAACGAAGAGGTCCAGAGAGTCCTTTAATTCCTGGGGTCCCACCGTGCCAGTGGGAGGTGAGACCTTCAAGTGTTTCGCTAAAAGGAGTCGAGAGAAACGAAACACCCAGGCAAACACCCGTTGAGCTTTGAGGAGTGTAGAAAACTTTTGAAAATTCACTAACAGAGGGTCAGGAGCATCGACATGAGCGATAAGAGTGACTGCCTGCGGTTTCAGCTCGGGCAGCTCATAGCTACAGTCCAACGAGGGCGAGGATCTCCGCCAGTGAACAGGAGCATAGTGAAGGAACTCGGGCCCAGAGAGCCATAACGGATGCTCAAGAAGCTGAGCTGGGGTTAAGCCACGAGAGGCGCAGTCGGCGGGGTTTTCCTCGGAAGGTACATGGGCCCAGTCACTAGTTGAAGTGCTCTCAAGGACTTCCACTACGCGATTCGCGACGAAAGTCTTGAGGCGATGAGGAGGAGTAGAAAGCCACGAGAGGACGATCTGCGAGTCAGTAAAGAGATGTACCGAGGTGAGATTAAGAGGGGCCAGCGAGGGCAGAGTAACGCGGAGCAACCTAGTGAGGAGGAGTGCAGCTGAAAGCTCCAGTATAGGAATGGTCATGGGTTTGACGGGAGCAACCTTGCTCTTCGCGCGCACGAGACTAACGTGAGAGGTAGAGGGGCTGGTCTGCGTGTGCAGATACAGCGAAGCAGCGTAGGCTTTCTCTGAGGCGTCACAGAAACCGACGATGCGCCGAGAAGTACAATCACGGGGAAAAGCGCGAGGGACCCTGAAGCTTTGAGTACGGATGGTAGTGATGACACTGGAGAGCTCACGTTGAAGCTTTGGTTCGCTCAGGAGGAGCTGATTGAGATAAACGCCTTTCTCGTCAGGAGAAGAGGCGTTGAAGACAACTCGCAGTTTCGTACTGGAGCTAGAGAGCTTGTGGACGCAGTGATGTGGAATGATGTAGCTCGAGGGAGTAGAGGCGGGCTGCATATGTTGCAGTTGTTCATACTCTCGCATGAACTTTTGATAAGCTTCATCGTGCTCGGGATCGCGTCGCAAACGTCGCTCCAAACTAAGATAGTTTCGTAGTGCGGCTTCGCGATTGCGCCCGAGAGGAGAACATGATGGCTTATCAGGGAGAGCTACAGAATAACGTCCACTAGCGTCGCGAGTGTGGGAATCAAGAAAATGACGCTCACACAGCTGATCCTCGGGATCTACTTCCGGAGGGCGGGAAACTTCTTCCGTCTCCCAAAAGAGGCGCAGGTTGCGCTCAAGAGTTGAGGAGCAAGCGAACAGAGAGACAGGAAAATCGGAAGACGGTTCGACAGAACGACTTGGTCCTAAGACTACCCACCCGAACACAGTGTTGATGGCCGACGGACTACCGCCTCGGACGTGGTCACCTGACCTATTCAGGATCTCTGGGTAGAGGTCGGCACCAATCAAGAAATCGACTTGATCGGGTACATGAAAATTAGTATCAGCAAGGGTCATGCCACGAAAACGTTCGAGAACTTCGCGAGAAATGTGACAGGTCGGGAGGTGATTAGCTATGGTCGGTAAGACGAGAGCTTGAACGTGAAGTCCTTTCTCAGGAACGAGGCGCGATGCAATGGTGCATTGCACATTGCCGCATACCTGTGCGGCTGCGAGATCTATTCCCGAGAGTTCGGCACGGCTAGGTTGAACTTTCAGGCCTAGCTTCTGGACCAGGGAACGAGTGATGGCCGAAACCTGCGAGCCGGGGTCCACCACCGCTCGGAAGGGTTGAAAACGTCCATGAGAGTCGCGTATCAACGCGCGTACCGTACCCAACAGCACTGTCTGCTGACTAGGGCGAGTATCACGGAGGTGGCATGAGAGAACTTGGGACGAGACACCAGCGTCCTGAGAGGGGGAATGCACTTCTTGAGAGAGGGAGGTATCGACTTGAGAGTTGCCATGAGAAGTGGAGACTATCGACGAATGCAACAACGAATGATGGCGATTGCTCCCACATGTAGAGCAAGTGCTCTTTGAAGTGCACTGAGACTTCATGTGCGAGCCCATGCAGTTAAAACAACGCCGCAAGCATTGCAGCGTGTGGTACTTGTCATCGAGGGATTGCTTCCGAAAACTTTCGCACTGATAAATAGAATGAGCTTGTTTACAAACAGGACAGCAGGACTGCTGCTTGACACTAGAGCGTGAGATATCAGCGCGAACACGCCACGAGGCGGCGGGAGGTGTGGCTTCTTTAGCCGCGAGCAGTGAATTAATCCTCTTGACAGGAGAAGATTTGACAAGATTGGTCGTTTGTTTACTAACTGCACACAGCTCCGTGGTTCGAGACTGTTCCTCGATGAACTCTATGACAGAGCTGTACGTCGGTGTAGCGTGCGATGAGTGCTTATTTCCAAAAGCTTTGCGAGTTGATGGGTCAAGGTTAGACAAAGTCAAAGAGAGCAACAAAAAATCGCCAAGTCGGGCAAATTCAAAGCTTTTAAAGCATCAACGGAGTTACGATGCACGCTGAGGAAAGTTTGAAGGCTTGCATGAGATGCAGATTTTAGAGGCGTAAATTCTAAAATCTTCTGAACATAGAGGCTAGCTAACAAGCGATTGTTTTGATAGCGAGAGACAAGAGCTTTGAAAGCTAGCGGGTAACTATCGTTCGAGATTTGAAATCCCGATATCGTGGCGAGAGCAGTATCAGACAGCGAGGTTCTTAAATAATGAAACTTTTGAACATTATTTAGCGATTGGTTCTCATCGATGAGAGATGTGAAGAGCGAGTAATATTCTGTCCACTTAGCAATATCACCTGAGAAAGTAGGGATTTCGATCGTAGGCAACGTAATAGGAGCTTTGGCGACCGTAGGTTCAGCCCTAGCTTGTTGCTGACTTAATTTTTCTGCAGAGAGATAACGAGACTGAGCGCCGAACAGAATAGTTTCAAAGCTTGCTTGAGCTTGCTCAGTATCTATGGGTGTCGTCGGAGCAATGAGTTTTGCGTTCAGGTCTTGAAGAGCTGATTGATAATCTTGGAAGTTCGTTTCCAGGGTCGATAACTTTTCAAAACGAGGCCTGACAGATTACACATCACCAGGAGATAGATTAGCGAATGAGTCATAGGTACGTTGTACACTGGCGTAGACATTCTGGCGCTTAGATACGAGATGTTTTTGTTCAGCAATTTGAGCTTCCATTGCGGAAAAAATAACAAGTTAATAACAATACGAAGTACAGAAAAATCGAGCGAGAAATGACTAAACAATACCAATCGGTCACTTTGGATAACTAGATACGCGCAGAAGTGTTTTTAGAGTATAAAGAATGTTTCTGTTGTCCGTCATACTCGTATTTACTTTAGTCCTGCACTGCAATCATGTAACTTTGCCTAGATATCGATCGTTAGCCTGAACGATCGTTCGCCCGAACGATCGAAAGCTTTACGGGCGATCATGTACTAACGATCGTTCGAGGTCTCGATCGTTCACTAGTATCGTTACACTTTCGCAGTGCACCACACACTCGGCCGTGGCGAGCCCCGTTACAAGAAGTAAATGTCCACGAAATAAAAATTCTGTTTTAATAATTATTTTATTGTAGCACGCATTCATATTGACGATAAAAACATATTAAAATATGTGTTTATATACTTCAGCCAACTGTGTAATAAGTATAGGCAGCTAGCGGGGCGCGACCCACCCGGCCGGCGTGGCCTAGTGGTAAGCATTTAGCCTTCTGCACGGAGGGTTGGGGTTCGATCCCCATTTGTTCCAACTTTTTTATATTTTCACACCTACATATTATTTTTGAGGGGTGTTAAATAGGAAATAAAACTGAGGTGATTTTATTTTATCTTGGAAATTTGTTTATGTTTCACGCTAATAATACGTTTTGAAAGGCACGCGATTCGCATTTTGAATCTTCAATTTAAATAATTCAGAGCGAGTTCCAGTTTAAATGGAGTTTTTTTTACACAAAATACATTAATTTTATTCTGAACAACACTATTTCCTAGCTCTGACTTCCCTTGAAAACATTAAACAATTCAATTTGAACCATGTAAATGCACTTCTAATGTTTTAATCTTTCCATCAAGTTTCTATTTAAGCCCTTGTCCTTTGAACGAAATATGAGTCAATAGCTTACTATCATTTAAAAACGGAATTCATTAATAAAAAACAAATTAAATAAATATTGTATGCATATTTGAATGGAAACGTGTGCTAAAAGATTCCTCCGAGGGCTTTTTACAGCTATTTTTCACATTGTTCGCGTTCTCACCTAGGTCCGAGGCGAGTGAGAACGCGGACGACCATTTCAATCGTTAACAAGTTACATGATCGCTCCGAACGATTTTGATGGACAACGCTCGCGTTCTCGACCCAAAATTATCGAAAGCGAGTTACATGATTGCAGTGCAGGTGTATGTAAACTGAAGCGGAAGTCAGAAAAATAAACACTGCATCCAACACTAACTTAACATTGCTTAGATGTTTTGCAGAGCGAGTAGTAAACTACTAAAACAAATTATTAGCCGCTGACCAATCCAGATTAATTGGATGAGCGTAGCGAGCGAAGCGAAGATTCCATTTCACTACACTGAAGAAAATAATCCGGAATGTTTTTATTTTTTATTTTTTTTCCTGTTTGTATTTTTGTGTGTTTGTTAACACGATTCCGGCTAAACCGATACTCCAATTACGATGAAATTTTCTGGAGACCTTCGAAATCTCTGAACTTAGAACTGCCACGTTTTTGAGAGCAATCAAAATATTATTTCTCATGAAAATCGCAATTTTCCGATTTTTCCGATTTTAAAAAAATATCTTCAACTTATAACACCTACATGCTTTATCCGATTGTAATGATTTTTGACAGATCTTTAATTTTATGATTTAATATATTCGTGTGAAATCTGAGCGCAATCGCACCAATTACGCTCATCCAACAACGCGCCTGAAAAAGCGTTTGCGAAGGATCCAGATTAATACAATAAAATAAACAACATGTTTTTTAAATTATTTACTAATTACAGTTATCATATAAATGGTTTTGTAAAATAATAGAACTTCTCCTTGTACAAGGTAGATTCTAGCTGTTTGAGTAAGCCGAGTGGCCAAAGTCGCCTCAATCAGACCCGAGAAAGCGCATTACCTACAGTGACCGGCATTAGGTGTATATAATGCTTATCTGATCACAAAATATCCTCATTTTCTTATCCAAATCTGCATAACGAAGTTCAAGCCTGCCGTGCCTGCGTTTGACCTTTCACGATAATGACAGAATAATTTAGCATTACAATCGCTTCAAAATTATTGTAATAGATTGTCAAACTAATTAACTACTTCAATTATTATCACCGACTTGAATCAATGAACTCAACCAATCAAGTTTATCTGGTGCACAGGTGCACGTGGGCTTGCTAAGCTCTCTGAAAAAGCTCGAAAAGAGACTTTGTTTACCACCATATTTGATTTTCGTGATATTTTAAGAGCATTTGACGGGAGTCCGCTTTCTTGCTTGATGGATATTACAAAACCTTTTTCTACGAGAGCGCGTTCCTTTTTCAAAAGCGATCCATCATTATTATCAGTGGTCCGCCGGCCAGCTAGGGACACCCCCCCCCCCCCCCCAACCCTCGCGCCTGTTGGATGACATTATCAGCAAGCGAACTCACTTGCGCGCACGGTAATCACAGTAGGCCGAACAGAGGTGGTGGAGAACGAGACATTTCATATTTGTTGCACGGGAATATGAACTTTCTTTATTCTTCTAGATGACAAGATCGAACTCCAATTCAACAGCTATGAATTTACCTCATACGCTATTTCAAATTAAAACTATTTGTATCATTAGTATACATTCTTAGCATTTAATACCCTTAAAAACATAACTATTTTAACGACACATATTTATGTATTTGGCACATAACTACTTGACCAGTTTATAATTCAAAGTATACATCCATGATAGGTTCATGAATGAATGGAGAATAAATACAAACACGACACATAATAATATGGTTGAATCATTCATTATAATACATTACAAGACGCAATGAAATGAATAGTAATAATAATAATAATAATAATAATAATAATAATAATAATAATAATAATAATAATAATAATAATAATAATAATAATAATAATAATAATAATAATAATAATAATAATAATAATAATAATAACACCCAATGCGACAAATATCCGTTATTAGAGGAAGGGGGTGCCGAAGAAGAAAACCAACATTTTGGTGGAGGAAGAATTTTCAAACTTCCTGGGGGAACAAGCCACTACCTCCCCCCCCCCCCCCCTAAAACACAGAACTTCGCTTCGCTTCGCTTCGCTTCGCTCCCTAATAATGCGACGAACATCCATTATATTAAGTAAGTTCCACTCTTCTAATTAATGCTATATGTTATAATTAGTATTTCTTTACTTTCCATTCCATCCAGCAGAAGACCAGCACCTTACAATTTCATTTCGCTTTTTATGACTTATATTTATTAGTTTCGCCTCTATTTTACCAAAGCCATACATTATATGTTAATCGTTTTTTGATAAGGTGGTAGCTCCATTAAAAATGTATTATAGGATTGATAATTTTAGCACAACGCACATTAGAGCTTTCAGCTTTTTATCTCATTTCCAATCATAACTACTGGTAATATGAGTACAGAGAGTCCGCGAACCCGAAACATGAACTACGGCGATTTAGCCGGTTACCACTTTTATTGTATTTGCATCCCATACCTGCATAGTCTCTCTATTATACTCCATAGCGTTGTGGCTTACGATATTTAATCGAGAGTTGGTAGTATTTAATAATAATATATTCAGATTAATTCAATTAATGTCATCAAAGCTAATTATTAGTTGTATGTAAATATTGGTCACCGCCGCGAAGTGAAGGCGCCGCTAAAACGTGAGCTATATACTAGAGTTTAGGGCATAAAGCTTGGTCCAAGACTTGTGATGAAGTCAGCAATCAGCTGGATAACCCAACGCAAACAACTCAATATTGCAATGAGGTGAGCACGCACTAAAAACGATGGGCAGAGTGGACGTCAGTAAGAGCGAAGGAGGGCTCGGGACAGTCTCGTCGGTAGAGGGCTACGTGCGGTGGTGACGGCAGGATAATAACAGTTCTACTGCTAGCCACTACGTGTGATTGTGCCTTCAACTGTGCAAATACAGAGGTATCGTCAGCTTTTCCTGCATCCAGTTGTCATCTGATTGTTGTGCAAGTTTTCGTAAGTCAAAGATTAATAAACAATATTGCGGATTTGCCAAAAATAAATTCCGATATTCGATGATTTTACAAAATTTGAGTAAATGTTGAGGTAATGGCTAGTAAGTTAGTAAGCTAGTAAGTTAGTAAGTTAGTAATGATACAAAATCTTGCCACATAGCTGGAAACATTACAGGTCTATAGTAAGTTAGTAATGATACAAAATTTTGCCACATAGCTGGAAACATTACAGGTCTACTCACTATCTGCGCTGCGGCAGCCATTGTTAGCAGCTTCTTTAAATTATTTGCCTGTCGTATTGGTTTCATGTCGTTCCAATAAACTATTGTCATACTAAGAGGAGACCATTGTTATTAATTATAAACAATTTAGTAGATACAACTCTGTTATTACTTTCTTGAAATAACGTTTCCAAAATCGACAGCCATTTCCGCCTGAAACAAGAGATATTGAACTCAGCAAAACCGTAGAAACACATTGATTATTTGTTGGTTAAGATAGAGCCTATATTATCAATATCTATTATTATTTTAATATTATCTATAGTTTTTGTTGTTTTAATAACCTGAAAACGAAAATTATTGTGGGTTTCCGAAACGTTGATTTTTAATATAAGTAATGAAGTAAGAGTTGTATCCACTTTGGTTATAAGTAGTAGTGATGGTTGTCAAAACCCTGTCCAGCCAGTTTAGAAGTAGGTATAAACTTATTTTACTCGAATCTCTACAGCTTCTTTGTTTACGGTACGTTTATCTTACGCTCTCGAATGCCATCCAGTACAACTACTATTACCTTACAGCTCTTGTTGGAAAAAGGAAACTTTCAAAAGGTTTGGAATAAGTGCAAATAAGAATATTTATAACCTTAATTGGTTACGGGATACTGATTGAGAACGCATTTACGTAGCATGCTAAGGATTCAAATGCGTGTGTGTGAGTGGTTCAATCTATGTTGAAAGGCATAAAACAAGAAATTATACAAATCCTTTAATTTTTTAAGAAGAAACGCACAATCGTTATTAATTTGTTCTAGGAAAATAAAAAAATTAGCGATCAATTGGCATTTACAAGTTTTGGCAGGTATAGGTCAATACAAAAAACGCTATTATTTTACCAATCGCGTAATAAATCTGATCTGCTTATTTAAAATACGAAATACGTAATCTATATTTAATTACACCCAACTCGCTTTCACAACTGATCACTGTATCCCGTAGCGCTATTCTTCTGGTAAATCTAGTAGGCAGGCCCTATTCGAAATGTAGGTAATTATGTCTGCGGGAGGGATGGAAGGGGTGTCAGGACATTAGTAGTTCCTCAAACTCAATGCAATGATGAGTGTTTGGGCAAGCTACATTGCCATCTCATATTCTCTCACATTGAAGCTCTATCGCAGGTTTTCTCGGATATAATGGGACATTATTGTTACAATAATGAAATATAAATAATAGAATGTAAAATACACGGATGAGCCCGAAAATACAAACTTCGCCAGATGACAGATTTACACACTCACTAGTAGCGAAGTAGGCCTAATTAAAGGGGTATTTAACCGCTAAACTCAAAAAATATATTTTATTCTGGCTAACTAGTAATGAATTTAGCAATTAACAGAAAAATTATTGGGGCCACCATGACCTCCCAAAAATTGTCAAACATGACATTTTTCGAGCTAGGTCCCATCGGCAAAATTCTCCCATAAGAAATAACATAGGGGCGATCTTTATGCCCCGTGACCTTGGAGGATTTTGATCCAAAAAAATATTGGCCATTATTGACGTACTCGACAGCCTTTTCTGTAAATTCTCTATATTTTGTTTTGTAATTTGGGCAAGTAGTTCAGTCAAAATATGCTGATTACCAAGATGGGGTGTGATTTTGGAATGCATATTTTTGCGTATTTGAGGGTATATTTGGGCACAGTTTCAAGACACGATGTTATAAAGGGGCATTTTAGATTGGTTCTATGCTCTAGTATCTATGTGGACCAAAAAAGAAGCAGGTTAAAGCCGATTTAGGAAATTTTCCAAAACACTAATTTTCGCCAATTTCTGGATCAAAAAAATTAAAAAATTCGTGTTAAATCACGGTTACAAGATATAATTTTTTAAACGGTCATTTAAGTGTAGTATTGTGCTATAGATCACGTGGTAAAAAAATATTTTTTGGGGTTTTTAGCCCCTTTAAGCAACATCGCCGAAAAAGAATACAAAATGAAAAAACGCGTTCCTTTCCTTTTTTAAAATCTCGTTGTTGGTGGAAAAGTCGATTTTAAAGATCAATATAAAATTAGAAATCCTTTTTTTATGTGTGAAGAAGTCTCGTTGGTGGCTGAAGACCCCCTGACCCACAGGGTCATTGAATGTCACGTGTGACGGCACAGACGGACTGACAAACAGGAAGTGATGTTTATGCTGTTTTGTGTTTTATTTACATGTCAACCTCGTAACTAGAAGGACGTAAATTTAGCGCATTAGGTTTTTGATGTGAAACCGGTCAATATCTACCTCTATTGTCAATAATCAAATTTAGCATGTGTTGTCATATACCTAAATCTCCTCGATCATGACAGTTTTAAAGTTTATAACAACAACCGCGGTTTTTTCTACGGCGCCCTAACGGGCACCTAGATCTGTAGTCCAATGAATTTAATTATTGATATCTTATATTATAGATTTTAATTTGTATTTGTAATTTATATCCCCTATGTATACACGTGACATTGGGTTATCTAATTTATAAAATAAAATAAATGTGAATTGCTGAAATTATAAGCTCGCTGTCACATTACGCAAAACTTAATAGTGTGCCTGATTAATTAATTTCTAATTACTCCTACGAGCACACGCGGAAATAGAATATGAGTAAAAATGTGAAAAAGAAGATCTTTCAGGGATCGAACCCCGAACTATCGCGGGATATGCGGCTACATTGCTAGTATGCTACAAGGGCGAGCTACGCAGCCGTTATAGTTACAATAAATGTAAACCAACTAATATATGAAAAACACAATAGTTGCCACAATTTAACTTTCGTACGCCTGTCCAGTGTTGTGTCACAGGGTCAGGGTTTACCTGAGGCAAGAATGGGTTGTGAAATATCTGTAAAATATGCGGAAAAGATTTACATCAATTCTCGTCAGCAGCCGGCAGCCAGATGGATACGAGGGGGCCCAGTCCGAGCGAGGAAGTTAAGCAGTATCGGGCGTGGCCAGAAGGAGGATGGGTGACCGTTGAGTTGACATGCTGCTTTCCACAGGAGGAGTCTTAGCTGCCCAGTACTGGATCACGAGGAGTAACCAGTTCATCTGACAACCACGGGATGTTCCAGTATACATGCCACAGTAGTTACGAATAATCCCGTTCCTATCCCACAGGAGCAATGAACAATCCTGGACCTATCCCACGGGAGGCATGGACACTGGACAGTCCTGATCCTATCCCACAGTTGGCAAAGACAGTCTTGGTCCTATCCCATGAGAGGTATGGATAATTGGTTTTCCGGAAAAACCAACCTATCCCACAGTAGGCACAGACAGTCCTGGTCATATCCCACGTGAAGAATGTATAGTCCTGAACCTATCCCACAGGATGCAAAGGCAGTACTGATCCTATCCCTCGGGATGAATGGACAATTCTGTACCTATCCCACAGGAGGCATGAATAGTGCTCGTCCTATTCCATGGGATGTATGGCTAATCTCGCCGTCTCGGACCTATCCCACAAGAGGTATGGACAAACCCGGACCTAGACCCTAGACCTCCCATGTTACGAGCAAATTAATTAAAATAAAGTTTTTTTTTCAACAGCTCTTCCACGGAATTATGTATGTTGCGTTTTTATGTTTCATATTTTTTATGTCAACGCTGTGTCACCTGAGGTGATTTTATTCTCTACAACACAGTATTTCTGATTTCCAACCGGCCTCTCTGTAACAACCCACTCTTCTTGGTTAATGCTTCCTGAGTAAATGCAGCTTACAACGTTATTCGGGCCTGCGCTTCAATTACATAACAGTTGTTACACACTATTGTTTGATACAAAGATATAATAAATATAAATAGGCCTATTACTAGGAAAACGCCATAATCGTTGTTAGACGAGTGAGCGAGTCATGTGTTGAGTAACCGGAAACATTTGCATTGTGAAGACCCATACTGTCTAGACCCAGCCTTAGGTAGGGGGAGGAATGGGAATGTTCCGGGTACTCAACACATGGCTCGCTCACTCGTCTACAACGATTGTTGCCTACTTATTTCTTGTAGGTTTAAATCGCTACGTATGTTGTGATTTTGTTAACATTTCTCAGTAAACTCGTACCGCATGTCTGTTTCAAGTTTCAGCGCAGTAGGTTGTGAGTTACTTAGATAATTGGACAGTGGCGTCGAGGGTGCACCGATATGTGTCATAGCAAGGTGACCTCTGCTTGTCAGGCGGTGAGAAATCATGATGCACATTTGCTCGGGCGCTAAGCGCTTGGCTCTGGTTCGAATCCCGTCGAGACTGGCAATCCTGACTGAAGTTCATTCCCACGTCGTCAACGCGAATGCGGCCCTTGAACATCCCTTCACAAGTGTCCTATACTCAACATTGCACCCTAAGCTTTAATTCCCACGGGAAAAAAAATAGAAGCATGAAATACATTTTTGTGTAAACTAATTTACTGAACGCTGTCCCTCATGTTCATCATCTTATTCTGCATGCTTGTGATTTATGTACACACTTGTACTAATTGCGTCAATACCATTCGGGGTTTTCCCTTAAAACATTTTTTTTAATTTTCGTTCATTTAGCCGATTTGTGAATTTAAAGAAGGAACGCTGAGCTTAGCCCAACTCAAATGCGCGCACTCAGGAGTGCACGATTTCTGCTAAAAGTTTGGATATCATTACTAACTACTATTTATTTGTACAATTTTGCTATGGTGTATGAGTCATGTATGTTCTATGTTCTATGACAATAAATAAATTTGTATTTAAAAAAAAAAAAAAAAAAAAAAAAAAATTGTGCATAAATTTTAATAAAGTACTTTTTACATCATTCTTGAAGAAGCCACCAACATGGGTGGCGAAACGTCGAGCAGTGCCTCATCATCGACACGACGAAACAGCACAGGGATCATACAGAAGACAAAAGTACTTTTATATTGATATCCACACTTAGTTGCAAATAATATTACATGAATTTTTTTTTTAAACAACGCTTAGGGTTAAATGTACTAAAAAGTAAAAAATAAATTTTCGCCCAACAAATTTCTGCCTTACTCGGAAATTAAAAGCGTTGGGCGCTGTCCTTCCATGAACAACACAATTCTGCAATCTATGTCAATACCGTAAGCGCCCAACGCTTTTAATTTCCGAGTAAGGCAGAAATTTATTGGGCGAAAATTTATTTTTTACTTTTTAGTACATTTAACCCTAAGCGTTGTTCTAAAAAAGTTATTTTTTTCATGTAATATTATTTTATACTTTTTAGTCTTATCGAATGTTGTAATCGAATATGTGCTCACTGGACGTGTCCGAATTTCTGCATCTGGTTGGCCCATCCTTACTAGCTGTGACTAATTTCCCATATGAACTTTGTTTGGTTAATTAATTACGATGAATTAATTTATAATTAGTGAATCTGTTAATTGATTCATCTATTTTCATCATGAATATACGTATGTGTGAAAAATTTCAGCTCGATCGGACTTTGGGAAGTGGGTGAAACATCGATTCCCACATAAAACTTTAATTATTAATTTCGATGAATTAACTGATTAATTAGTAAATCTGTTAATTGATTCATCTATTGTCATCAAGAATACGTATGTGTGAAAAATTTCAGCTCGATCGGACATTGGGAAGTGGGTGAAATATCGATTATAAGATTCCGTCCAGACAGACAGACAGACAGACAGACAGACAGACAAACACATGAAGCTAATATAAGCGTTGTAAAATAAGCCTTAAATATCCATTGCGAGACATAAGTCCAAAACTTTAAGAAAATGGGAAATCCAAAACATGGATTTCAATTCTGGAAAATCCCACCAACCGTTTATCTTACGCTAAAGCCAGATTTAAACGATGATTTTCAGATGCAAATTTGCTTTAACTGTACACTTGGAATAAATTCCCGAAGTTGACCAAAATGGAGTAAATTACGGTGATCTCACTAATTTTTAATTCAAAATCAATTAATTAATTTGGGAATACGCATTCTGGATATCTTCGATTTATTCTTTATCACCGTTAGTGTGAAATTTGATAACGGTGTTATAAACCGTTTACCCGGAAAAAAGAAAAATGAGCGCCTATATCGTCTCCGAGCCTCTTCTTAACCTGGGTGTTAACTCTTTTATCATTAATCAGTATAAAAGCTGAGAAAAAAATTAGTTGTTATTCCAAGAAATTCCGTTGTTAGCAGTTGTTCCGAATTAGCCTTGTTAATTAAGTCGCTGTCCGCGGGTGAAACTGAGTCTAGCTAGATTGATCTGTGTTTCCTACTTAAAAATGCCGGTATCTAGTTGGTCATTGTTGGCTCGTCGTTTCCGTCGGCGCCTACATGGTTGGCTTGGTCGGCTTTGAATGTTATGTGTGGCTGAGTGGGTAGTCACTAAATACGATTTGTTTTAATGTATTTAATTCTTCTCATGTTGTGGCCTTATGGCCAGAGGAAAGAATGGTGGAGACACTTACCAGGCACTAGGCAGGCTTGTCTGGCGCGTAGCTTGCCGCTGGCCGAGGGAACTCGGTTGCACTTCGCACTGTGCAGCGGATTGTCACAACCGGACCGAACCGGTGTCGTTTGAGTCGACACACTAACTGACAACAGCTAATACGAAACGAAGAGATGGTAGGCACCAAGGGGGCAAAGGGCAATTCCTCCCACCAACCTTGATCCAAGGGGCAGGGGGGCATATACGACACAAGTTTTGGATTAGCGTAGTGAAGACACCAATTTATTTACCGTAAAACTCTTTGTGGCCTGTGATTATATATTGCTGTTTATTTGTTAACACAATACTTCATTCGCGTTGATGGATGAGCGTTTTTGGTGATGATACCACGTTTATCTCTTGTTGTTTTGCCATTGCAAACAATGAATTGATATTATGTAAGTATAGCGTTAAGTTTGGTCAAAACCTGTCAAACTCTGTAGCTAACCCAAACAAGTTAATTAATGCTGTTTTAGGGCACTCAACAGTAGAGTTATCAGTGCCCATGTCAATTGTAAACATTTTGTTTTAATTCTCTTAGTAATGAAAGTATACAGTGTATTAACATGCTCAAGTTCAACAAGGTATGGTGTTACACAAAAGTTGCAAAACAATATTATGTTGAAGTTCTATTTGAAGAAGAAACTTTGTATTGATTGTACTAAAACACTGCGGATTTAACGAAAGAAATCTCAAAGGAACCCTTAAAAATACCGTAAAGATTGGAACACCCGTAACACTATCTTACAAACAAATACAAAAAACAAACCAATAACAATCGGAGCTATTTTATAATATGCGTTTGTAAATTGATGTCTTACTAAGCTAACTTCGTGTCCAAACATTCGACACATCCATAAGCCAATATAGATTGATTGATTGGTTGGTTGGTTGGTCGATTGATTGATTGACTGATAGATTGATTGATTGATACATGTCATGAAGAAAATATGCCCTTATTTTGAGTTTAAATACTGAAATTGCAGGTTCTTTTTAGAACGAAATAAGAACTTTTTATTTGCTATTTCTCAGGGTCCCTAGTCATATGCCAACAAAATCTCGAGCGTTGAGCGCGCGACTCTGATCCGGGAGGTCCCGGGTTCAAATCCCGTCGAGACCGGAAATCTTGACTGAAGGTTTTTTCCGTGGATTTCCTCAGTCGTTAATGCGAATGCAAGGGATTAAGTCCTCTTAAACAGTCCTAGGACATCCCTTTAGAATTGTCCTTTCCGCAACATACCTAGTTAAACACCTGGGCCCCGATTCATGAACATTTTTATCCCGGTATAAGCAGAGTTAGGTGGTATAAGTGCGGTATAACTCCGAATCCAATTCATGAAGACTTATCCCGCCTCGCACGGGGATAAGAAAATATGTTAACAGATGGCGGACATTTTAAATTTTGCGTCTATGTGTAAAACGAGAAAAGTTTCCATTACTCTCATAAAACAAATCAGAAACCGTCTCGGGCCTAGGCCCAGATGTAGAAAATTATTCATAATACAACAGTGTAGGCCTAAAGTTCGATTAGGCTATAGGACTAGATAAAATTAATACGAACATAACACGTTTGACAAGCCCTTGGCCTCTCCTAGGCAACCCTAGGCCTGCACGACCTTGTTTTGACACACATCCCGCACAAATAACTAGTTTTGATTACTAAAAGCCGTATGCAGATGAACAATAGTATGATAGTCCTAGGCTATTCCAAAATTTACGGCAATAATACGCCTTTTCTTTTCTTTTAATGATCTCACGCAATTTTCTGTCAATAAATAAAAATGTAAAACAAAAGATGGAGCAAATTTTTAGTGTTCTTTTGTAAATCTGCTGATTTACATGGCTGTGGAATGCAGTGGAAAAAACATTTGTTGTACTTGTTGTTGGATTGAAAATTTCTGATTGGATGAGAGTTGCTCAGACTTAACCTGGCCTTATCCTGCCATGTCCTGCATTATACCGTCCTTATACCACTTATACCCGGGATAAATGTACATGAATCGGGGCCCTGAAGAGGGGCATGAATCGCACCCTGGACAGGCTTCCCACAAAAATTATGTATGTAAGGAATATCATTATCGTTGGTAGATGGGGGGGGGGGGGGGCTTGAACATCACGGAAGGACATGGCATTCTGGTCCATTATTCAGCAATTCTTAAAATCTGTCTATCGAAATGAAATTAAGTCATTTATTAATTGCTGTATTCAACTACAATATCGTACGA
Source organism: Sweltsa coloradensis (assembly GCA_024449915.1). Taxonomy (NCBI): domain Eukaryota; kingdom Metazoa; phylum Arthropoda; class Insecta; order Plecoptera; family Chloroperlidae; genus Sweltsa; species Sweltsa coloradensis. The sequence goes on along the minus strand of JAMZAV010000560.1, from coordinate 387,437 downwards.
AAATATTTGAGTAGAACTAAAACAGTTTCAATACCACATTATAAGAAAATATATTTTACACAACATTACATTTTACAAATTATTTTACTACAATAACTTTTCTACATTTTAACATTATCCATGTGCATTACCATATTCTATAAGATCATTTGGCAAAGTATTATTCATCTTTTCTGTCTTTCCAATGCAATATTTGGGTTAATCTAATGGATTAATGATTGTGGTTATGCTATAGTTATGATCAATTAACTTGAGAATGCAATGTTTGGGTTAATCTAATGGATTAATGATTGTGGTTATGCTATAGTTATGATCATTAAACTTGAGAATGCAATGTTTGGGTTAATCTAATGGATTATTGATTGTGGTAATGCTATAGTTATGATCATTAAACTTGAGAATGCAATGTTTGGATTAATATGGATTAATGATTGTAGTTATGCTATAGTTATGATCATTTAACTTGAAAATGCAGTGTTTGGGTTAATCTAATGGATTAATGATTGTGGTTATGCTATAGTTATGATCATTAAACTTGAGAATGCAATGTTTGGGTTAATCTAATGGATTAATGATTGTGGTTATGCTATAGTTATGATCAATAAACTTGAGAATGCAATGTTTGGGTTAATCTAATGGATTAATGATTGTGGTTATGCTATAGTTATGATCATTAAACTTGAGAATGCAATGTTTGGGTTAATCTAATGGATTAATGATTGTGGTTATGCTATAGTTATGATCATCAAACTTGAGAATGCAATGTTTGGGTTAATATGGATATATGATTGTGGTTATGCTATAGTTATGATCATTAAACTTGAGAATGCAATGTTTGGGTTAATCTAATGGATTAATGATTGTGGTTATGCTATAGTTATGATCATTAAACTTGAGAATGCAATGTTTGGGTTAATCTAATGGATTAATGATTGTGGTTATGCTATAGTTATGATCATTAAACTTGAGAATGCAGTGTTTGGTTTAATCTAATGGATTAATGATTGTGTTTATGCTATAGTTATGATCATTAAACTTGAAAATGCAATGTTTGGGTTAATCTAATGGATGAATGATTGTGGTTATGCTATAGTTATGATCATTTAACTTGAAAATGCAGTCGAACACGTAGCGCTTTGAACTAGATCAAGTGGACTTTGAGCTTTTGTTTTACTGTTTCTAGGGCGAAGACAAATTGATTGTAGTAGTCGGGAACTGGTTACATGTTTCTTATAGTTTGCACGGCTCCAAAGTCACCGTTTCATTATCATAATGAAAAACTGAGCTTATATTATAGGCCTCTGGCCTACTATATTTTTAAGATGGTTTTTTTTTTTTTTTTTTTTTTTCTGTTTATTGTACATAGATCCCTAGAGAATAACATAAATGTACATTCATGGATGTACATTTATGTTATTCTCTAGGGATCTATGTACAATAAACAGAAAAAAAAATAAAATAAATAAAAAAAAAAAAAAAAAAAACATTTTTAGACTTTGATCCTCAAGTTAAGCATATTTCATTCATAACAACGCTTTTTAGTAAATTGATAAATTAATATTCCTTACATCAAATGGTTGGACGAAAATTCCAATAAATCCAAATAAAAAAGCAGATTCATCGCAATAACAGAAATTACATGGTTAAAGTAGTTACCGTTATATCTTTGAGCTCACCTGAAGTTAAGTTTTAAAATTGCATTTTGTAGACCTTCAAAAATTGTGTTGCTATCGATATTACACCCCCCCCCCCCCCCTCCCCCTATTACTCCCGTCTATACCCGTGCGCTTCTTTGAGATTATATTTGCTAAAAAAAACGTGTTCAATGTTTTGTCAGCAAGTGATCCAGGCCTGGTTTGGATGCATTTGAAGCACTTAAAACTTGGACGAGATTGTCAAAATAAATATAATTTGTTTGGATCAGTTGAGTTGAGCGTTGGATGACTCGAGTTCTTCTTTAGAAGAAGTTCCCAACACTTTTCTGTGCGTGCGTGCGTGCGTGCGTGCGTGCGTGCGTGCGTGCGTGCGTGCGTGCGTGCGTGCGTGCGTGCGTGCGTGCGTGCGTGCGTGCGTGCGTGCGTGCGTGCGTGCGCCACGTCTGACGATAATGCCCTTCAACAAGAATGATGCAGAATAGTGTTGGTGACCTGGGTTGCAACATCCATGTGCACGGCACATCTGTGTATCTGTGACCCATCTAGGGGGAGGAAGGTATCCCCCCCAAATACAAAAAATTGTAAAAACAAAATGCAGACAAGCTCTCCTTCAAAAGTCTTTGGCTGTGATTGTGAATGCTGTGAGATATAGAAGTTTAGCCAAGCCTTTCATTCTTTCTCCCTTTATTGTTTAATTTCAATTTCAATTTCAATTTCAATTTATTCAATTCCACATTAATACATTATAACAGATACTAAAGATATATATATTTCAGAGATTCTCCACCACATAAGGCAACTTGTGTGTGTATGGAGCATCCCTTTTACGTGGACTAAGGTTAATATACATATGTATAGCAGTAAAATTGACAAAGATAATTATTAATATGCATCCATTCTTGATTTCATAGTCTACTAATTTAAGCAACTAATAATAATAATAGGCTAGGACGAAAATAAATTACATCATGTATGTATGTATGCTTATTGCGATAGCAATGTATACTAGTGAAAAAACTTGCCAACTCTACTACAGAAGGTCAGTAAGTATTATGAATATAATCTAAACTAAACTAGGTACCTTAATCTAAACTAAACTAAACTAGAACCAAAAAGGAGGATACAATGCATCCATAATCACAGAGCTATAAACATTGCTACTAACAGAGGGTGTGTCTAGAGGGTCTTAAATTTATTTATCTTCAATATTCGTGTTCGAGCGTTCTTTTAGCCAAAGGTTACTTGTCGGGAAAATTTTGTTTTGCTTACATTATCTCTCAGTTCTGCTGGTAAAAGGTTAAATATTTTGGGCCCCAAGTACATGAAATGCTTTTGGGTGATCCCTTTATTTACTCTTGGTACTTGTAGTTTATTATTCACTTTATCTCTAGTCGAAACTCTGTGAATTACCGAATTATATGATTTATAGTTTTTATGGATGTGAATAAGGGAGTTTTTTTTATGTACAATTTCTTATCGTTAGTATGTTGGAATCGGTAAAAATGAGGTTAGACGGGAATAGGAAGGGGTTTATTTTAACATTACTTTAAGGATACATTTTTGAACCACATTGAGAGGTTCCATGTGGGTGATGCTAGCTCCTCCCCAGCCTATTATCCCATACTGTATAATTGATTGGGTAAGTGCAAAGTAGACTGATCTCAGTGTGGATGGCGTCAGAATGTTCCTCAGTGTATAGTATTTATATATGGAGTTTCGCAACCGTTTAGTGATGTAATTAATGTGCCAGTTCCATCTAAGATGTTGGTCAATAAGTACGCCGAGATACATATTGTCTTCGCGCTTGTTTAGTACGTGGCACCTACACGCACTTTGTTGTGTTGAACAGGTGGACTGGTGAATTTTCAGATTAAAGTGTTGTGGTTGGTCAGTGACGTTGGGTGAGAAGGTCATGTAAGTTGTTTTTTCTAAATTAAGAGTAAGTAAATTGGTTTCAAGATTGGTTTTTACGCGTCTCATTTCTAGTTCTGCTACGTTATGTACTTCAGTCCATGAGTCCTCCTGAAATATGATTACTGTATCGTCAGCAAAACTAACTATTATTGCTTTGAGGTTCATGTTACAAAGGCTATTAAAATAACAATGGCCCCAGTGTCGTACCTTGTGGGACACCATATTCAATTTTTCTCTCTTTACTGAGGTTCCCTTCAATTCGTACAAATTGTTTCCTGTTTGCTAAGTAGCTTTTTATAAGTTCTAGGGGGGTGCCTCTTATTCCGTATTGCTCCAGTTTAGTGATCAGAAGTGAGTGGGAAACTGTATCAAACGCCTTTGCAAGATCTAGAAATACAACTAAAGACTTTTTGTTTTTATCCATTGCGTTTGCCACCTCATTAGTAAGTTTGGTGATAGCGTCTTGTGTGCTAAGATTATTCTGGAAGCCAAACTGTTAGGTGGAAATAACTTAATGTTTTTCAAAGAATGAATACATTCTAGATTGTATGCATTTTTCTAAAATCTTCGATAGGTTACTATAAGAGAATAGGTCTGTAATTTTAAACTGCTGTTCTATCTCCTTTCTTATAAATTGGTATGATAACAGAATTTTAAAATGATTTAGGGAATACTCCTTCAGAAAAAACTTGTATTGATAATATATTTAAGAGGTGCTATTATATATGGTTTGATTAGCTTGATTGTTGGACATTTTATCTCATCTATCCCACGGGGCTGAGTTATTTTTTAAGGCATCAATACAATTCCCTAGTTCAGCGTCATCAACAGGTGTCATGTAGATTGATTTGTGTACCGTTTTATCTTTATTTATGTTTATATAATCTGAATGGAGGTGGCCAGAGGTGGAGGTGTTATTTTACTAGCCATATTTTTGCCAATGTCAGAGAAGAAGTCAACAAATACATCCGCTACATTTTTAGGATTCTCTTTACTAGTTATCATGCCACTATCTGTTGCAATCTGTTTGATTTGGAGGCTTGTTTGGGACTTATTCGTGGCCTCGTTTATAACTTCCATACTTTTCTAACATTAGATGCTTCTTCAATTTGCTGCTTATAATAATCGTTTTTAGTGCGTTTAAGAGAGAGTTTAATTGATTTCTATATTGTTTGTAGTTATTACGTAGCTCTTCGTTTTCCGGAAACTTGAGGGATAGTTTACTGAGTTTGTCTCTGGTCCTAATAGATTTCACAAGTCCGGCTGTGATCCAAGGTTTTAGCTTATAGTTCACATTCGAGATAATTTTGTCATTTGTGGCTAACTTGATATACTTTGTGAGAGTGTTAATAAAATTGTCCGTGGCCGTATCAACGTCTGTCTGGTCAGTTACTGATTTCCAATCCTCTGCTATTAATGAATCAATCAATTTATCATGATCTAGAGTTTTTTTAATGGATTGAGTTTGTACTTTCGCATTGAAAAGAAGAAAGATCATTTCGCCTGTTGACGAGCGCCAAGCCAACAATTTTCGTGGTAAAAAAAGTCAAAATTTTAAACTCAAAATCATAAAAAAAATTACTTGGCCATTAACTTTTTGGAGTTCTCATAATGAAACAAATTCAATGGCAAAGTTATTTTTTTTATGATTTTGAGTTTAAAATTTTGACTTTTTTTTACCACGAAAATGGTTGGCTTGGCGCTCGTCAACAGGCGAAATGATCTTACTTCTATTCAATGCGAAACTATAGGGAGAAAGAATGAAAGGCTTGGCTAAACTTCTATATCTCACAGCATTCACAGCCGAAGACTTTTGAAGGAGAACTGAAGCTGCAAAGAATCACGAGTAGGCAGCGGGAAGCAATATGGCCCCTCCCCCTCCCCTTCCCCCACCAACCCATAATGCTCACGCAATACACAGTTTTAGAACTTGGCAAACATGCTTTTGATCCATCATCACAACAAGCTAGTAAATGATGTTCTCAAAGCTTTTGATACACTTGATTTTAATCTAAATAGTTCCTTTTTCTCAAAAAATAGATTTACAATTTACAATCAAAGTTACAGACAGAAATTTAATGTTCTCGTGTGGCACTACGCACAATTCATTAAATGTTGTACCATTATTATAGTAGTGTCTTCTTTTGAAAAGCACTTTTGTTTACATACTATGAATAAGTTTTAATAAATAAACTGCTGAAGTAGGTATTAATATAAAACTGAAGTTAAAAATATGTATAATTAGGGAACATGCAGGTGTAATATGACAACGCCATGATTACTCAGCCGGAAGCACACACACTATTATCAGCTTTATTATTAATATTATTATTATTATTATTATTATTATTATTATTATTATTATTATTATTATTATATTATTATTTTATTGGATGTATTTCATACAAACTCGGTTAAAACCGGAGCTAACATGTTGTACGGACTTACGTCAAGTACTTCCATGTGTACCTATTACATACATTATTACATTGTCTTAACTCTAACTAAAATAAGTCATTTGTAAATTGTAATATTGTTTTATTATTATTATTATTATTATTATTATTATTATTTTTTTTTTTTAACAAACACCCGTAACCAGCTAGCACATAAAGGGCCAGCCACTTTCAATGAAATTTCACAATTACTGCCAGATTTTGTCCCAAGTTTGAGCCAGCTTAGTTTTAAACGCAGCGTAAAAGGTGTTTTAATGTCTTAAGTGTAAATTGTTTGTAATATCCCCAAGATTGGGTTAATGAGTCTGATTTTTATATAATAAATGTTCATTTACTTATTGTGTACCTTTGTATTTTTTGAAAAGATTTTTATATTTTTTAATTTTTAAATCTGTAAGTTGTAAAGATTGGATTGTACCAAAATATTTATGTTTTTTAATATTCAATTATATAATATGGCGGCACTGATAGTGAGATTGTGTATTTATTTGTGAGCTAGCCACCGCGCGAGCATTTAGCTCATGGTGGTTTATGCCAATTTGTGTAAAAATATTGTGTGCTAAGAATAAATAAATAAATAAAAATAAATAATAAAATAAATTATTATTATTATTATTATTATTATTATTATTATTATTATATTATTATTATATATATATTATTATTATTATTATTATTATTATTATTATTATTATTATTATTATTATTATTATTATTATTATTATTATTATTATTATTATTATTATTATTATTCCAAGGAACTGGATTCCAAGGGATTGATTTAATGTATTACTATGTACAAATGAATAAAAAAAATTGAACCTGCAGATAAGCTGTTTTGCAGCTTCGCAGGACAATCAATTGTATCTGTAAATGATTGTTCAATAAAGGCAAAAAAAAAATTATTATTATTATTATTATTATTAGTATTATTATTATTATTATTATTATTATTATTATTATTATTATTATTATTATTATTATTATTATTATTATTATTATTATTATTATTATGTCAAACTTTATATAATGATCACTTTGTTTAGACTCACATGTCGGTAATTTCAATAAATCAAATTTCAATTATATTAGGTTCAGTGTTAAGAAGTGAATAAATCCTTATCTTTAATAAACATAGTTCCACAGATAAGCTGCATGCGCAGTTTGTGGAAGGTCGAATGTATGAAATATGTAAGGTTATGAAAGAAAGAAATGTATCTACAATAATGATATATAAAAAAAAATTATTATTGTTATTATTATTAATTTTACTATTATTATTATTATTATTATTATTATTATTATTATTATTATTATTATTATTATTATTATTATTATAATTATTATTTTATTGGATGTATTTCATACAAACTCGGTCAAAACCGGAGCTAACATGTTGTACGGACTTACGTCAAGTACTTTCATGTGTATCTATATTACATACCTACATTATTACTTTGTCTTAACTCTAACTAAAATAAGTCATTTATAATATAGTTTGTAGATGATGTTTTCTTTCTGCTGTGTACGGTCGTAGCCGATTTCTCGTCGCCATTCTAGCATTTGCTCTTCGGACTATGGGAAACCACGAAAACCATGTCAGGATGGAAGCTGTCTCGAAATCTCGAAGTATCATTCTTAGTTTAGAAATTTACAAACTATTCTACACGTGTTGAGTATAACTGCCTTTTGAGTCTCGATGTAAACATTGGGTGGAAGATCTAGTTGTTTAATGCTTTCATGTAGCTTCTTCGGTATGATGCCATTAGCCGATATCACGTATGGTATTGTATTTACCTTTTTCTGTTTCCACATTTTCTTGATCTCAATTGCAGTTCACTATACTTGTCAATTTTTTTCTTCCATGTAGTCTCGACGTTGTGGCACATTGGGACAGCAACGTCAATAAGGGTAGTTTCTTGTTTCTTCTTGTCAATTATAATTATATCCGGTCTGTTGTGATGTATAGTTTGGTCTGTTATAACTGTGCGGTCGTAATATAATTTGAAATCTTTGCTATCTAGTACTTTCTCCGGTTTGTATTTGTAGTAAGGTGTGTGTGTATCAATGAGGTTGTACTTGATTGCTAGTTTTTGGTGAATAATGTTAGCTACTTGGTTATGTCTGTAGAGGTAATCCGTTTGACATAGTGACTGGCACCCGGATATGATGTGTTCGATTGTTTCACCCCTTACACTACATTTTCTACATTGATCGTTTACTGTCGCATTTTGTATAATGTATTTTTTATAATTTTTCGTTGCAATCACTCTGTCTTGAATAGCCAGCATAAAACCTTCTGTTTCTCCAAATAGTTCCCCGTTGTTTAACCACCTATTTGATGCTTTAATATCTACGTGACCTTTATGTAGTTCATCATAATGTCTCTTGTGTAGGGTCTTTTCTGAGAGACGTAACTCTTTTGAAGCGTCAGTTATGAGTTTCCCTTGTAGATTGACATTTTCGTTTGCTAGATTGAGTGGAGTTAATGATTTGTCAGCTAGCACCACAGCCCTATGCAGTGTTGATGGTTGCTCTTTGTAAAAAAATATTTTCTTAAAATGTCTAGTTGTTTATAATATAAGTTGTTCAGATCAATTAGGCCTCGTCCTCCTTGTTCTCTTGGAAGTGTCAATCTCTCTATTGCTGATTTAGGATGATGCATTCTGTGTTTAGTATGTAGTACGAGTTAATATTTCCAGCGCGTGGATGTCTGTCTGCGTCCATTTAATGATTCCGAATGAATATGTCAGTACTGGTATAGCATATGTATTTATTGCTGTGATCTTGCTTTTACTCTTTAGTTGCGTCTTGAGGATAGATTTTAGTCGCTTCTTGTATATATCTATCAATTTTTCTTTCATTACTTTATGTTCAATTCTGGCAGCTTGTGAGAATCCTAAATATTTGTATACTTCGTTATCATCCATTACTCCAATCCTATTTCCATCATCTAGCTGGAACTCTTCTGCCTGCGTAACCTTACCCTTTTCGATATGTAGCGTCTTACACTTGTCTACTCCAAACTCCATGCAGATATCTTGACTAAATTCAAATGAAGTATTGATTAAACTGTTTAGTTGAACAAAATTTGATGCATATAACTTTAGATCATCCATGAAGAATAGGTGAGAAATTGTGTGACATACCATATTATTGTCCTTAATTTTAAATCCGTATGTTGATTCGTTAAGCATATACGACAGTGGGTTTAATGACAGACAAAACCATAATGCGCTAAATGAGTCACCTTGGAAAATGCCACGTTTAATTTGGATTGGATCTGTAGTAATCTGCTGGTTTTTCATATTTAGTTTTAGTGTTGTTCTCCATGTCTTCATTACTGTCTTCAAAAAGTTTACAATTACTGGGTTGATTTTATATATTTGTAAAATCTGAATAAGCCATGTGTGTGGTGTTGAGTCATAAGCTTTCTTGTAGTCAATGTAGTTTACGTGAATATTCCTTTTCTTATTGTGTGCCTGGTTCATTACAGTAGAGTCGATAATGAGTTGTTCTTTACATCCCTGCGAGTTCTTACAGCATCCCTTTTGTTCCTCGGCCATGATATTGTATTCTTCGCAATGCTTATATACTTTTTGTTATGCATGAAGTCAATATTTTATATATAGTTGGTAGACATGTAATTGGCCGATATTTACTTGGGTTCTTCGTGTCATTATCTTTTGGTTTGAGAAAGGTTACTCCTTCAGTAAAGAATTCGGGTATTTCTTTAACTCCATTTATAAACTCGTTGAGACATTTTCTAATTTGATTGTGAGTAGTATTGAATTTCTTATACCAAAATTTTTGAATATTATCATTACCTGGTGCTTTCCAGCTATGTGTAGCACTGATTGTCGACTTTAATTCATCAACAGTTATACCTTCGAATCTCATCTCATTAACATCGCTCATCCTAGCTCTTTCGTCTTGAATCCATTGTGCATCCTGGTTGTGTGCTACCGGGTTACCCCATATTCCTGCCCTTAACTCTTCTATCTCCGTCTTAGTTGGTGTTCCATTTCCTGTTATTTCTTCGGTACTAGATAGTTTTTGGTAAAACTGTTTTTTCTTTTCTTTGAACATTCGGTTTTGTTCTTTTCTAATGCTACATTCTCTACATCTTTTTAATCTCTTAGCAAGAGCACTTACTTTTTGTTTAAGTGTATCCAAATATTCGTGAATGAATTTGTCCAGTGTTTCATGTTTTGTGTGAACCTTGATTCTTTCAAATATATTTTGGCAGTAGAGTACCACATTTTTAGATCGATTACCCATTCGCAATTGTTCCAATCTACCGATATCTTTCCTAAACTCATCGATTCTCCCAATTAGTCGCTGTTCCCATTTCGGAATTTTCTTCTCTTGTTTTGTCTTTGAAGAGGTAGCAGATTTTACCTTTAAGCCCAAGTATCTAACCACTGCTACAGCTGCACAGTAAATTGCCGCATGAACGTCTGCAAATGATAGTTCGTCTTGTGTGTATGCTGATAAAATATGTGTGTTCATTATGTGTACCGCTGTCTTCATTTCCTTTGAATGCTTGGGTTTAGGTATGTATGGTCTTTTGTTTGGTTCTACGTGCGCAAACTCTGACATGGCTGTTGCAAATGCTAAAGCTAGGATGTTCTTTAGATGGATAATGTCAGGTGTATTTTCTAATGCGTTATTCATATCTACCTCTTGTGTTTGATCGTCTAGTGACTCGTTCTGGGTGTCTTGATCTTCTTGAATGGTTTGGCATTTCTAGTGGTTCTGGACGTTCTGGTAGGTATGGTTGTTCTGGTAGGTCCGGACGTTCTGGTAGGTCTGGACGTTCTGGTATGTCTGGACGTTCTTGTTGGTCTGGAATTTCTTGTATAACTGGTAGATCTGGAAGCTGTAGCAGGTATGGTATTACCGGTAATTCTGGAAGTTCTAGTAGTTCTGGTATCAACTGGTCTTCTTCTTCGCTGTCCTCTGTCGATGTAGCGCCGTTATCATCTTGATGTGCTTGTAGTTCGTCTTTCACTTCGCGTCTTATTCTAGTTAATATGTTTACTGGTAACATTTTATTTTTAACTATAATTCTTCTTTGGTCGGCTATTCTCTGCGCACTTACTTCTAACAATGGATATTCACGTATAAACTCTCTATGGAGCTCTTGTCGATAACCTATTAAAACAGTCTCTAATAACGTTACCCTATAAAAGCTACGCATCACACACATGTTCATATCTTCTGTCCATTTGATGCGCTGCCTCATTTTTCCAGCTTTGGTGGTCTGAAGTGAATTCACCGCAGAAACATCCATTGTCTGTTATTCCCTACTTTCCTTGTTCTAGATAAATTATTCTACTATCTGTCAAAGTCACCTATTATTTGTTATTGTTTATAAAGTCAATGCACTTAAAAAGAATTAAAAACACTTTCCTCAATTATTCATCAATTTCAGGGCGGTGATGAGGTCTTCGCTTCTCAACCTCCTTGCCTTTTCGTTTTGATAAATCTTTTCTTATTTGACGAATTTAGAAGACTTCAATCTTCTCGATTCTGCAAAATAATTAACGGTGCTTACGTAAAATGCTAAATATTATACTATTTTAGATATATTACCTTGCTGAAGTTACAAATTATGCCTCTAAATGAATATTATGCCTACCACTAACTGTCAAAAATTAACAAAATTCAACTGTTTAAATGCAATTTACAGCCTAGGTCTAGACAACGATATAAAACTACAAAATAATGGTATAAATACTAAAAACTAATACTTCCCTTCAATGTCACTTGTAGTACGTCACTAGTAGATCAAGATGATGTCAAAATTTGAGATGGAATGCTTGTATTTCAGCGGCAATAGAAATTTAACCAGCAACTTATCTCGAACTTGACTAGCTTGTAACCCCAACAATGTTGGGGTTATTATTATTATTATTATTATTATTATTATTATTATTATTATTATTATTATTATTATTATTATTATTATTATTATTATTATTATTATTATTATTATAATTATTATAATTATTATTATTATTATTATTATTTATTTTCATAGAAAGTTAGAATAGGGCCATGAGGCCCCAGTCACATAGTGTCTAACTTACTATGTGTGTGTGCATGTGTATGTGTCTGTGTATGTTACTATTGTGTATGTGTGTGTGTGTGTGTGTGTGTGTATGTGTGTATGTGTACTATGAAGTTATACCTCTTAAAACCACATTATAAAATACAATAGAAAAAAATTAACAAATAATATAAAAGTAGATAGTTAAGAAAGGGTGAACAATAGATAGTAAAGGGTGAACAAATGAGGGTAAACAATAGCTAGTAAATTGTGAACAATGATGGTATGTTACAAATTATATAAAATGAGATAGTAAAAGGGTGAACAAATGATGGTGAATAATTGATAGTAAAGCGTGTACAAATGATGGTGAACAATAATTTGATGACTTCCAGCATGTCATAACTTGAATGAAGCGTTCTCATTAAGAAATTTTGAAATGTTTCCTAATATCAATATTGAAATGTCTGGAAGTCTTCACGTCAGCCGGTAGAGTGTACCATGACGATGCAGAACGACAGTAGAATCCGTTTTGATATGATGAAGTTCGTGCACGAGGAGGGATGATCAAAGTTTCTTTAAGCACGTATTAAATGCAAATTTACACACACTTTGTTTCATTATTCGCAATAACTGTAGGACTAAATATTTATTATACACATTATGATACCAATATTATCAAATTATTCACACTTCACAGACCTATGCACAATAACCGCTGGAGGAAAACAAAGTCTGAGCTGGTTTTACACCGACAGCGTTGGCTCAGGAGACAGAGAGGCTCGAGTTCGAATCCCGCCACTGGCAATCCTGACTGGAGTTGAATGCAAGGGATTGAATCCTCTTAAACAGCCCTCGGACATCCCTTCACAATCGCGACCAAATTCCAAAATACCTATTAGACACATGAAGAGGGACATTCATTGCACCCTGGGCAGGTTCCCCACGAGTGTACTTTACTTTCTAGGACCTCTTATTGGGCAACCAGAATCGTCATTCAAAAAAAAGAACGCAAAGTTGAACAATATCTCCCAACCCTAAAATATCTTCGAGCAGAGTCAAGCCATTCTCTATGCTCAACATATTCTAGAAACTACACCATTAGAGCTGGCAATTGATCGCGGGTCAAAATCTCTAAAGCACACTCCTGTCAGTCAATGAACGAAAGAAAAAATAAAGTGAGTATATGTGACATAACCCTTCAGAAGCTTGTTGTTGCTGGTTCAATAACAGTTTCGTCAGAGTGGGATCAAGAGTAACCCACACTGATTTTACTTTAGTCCTAGCTAGCGTTTTGTTGTTGAATTCTAATAGGCAATTTTCGTGATATTAAACGGGTGGTCTTTATTATCAATGTCCCATGTTCCCCATTAGGTAATTATTTATGATTACTCCGTTTCTTTACTATCGCTAAATAATTTTTGTTCGTCCATGTAGGCGGTGAAGTTAATTGTTGAAAGCTTCGAGCGTAGTGAAACTGTCTTTGGAACGGCGCACGGGCTCGGCGCAGCTCGGCTAGCGTCACGTCAGTAGATCCCCCTGCTGATAAGGGTCGCGTGCTGCCCTCCACTTGCATGCACGGGACCTAGCCACTGCCATATTCGTTCCTACAATTATACAATAGGTAGCTATTGTTGGTAAATATTGCTAATAGAAAAATATGTCGTTTCCCCGAGGTATGTTGAAAACATCACCATTGATTATGGGAACATTAGGATAATCGGAATCGTGATAAGAACGGGGAGTTCAATAGAAGAAATGAACTAATGGAAAAAGAGGAAGGAATAAATGAAAAGAATAGGTCAAAATTTGTTTGTTTGTTTTCTTAAAGTTCACCATAAGAGGATTATTGGATGAGCGTAGCGAGCGTAGCGAGCGAAGCGAAGACTTCAATTTCACTGACCCCTCAAAAAATTTAGCTCGGTTGTTTTTTTTTTTTGTCTGTTTGTTCGTACGATTCCGGGCAAACGGCATAAGCGATCTTAATGAAAATTTGACAGTACCTTCGAAATCTCTAAACTTAGACGTGCCACGTTTTTGGGTACAATCGAAGAAATATTTCTCATGAATATCGCACTTTTACGATTTTTTTCGATTTTTAGTGCGATGTTTTCGTGACATTTGGGCCGATTCTGACCAAACGGGTGGGGCTACAAAGTTCATATTTTAAATGGACATTAAGGTTATGGTGATGTGGTACCTTGCGAAAAAGAAAGTTGAAAAAGGTAAACAGAACCCATAAAATAAACGTACTTTTACGATTTTTTTTCGATTTTTAGTGCGATATTTTCGTGACATTTGGGCCGATTCTGACCAAACGGGTGGGGCTACAACGTTCATATTTCACATGAACATTAAGGTTATGGTGATGTAGTACCTTTTTAAAGAAAAAGTTGAAAAAGTTCGCCAGAATCCATAGAAGAAAGGTTTAGATATGAGTTTTTTAAAGGTTTATAATAACCATTAACAAGTAACATTTGAAACTCGACAACAATCACCTACAATGCATTCACAAAGCACTTGCAAAGGAAAAGTGGTCCCACGCAAACAAAAAACTTACAAAAACGCTCATCCATCAACGCGGCGGGACTTTAGCGTTTTCCTAGTAATGAGAATGCGACAGTGATACAAGATGACCAAAGACGCTCCAAAAGGCTCATTGTTAAAAACTATTTGTTTGAGATTTGATTTCATTTGTTTTTGTTATGTTACTTTGTTGATAGTGATAGCGATATTCAGAAAATTGAGCCAACCTTACAGAAGATTCCTAAATTCAAAACCAGTATATATATATTTTTTTTAAGTACCAAACGAGTAACAATACAGAAGGAGGGGGCCCTCTCTCTCTCTCTCTCTCTCTCTCTCTCTCTCTGTGCAGAGATCACCTCTTGATTGGTGCAGCACACGCAGGCAAATCATTATGTTTTCACTCTCCGATAGATAACGCAATCCTCGTACACAGACCTTCTTGTTTACGGCGAGCCCTCAACGCAATCCTCGTACACAGACCTTCTTGTTTACGGCGAGCCCTCAACGCAATCCTCGTACACAGACCTTCTTGTTTACGGCGAGCCCTCAACGAAATCCTCGTACACAGACCTTCTTGTTTACGGCGAGCCCTCAACGAAATCCTCGTACACAGACCTTCTTGTTTACGGCGAGCCCTCAACGAAATCCTCGTACACAGACCTTCTTGTTTACGGCGAGCCCTCAACGAAATCCTCGTACACAGACCTTCTTGTTTACGGCGAGCCCTCAACGAAATCCTCGTACACAGACCTTCTTGTTTACGGCGAGCCCTCAACGAAATCCTCGTACACAGACCTTCTTGTTTACGGCGAGCCCTCAACGAAATCCTCGTACACAGACCTTCTTTTTTACGGCGAGCCCTCAACGAAATCCTCGTCACAGAGATTCTTGTTTACGGCGACCCTCAAAACCCAAACCTTTTCTTCGCAGACCTTCTAGTTTACGGCGAGCCCTTCAACGAAATCCCGTACCACAGACCTTCTTGTTTACGGCGAGCCCTCAACGAAATCCTCGTACACAGACCTTCTTGTTTACGGCGAGCCCTCAACGAAATCCTCGTACACAGACCTTCTTGTTTACGGCGAGCCCTCAACGAACCTCGTACACGACCTTCTTGTTTACGGAGCCCTCAACGAAATCCTCGTACACAGACCTTCTTGTTTACGGCGAGCCCTTAACGAAATCCTCGTACACAGAGCTTCTTCTTACGGCGAGCCCTCAACGAAATCCTCGTACACAGACCTTCTTGTTTACGGCGAGCCCTCAACGAAATCCTCGTACACAGACCTTCTTGTTTACGGCGAGCCCTCAACGCAATCCTCGTACACAGACCTTCTTGTTTACGGCGAGCCCTCAACGAAATCCTCGTACACAGACCTTCTTGTTTACGGCGAGCCCTCAACGAAATCCTCGTACACAGACCTTCTTGTTTACGGCGAGCCCTCAACGAAATCCTCGTACACAGACCTTCTTGTTTACGGCGAGCCCTCAACGAAATCCTCGAACACAGACCTTCTTGTTTACGGCGAGCCCTCAACGAAATCCTCGTACACAGACCTTCTTGTTTACGGCGAGCCCTCAACGCAATCCTCGTACACAGACCTTCTTGTTTACGGCGAGCCCTCAACGAAATCCTCGTACACAGACCTTCTTGTTTACGGCGAGCCCTTAAACGCCATAAAATGTGTTTAGTTTAGGTCGAAGTTCACATAATATGTTATGGGACCAAACGGGAACAAAATTCGTAATATAAACCAAAAATCAAGTAGGAAAACCACAAAATTTATCTTGATCGAAGGACAAAATGTACACGTAACTCGAATGAACTTACTTGTGATGAATCTATGAATGTTACATCTTATTTTTCTCTCAAATCATTTTCGGTTGTCTAGATTTTCATTGAATGACATTTTGTATAAAAGGCTTACAAGTTAGAAATTGTCTGGACCGGCACCTCCACCAATAAGGTATGTAAATCCTGGACCGGCACCTCCACCATCACTCCAAAATAAAGTGTTTGGTTTACCGAAATATCGGTAAATGCCACTAATAGTAACGTTGAATGATCCTTATAAACAAAGCATATTGTATCTCAAAATCGTAGATACTTTAAAATAAAATACCTATACAGGTAAAGGTATTTATTTTAAAATGTATCTAGGTATAGGTAGGCCCCAATAGATACACAGAATGTATCTAGGTACAAGTCAACCGTGTAAAACTGACTTGTACCCTGCAGCAGACATCTTTACAAACAAACTACAAACGATGTGTATTATCGTGGTCACAGAGAGAATTCAGTGCCGGAAGCTAGGCCGTTTTATTTTAAAACTACCCTGACAAATTATTGTAGTCAGAACAAGAGTGTTTCGAATTGAAGTTGAGTCACTCTTGTTTCCATTGAGTTGTAACAATTTAAACAACATACTACTGGACTCAATATATTTTAAGTACTATAATTTCAATACTTGGTCATTAAAGACCTAAAAAAGGTGAGAACAGATTATGTTATTTAAATTCTAGCGTATTATTCTGAGGTATTGCAAGGTTATAGACAAAATTGTTTAAAAAATGTAAAATTAGAATATTTTCCTTCAATTTAAAATAAAAACGTCTTCAAAATAAAAAAGGTCAGAAAAATATAAACAAGACGATGTGCATAGTAAAAATTGGTTACGATTGTCAATTACATTTTCAATATTGAGAGTAGTAATTGTTTTGCACAGAAGTTTCCGACTCTCCTAAAACCCAATCGATTTTCTAAAAGTAGAAAATAATTTATGGAGTTTGGAATTTTACGTTATCCCAGTGAACAAACACTTGACTTATTCTGCGGGTTGTACCCTCAAGGTGAGTGAGACGCGCGCCCTGTTCGACTCCCGGCAGCATCAGCTTCGTGTTCGTGCTCGCTTTCTTTGCTTCCCCTGATGTGCTGGTCGACAACACTACAACGTTATCCCAGTGAACAAACACTTGACTTATTCTGCGGGTTGTACCCTCAAGGTGAGTGAGACGCGCGCCCTGTTCGACTCAGGCTGGATTATTCCTCAGTGCACATGCAACCGGCCTCAAAGTATGGTTCCTCAGGCTGGACTATTCCTCAAGTGCACATCACCCGGCTCAAAGTCTGCTCCTCTCAGGCTGGATTATTCCTCAGTGCACATGCCCGCTCAAATTCTGCTCCTTAAGCTGGTTATTTCTCAGTCGCATGCACTCCGGCTCATAGTCTGTCCTCTCAGCCTGCATTATTCCTCGTGCCATGCAGCTATCCTCAAGTCTGGTCCTCTCAGGCTGGTCTTCCTCAGTGGATCATCACCCGTGCACATAGTCCTCTGGCCTCAGCCTGCTCAGGCCTGGATTATTCCTCAGTGCACATGCACCCGGCCTCAAAGTCTGCTCCTCTCATGCTGGATTATTCCTCAGTGCACATGCCCCCGGCCTCAAGTCTGCTCCTCTCAGGCTGAATTTTCCTCAGGCAGCATGCATCCCGGCCTCAAAGTCTGCCCCTCCAGGCTGGATTATTCCTCAGTGCACATGCACCCGGCCTCAAAGTCTGCTCCTCTAAGGCTGGATTATTCCTCAGTGCACATGCACCCGGCCTCAAAGTCTGCTCCTCTCAGGCTGGATTATTCCTCAGTGCACATGCACCCGGCCTCAAAGTCTGCTCCTCTCAGGCTGGATTATTCCTCAGTGCGCCTCTCATTGAACTGTCATTCTTATCTCGTTATCAGTTTCGCACATGTTCTCTTACTGCACGATATCTCTGGCTGATTATCGTGCGTTTGGATCTCCCTTAGTTACGATTATTCTTGCTGACTTACGTGTTAATTCTCGATGTTCATGTTTTGCAGTTGTTTCTCATGTATTTCTGTATCATTTTGTCACAACCATAGTTAGTATATTTTGTAGTAGTGTCAACTGTTTATTTACGTATTTGTTCCGATTTCCTTGCATTTTATTGTCTTGTCTACAAAAGCGCCTGGTTGTACGACGTCAGAATGACTTGTAATGTACATGACTCACTTGCTAACCTGACTTCTTTTTAAGAGGGAATAGGACACATTTGGCAGTTGGCACATTTTCAGATTAGATTTTCATAAAGTTATATTTATCAGCCAGGATCAATCCACATATGTGGTAAATTTGGGACTTTTAAAGAAAATTCAATAACCTGAAAATCAATAAAAAAAATAATAATTAAAAAATATTTTTTTTGAAAAGTGTTACTGTTGACCCTTATGTTTCCGCTTTTTGTAAACACCTGTGATGTCAGTCGGCCGAGCTTAGGTCGCATGATAATTATAAGATTGGCATTTACATAGTAAGATACAGAAAATATATCACTTTTCAAATGAGTCGGTTCTTGATTTAGCCCTACATATTTGGGAGTCGGGGTCTCACTTGATCCAAAATTGCGTAACCTCATTAAATCCCAAACATTGTTGAATTCTAATCCTGGTTATAAAATATTCCATGTTGCTACCGACCAAGCTCGGGGGACTAAAGCTTAATATCTGCTTGTAAAATAGTGCGATTGTATCTTTAGTCTGTGGATCAACAGAGTTTTATCCTGTTCGTGATTCCAGGACGATTAGGTCGAAACTTGTTTGCTTCTTCCAAGTCACGAAAACAGCAGCAGGAGCAAATGGGTCAATAACGATGAGGTTTATGAACCAGCCAGCCATTATGTAAAACATTTTCACAATCTTCAAGTCGCTCGCGTAGGTATCCCATATGTGTCACGTGTATGTCCGTCCGTCCGTCCGTCCATCCGTCCGTGTGCGTGGGGACACAGTCATGTAGAATTTAGTTGATTATACGTCGTATTAATTATGTTTAATCATGTTCTTGAAATAAGCGAAGAATTTGACGTCATTTACAATCACGAATCAGGAATCACGTCGAAGATTTAATTGAGAAAAAGATGGAGGAAGTCAGATTATAAATTAATATCATCCTTATTACAATATAAATGTGAATTACTATATTAGCCTATAGTATCCATTAGGCGTAGGCCTACTCGAATACTCGAAGACAGAACCTGCAGCCATAGATGACTTCTAATGAGTGATTTACTAGGACCTAAAACATTGTAAATCAATTTAAAAACATATGTTCTTGCACGTTTGCTGAAGAAACACTTGTAACAACTGCTGTACACCTTAGATCTCAGTAGGGGTAAGCTATTAAGCTATTGAGCGCAGTGAACGTAGTCTATCAATTCTCATTTTCATTTTCACTGAAAGCTGATCCGAAAGTTACTAATTTCTATATTTAGCTGTATCATATTTGTTTAATTAGTTATCATATAATAGTACAATATGATGGTTTGTTGCTTTTTTGGATATACTTTTAAGTTTTTCATGTGTTTCACTAATTATAATCATTGTCAAATTATACAATTAAATTATATCTACATCATATTATGTCAAGTTAAATAATTGAAATAATGGTTATTACTACACAATTAACATTCTTTGTACTAGAACTAGAAAGTAGAATAGTTTTTAGCTTTAGCTATAGTAATAATAAATTAATTAATAAAGGCTACTATTGTAATAGGGTAACCACGAACAAGTATTTTCCTTATGTGGTTGCCCAACTTACGCGACAAAAAACATACCTTTTGAAAAATGTATCTATATGTGTCTTAATAAATTGAATTGAATTGAATTGAATTGAATTGAATTGAATTGAATTGAATTGAATTGAATTGAATTGAATTGAATTGAATTGAATTGAGGTCAAGCGGAACGGCAATCACTGAGAGAATGTCTGTCTGTCTGTCTGTCTGTCTGTCTGTCTGTCTGTCTGTCTGTCTGTCTGTCTGTCTGTCTGTCTATCTATTTCTCCGGTCCCATACGGCCAAACAGATTGAGCCCAAATTTTGAAGACATCCATGACCAGTTAACTTAGAACTGCTAAAAATGAGCAAAATCCGTTGCGATTTAAACTCACAAGAAATAAAAATGTGAAAATTTTGAATCTAGGCCTAGATTGCAAATGTTTAAAATTGCCATAAGTAAAAAAGGACACAGCCTGTGCAACAACAATTTTGAAAGTCGCGAACAGATGAACAAGTTGATGTTTATTATTTTGTTTTTGTTATGCATGGCTTATGTTAGTCTGTAAATAATGCTGGCTCAAGGATTCTAGTATACACTTCATTTGGGCTGGCTATGATCCACAAGAAACAGTGCAATAAAGTCAATCTTGAGGAAATACGACGTATATAACTTTATTGTAACCTATGCTAGGAAGTCTAGATAGGCGTACGCTTCGTATGCCTAAATTTTACTAATTGGATGAGCGTAGCGAGCGTAGCGAACGAAGCGAAGATTCAATTTCACTACACCGGAGAAAAAAATCCGGAATGTTTTTTTTTCTTTTTTTCTTTTTGTATTTTTGTCTGTCTGTTAACACGATTCCGGCTAAACCGATCACTGCCCCCTAGATGTTCGTCGTGGCTCCTCGTTCCCTGCCTGTCCATGCGCACAGTGTTAATTGTTGTCCAAAGCGCTAGTTACCGTCCCCAAGAGCTTTCTTTTGTTTTTGATGTTGTCATCACATTAAATGTCATCTCCCATGTATTTTACTGTTGAATCCAACTAAATTGAATGTTTTAGATCGTAGTTTGTATACGTACATCACTTATCAAGGTTTGCAGAATAGTAATATACAAATTTGTCTAGTTATATTATGCTGGTAATTAAACAAAAAGTAGATAATTATTGATAACTTTGTTGTTGAAGGGCTAATAGGCATGTTAATTTTATCTATAGGGCCTATGCCTCCTATTCCTAATCATATTAAAAATCAATAGGCTTAGGTAGCCTACTCGGGCCCTATAGTCTTGACTAGGCCACGAGCTAAGCAATGATAAACTTTCCATCAAGCAGTGGCGCGTGATAAGGGGGAGTCTGGGGCCCCCCTTATTGCCACCGGGCCTGGGTGGCACAATTTCCTTATTTCCCTGTAGTTCATGCAAAGAAAGGCCTACTTGTTTTAGATAATGGCATCCCGGTATCTTACAACTTCTTGCACGCACCATTGCCTAGTATTATGAAGAAAAACACAGCTCAACTCTGGCATTATGACATCTTAATCGTATGCAGATCGTATGTAAACAACGAAAACAAAAGAAAGCTCTTGGGGACGGTAACTAGCGCTTTGGACAACATTAACACTGTGCGCATGGACAGGCAGGGAACGAGGAGCCACGACGAACATCTAGGAGGCAGTGAAACCGATACTCGAATTGCGATGAAATTTTCTGGGGGCCTTCGAAGTCTCTGAACTTAGAACTGCCACGTATTTGAGCACAATCGAATAATTATTTCTCATAAAAATCGTAATTTTATGATTTTTTTCGATTTTTAAAAACTTTCTTCGCACCTACATGCTTGATCCGATTGTAATGATTTTTTCACAGAACCTTGATTTTATGATTTTTTTATTCGTGTGAAATTTGAGCGCAATCGAAAAATAATTTCTCGTCAAAATCGCAATTTTACGATTTTTTTCGTTTAAAAAAAATCTTCGGCTTATAACACCTACATGCTTTATCCGATTGTTATGATTTTTTTACAGAACCTTAATTTTATGGATTAATATATTAGTTGAAATTTGAGCGCAATCAAAAAATAATTTCTCATGAAAATCGCAATTTTACGCTTTTTTCGTTTAAAAAAAATTACGCTTATCCAACAACGCGCTTGAAAAAGCGTTTGCGAAGCTTCCTAGTTTTATATTATTCAACATAATTCGACAATGTGCATAAAATCTATCATAAATTAGTCCCGGTATGGCATACCGTCGCTAATTTTAGTAACGGTATGCATACCGGCTCATACCGACCCACTTTAACCACTGTAGCCGAATCTTTGATTTTGTATGGCATTTTAGCTTGGGGCAATGCTTCGCGGTGTCATATTCAAAAGGTTGAAGATTTACAAATAAATATGTTGAAAATGGTAATGTGTGACTTCAAAACCGATTCTGAACTCTCCCACAAGCAAATATTTTCTTTTTGTAACGTGCTGCCAATATCTTCATTGTTAATATATATAGATTTATGTTACACTTCTATTTTAAATCAGATCTTAAGATTCCGTTAGCGGTTAGACTCATGCAAGGATACAAGGCTCAAAGTGGCGGGGGCGTTGAAAATTCCCAATTTTATTTTAACAGCAAATATGGCCAAAGTTCACTTTCTTATTCGGTTCCTACCACGTTCAACTGGCTGCCTTCCTCACTGAAAACCTTGTCTAACATCTCAAAAATTAAAACTGAACTAAAAACACATCTTCTTTCTCACACCTTTTGACAATGTATTTCGATTTTTCTTAACTCTTTGTTATTTTTAATTTAATTTTTTGGATTTCCCAAATTAGCCTGCAACCATGGTACTGTATTTATTAAGCGAGCGTTTCCATTTGACTCTGCCGGAAAAATTAGTCACTGTTTTTTTTTTTTTTTTTTTTTTGTATGTCTCGCCATAACGTTCGAACGGAGGCTCGGATCGAGTTGAAATTTTGACCATCCGCAAGCTTCGTTCTCGATTGAATGCCATTAGTTTTGTGGCAAAATCGTTCAAAAAGTATAAAAGTTACATTAAAGTTAATCGAAAGTTTTTTTAAAAACTAAACGGCGACAAAATCTGAGATAGCCAAATCATTTAGAATGTGCGTCCGGTCACGAATATGTTAATTTTATTTTGATCCGATAAGTAGTGTAGATGGAAATTACATTATAACAAAAGTAACGTTGCCATGGCAACGAAAAGACGCCCGAAGTTTCTAATGCACTGCCACCTAGAAGTAATCAAAATACTTTCGAGGAAGCAGTCTATTATTTGTCAACAAAGAGTTTAAATAGTTTTCCCAAGGAGTCAAGGTCCTCTAGATGGCGGTGGATTTTATCCACAAAGTAAAGGTTTACACACGGGTTTACCCAAATACCTTGGCAATAATAAATAATATTGGAAACATGGCCCTGTGGACAGCGAACGTCGCAAATTTTAAAATTTAAAAAAATGTGCAATGTGGGTCTAGCTATAGCACGTGCTCGCTTATCAACGCGTCCAACTGAGCGTTTCCTAGTATATACTTGTTTTTCGTGTTTATTTTGGTTAAGTGTTCCGTTCTCTCTATTGTCACCTTCTTATATAATTAAGCGAGCGTTTCCATTTGACTCTGCCGGAAAAAATAGTCACTGGTTTTGTTTTTATTTGTTTTGTTTTTGTTTTTTTGTATGTCTCGCCATTACGTTCGAACGGAGGTTCGGATCGAGTTGAAATTTGGACCATGCGCAAGCTTCGTACTGGATTGAATGCCATTACTTTTGTTGCAAAATCGTTCAAAAAGTTACAAAGTTACATTAAAGTTAATCAAAAGTTTTTTTCAAACTAAACGGCGACAGAATCTGAGGTGGCCAAATCATTTAGAATGTCCGTCCGGTCACGAATATGTTAATTTTATTTTGATCCGATAAGTAGTGTAGATGGAAATTACATTTTAACAAAAGTAACGTTACCATGGCAACGAAAAGTCGCACGAGGTTTCTGGCCACTGGCCCACTATACACTGCCACCTTGAAGTAATCAAAATACTATCGAGGAAGCAGTGTATTATTCGTTACCAAAGAGTTAAAATAGTTTTCCCAAGGGAATGATGTCAAGGTCCTCTAGATGGCGGTGGATTTTATCCTCAAAGTAAAGGTTTACCCACGGGTTTACCCAAATACCTTGGCAATAATAAATAATATTGGTAACATGGCCCCGTGGACAGCGAACGTCGCAAATTTTAAAATTTAAAAAAATGTGCAATGTGGGTCTAGCTTTAGCACGTGCTCGCTTATCAACGCGTCCAACTGAGCGTTTCCTAGTTTATTATATGTCTTTTCACCCCACAGTTAAGCCATTTTCAGACTTTGTGGGTTTTTTGATTATATATTTGTTATATTTATTTTTGTATGTAACATTATTATATTTTGTACAATTTGCTATGTTGTATGTATTATGTATGTATCATGACAGTAAATTTGTGTGAATCAATTGAAAAATAAAATAAATAATAGGCCAAAGCATTTTTTAAATGTATATTTTGAACATTCTGCTAAACCTTTTTGTCTAATATTCCCGTACTGATAAATGAAAGAAATGATCAATGTAAAATATTTAAGATACACATTTCAAAAATAGATTATTGCCAATTCTAGAGAAGTGTAAGACAACACAATTTTAGCAGCAACCAAATCAGAATTTTTTGCCGTACTGTGCATGTAGTATTTTCATATTAGCCGTATAAGTGTTAGTCCACAGTCCACACATATACAAAAACATACATAGAAACACTAGGTTTGGACTTCTCAGAAGACTGTTCACTACTGTTTTATAATTTATGCACATTGTAGTCATTGCATTTTGGCATCGGGAACAGTCGTAATGATAGGATAGATTGCAGGCCTAATGCTTTTGCTGAATTTACGGTTACCAGAATACCTACCAACATCATCTAGCATGGGCAATTTGTTGGCCTACCAACATCTAGACTTTGTAAAGAACACTTATTATGTTTTTACATCAATTTCATGTTAAAGTGTAGGTACTTTTGAGTAAAACCAAATGAAAAGTGGCAATTTGATCAAAATTAATGTTTTGGACACTAATTGTGAATTAGTGCCAATAAATTCTATGGAATAAAAAGTCATCTAAATTTCCTTTATTTAAGTGACCCTACCTATGGGTGATGAGGATGAATGGCAATGACCGCATGCCTAACGTGTCGACGGACGACGACCTATGAATTTCGCAAGTATTTCCAAAGCACTAAGAAATGCAGGGGTCTTAGTGGTTGCTAATTTATGAAGGATATAAAACATTTTTCAAATTTAAAAATGTTTAATTCCCAAGAAATATAAAAACATAAAAGTGCAATTTCAATTTTCAGCCGTCGTAACCAGAAACACTGACGTGACCCGCCATGGAGTTGATAAGACAGCTTGCTGGTTGGTTTTGATTGGTTGCTCACATGGACTGTGGCGCGTGACTAGTTGCGTCTCAAAGCAGTAATTTGACCAAGAAGACTAAAATCAATATTCAGACCAAAATAATAAGTGCTGAGGTCCTACAATTTGTTTTGTTCAAAAGGGTGTTGGTGGTCAGTGAAATATTGTAATTATAAATTATAAAATTTATGCAAATAGCCTATTGACAGTAAAACTGAAATATGTGCAAATGATTTAATTTAAAAGCATAACCAGGAATTGAAAAAATCTTAACCAGAAAATAAAATAACACCAAACTTGAATTACCACAGAACACCGTAATTGGTACATATAAATTTTATAACAAAGAAATTCACAATGCCAGACAGGACCACAATCGTCGATCCTATGTAGGATTTTGGTCAGTGGGGTCGGGCATTGGTCAAACGTTGGTTTCAGGACATTTTTCTACGTAGGATTATCATTGGAAGGTTTATACACGATCAATTACGACTAGTTGGTTTTATTTTTCGGCACAACGTTGGCTCGACGAAACCAAAATCCTTGTAGCCATACCTGTAGGCCTACGTACTGTAATACGAAATATACCTAAACACTTATTATGACCTAAACTGATCTTCGTGTGGATTAATACTTTAAGGTAACTTCGCTTTCAGTTTTACGCATAAAAATATTCTTTATTTTACAGCACATTTTTATCGAGAGATAATCTTTTTAAAATGGATTTTCAAATAGAAAAATCCAAGTGCACTCAAAACACCACGTGCCACTACCTACGCCGATTCCCAAGAAAGGGTGTAGTCCTACGTAATTTTGTAGTGCAAATTTTTGCTACTTTGAGTGTATAGTTGTGCACAACCTCAACTATTGGTACTAGTATTCTCTCGTAGGCTTATCTATGTCCACACAAATTAAGCAGGTAAATACCAATTTAGGAAAATCACCAAAACACTAAGATTCTAAAATTTAAAGAGCCAAAAAGGATAACAAAATTATGAAAAATCACAATTTTAAGATAAAGTATAATATAATATTTTAAATGGTCATGTTAAAGGGGCTAAAAACCCCAAAAATTATTTTTTACCATGTGATCTATAGCACAATACTACACTTAAATGACCGTTTTAAAAATTATATCTTGTAACTGTGATTTAACACGAATTTTTTAATTTTTTTGATCCAGAAATTGGCGAAAATTGGTGTTTTGGAAAATTTCCTAAATTGGCTTTAACCTGCTTCTTTTTTGATCCACATAGATACTAGAGCATAGTACCAATCTAAAATGCCCCTTTATAACATCGTGTCTTAAAACTGTGCCCAAATATACCCTAAAACACGCAAAAATATGCATTCCAAAATCACACCCCATCTTGGTAATCAGCATATTTTGACCGAACTACTTGCCCAAATTACAAAACAAAATATAGAGAATTTACAGAAAAGGCTGTCGAGTACGTCAATAACGGCCAATATTTTTTTGGATCAAAATCCTCCAAGGTCACGGGGCATAAAGATCGTCCCCATGTTATTTCTTATGGGAGATTTTTGCCGATGGGACCTAGCTCGAAAAATGTCATGTTTGACAATTTTTTGGGAGGTCATGGTGGCCCCAATAATTTTTCTGTTAATTGCTAAATTCATTACTAGTTAGCCTGAATTAAATATACTTTTTGAGTTTAGAGGTTAAATACCCCTTTAAGCAGGCGCGGACTGGGTCGAAAAGGCCCGGGATGCTGGCATGTAGTAGAGCCTGTATGAGGTCGCGTAGTGAAGCAGGGGTCTGGGGGTGGTTCGTTATATTTTATGGCCTAAAACGCTATTTTAGGACGTGATTAACAGGCGCCAACTAAGTAACACTACCAAATTCCAAATACCAAATCTCGCGAAAATTATATTTGAGGAAGCCTACAACCAATAATGTAACTCGCAAGTACCAAATTGACACTCGCAAAATGCGAACTTGGGGGATGAGTGTATACTGGACATTTTGATTGAATCATGCATAACTTTCCAGTAATAATGTGTAAGCGTAAGCTGTAATCTGTAATGAGACGATTCACGGTACTACTTCTACATCCCCCCGGCCGGCGCCGGCTGCCCCCCCTCCCCCCCCCACCCAACGCCATCCCCTTGCTAGTTGGAACTGGTAAACCAAAACCAAAATACTTGCAATCACATCGAAATTTCTTCTTCTTCGTAGCGCGGCGGCGAGAAAGTCAATTAGCTATACATGATAGTCACTAGTTCCTACTGAAAACTGAAAAGTGAGAACACTGAACAACCATTCTCTTTTGAAGAGCTGCCTAAGGCACCCCATCAGTCATCGTTAATACTATTTAATGTATTTTGTTCGGCAACTCTTCTTCGCCGTAAACAAAATACACAACCATAGGTATATATTTTTTCTGAAGCTGAAAGTGTAGTGTGTACAAATGTTCCACAGGGGCCCGGAATGTCAAAAGCCCGGGGTACAATCGCACCCCAGCACCCCCTGCCAGTCCGCGCCTGCCTTTAAGAGTCCTAAGCTTTAAATATGTATTAAAAATTAATTTGTAAGGTAGGTAATAGGCCTGTAGTCCAATCAATGTAAATTGTAAACAATATGAAATAAATACGTTTAGCAACTGGAAAAAATTACAATTCATTTCAGTGAGAGTGGAACTGGTACAATAATTTAGCCAGCCAGGAACATATGCCTATATACCTAAAGCCATAATTTTAAAAATGATTTTGTAACATAAATAAACCGTCGAATTCAAAACAATTTCATTGAACGTTGCACCAAAACCAATGGTCTCGCCCATCACCAGCTGACATGCAGTCGATAGTGATGTCACAAGCTGTTTTCACATGGCTGGTCGAGGTAAAATATTAAAAGCGCTGTAAAACACATAAAATAACATCAGTTAAAAAATAATAAAAGCAGGTGTACCAGAATTTAATATGCACAGACAAAACGACGTTCGATACCCCGCTGGGATGGATTTCCATAAAACCAATTACACCTACGTGAGTGTTGCCCAATTAATGAAATTGAGAAATAAACCCTCGCTCATACCTGCGTTAGGTGATGACATTATAAATTGTGTTAGATGGTCAGTTCAAAGGCAGCAGAATCATTGCAGTACTGTTCCAATCAATTCAGATCTACAATGCACCAACAATCCAGATGTTGTGAAGTTAACCATCTCGGTAGCTTAACTGTGTAAAGCACTCGACTGGCAATCAGGAGACCGGGGTTCGATACCCCGCTGGGGTGGATTTTGTAATTTCTTGATTGATTTCCATAAAACCAACAGACAATTGAGATTCACAATATAAAATATAAGGTTCTCTATTTTTGGACGAAATAAATTAATGTGATCGTTGAACTGTAAATAATAATTTATTGCCATTTATCAATAAGTAAATAAATAAAATAAATAAACAACATTAACATTATTAACAATATGCACCAATTATTATTAGACTAGATTCATTTTGTCTAGTAGCATTATTCATTCATTGGCAAACACACTGCACCGGTACATTTAACTTTCTCCCCCGCTTGCTGTTATCTATCCAACACTGTTCTTGTCACACCAGCTAACGAATCTTAACAGGAAATTGTAGTAATACTGTAATAGTTGTCATTATAATGTATATATTATATATATCCCAAGTGTGGGATTATTTTTAAATCTTATCACAGGTCCTATGTTGTCAAGTCATGATAGACAGATGGCACGCTTAAATCTTATTTTATACAAGAAGACTGATCAAGGCCGTTCAGGCCGATAATGACAAAATTATCAGTGTTGAGAAAGTGTGTATTCCAATGAATGATACTATAATGTTACTTTTCTTGACCAAAAAAGACATAGGTAAGTACATAATAAACTATGGTAATATTTAAAGACGGTGCTACAAATGACTTGATAACTTTCAGTCATGTTAAGTTATCACATTTGACTAGTTGTTTAAAGTTTCATCTTAAAACTTGGGTGCTTGGCTCTCAATCTTGGAGTAATCTCGGATGGGCGAGTAGAACTTGTATTGCTTGTCAGCGTAATGGTTCCATGGTTCGGGGTTCGACTTCTTGTCCCAACTGACGTCGGGATTGCGAGTGGCTAGTCGCATTGTGTAGTAGAACGCCCCGATGCACCCAGCACCCACGCACACGTACAGAGGGATCAACTGGAAACAGGAAACATGGCATTATAAAGCTGAATAGAAAATATAAACTGGAGGTGCCATGATGTTTAACTGTTCATTTAAACATAAAAAAGCATTTAATTTAACTACGTATTATATTATGCATGTCGTCATCAAAATTCATAAAATAATCATAACCCCCCCCACCAACAACAATGGCAATGCAATGGTGAATAGTAGGGTTTGTTACATAAAGCAATTATGTTTGTTGTATGTTATCTGCATAAAAATATCTGTCATATATGTGCATTTTAGAATTCGCGTATGTAGTTTCAAATTTTCTCTAGAGCGTTGTACACATTAATTTGAGTGCATACGAGCGTGCCGTGTACATGTCCGTCTCGTGAAGACTCTTAACCACTTGCCATACTACCACGTCTGCCAGACGGGTGGGCCACCCGTGCCTCGCCATACTACCACGTCGGACAGACGGGCGTCAGGGGGTGTTGCTTTGTCAATAGTGGATGGCATGTGAAACAATGACTTGGGAGGGGAATCAAATTTTTAATTGTGTGTTTTTTAGAATATTACAAATTGTGGGGATTTTTTGTTTAGAAAATTTATTGGGGGAAATTATCCTGGGGAATAGTGGCCAATGGGGGGAGGGGGAGAGGGGGGAGGAAAATGGCAAGATCGGATGAGAACCAATCAAAATACCTAAAAGGCTTGGCTAAATACCCTAAAATAGTTGCGGCGATCGCTTCCCGGCCGACGGTGGCTCCGTTGACCGGTAACTGACCGACCGAGCGCGGTGCACGACCGTCCGTCTCCCGTCTCCCCAGCCTAGAGTCTTGCTATTTTTCATTTTTTTAGAATTTCATCCAAAAAATGGGGGGTAGGGGGGCTAAGGGGGGGATAAGTAGACAGTCGGGTGGGGGGGGGAGGAATTACTTTGGAAGGTGTTTTTAGGTGGCTAAATGTCAATATTAGATAAAATCCAAACAAATGACCTAAAGGTTATGATTTTTTTGGGGTGGGGGGTTGGAGCTGGGCAGAGGGGGGAGTAGTCTGTAAGGGGTTGGTGATGTCAAGGTTGGAAAGGATTACCAGATAAGGAAATAATTTTTTATTTTCATTCGTTTACTTTTTTGGAATGATAAAAATATGGGGTGGGGAGTCCCAACGTGCATTATTTGGGGAGGGGGGGGGGGGTGGGGGTGGTGGTTATGGAGACTCTATGGAGACTTATGTCAATATCGGATGAAATATGACAAAAATTTCCATTTAGGGAAATAGAATAGGCCTACTAAACTTGGGCCTATTTTTTAAGATTTCCAAAAATTTAACAAAACACCATTGAGGGGGGGGGGGGGGGGTAAGGGGAGAGGAAAAAAATTCGGTGGGTGCTAAAATGTCAATGTGGGATAAGATTTAAAAAAAAACGAAAAGGGAAAGAAAATTTAGAATGTTTTTCCCCCATAATTTCGATTTTAACCCTTTATCGGGCAAGAGTCTGGGACCCAAAATTTTGCTTTCTACCTTATCAATGTAAGTTTGTGATTTTTATTTTGGATTTTAAATTGACATCAAAGTTGAAAAAAATCCAAAATTTGATTGTATTTTTTAAAAAAATATATTTTTTGTAATTTTTCATTTTTTTACATGTTCAAATTGAATCGTCTACAGGCAAACAAAATTTCTGGGACAATCCGGAAATTTGTGTTTTTGAGCGTTTTATACACATTTTGAACCATTCCAAAAATACTTCTAATCATTAGAATTTAATATGGAAAAATTCTACGAATTCCGAACAAAACAAAGCAGCTTTTTACCCCGGTTAAAAGTATGATAAACTGGCAGATTTAAATGTGTAGATTTTGAAAAGTGGTGGAAAACTATTATACCTATACCCTATAAAGGTACAGTTTTTCATGGCAAAACAAGTGTGTATTAATGGAATGCTAAAGGGTTAATGATAGAAAATACATTTTCATTCAATCTTATCTTCCCACTTTCATCTCTCCTCCAAATCACATGTGCATGACTCTTCTACACACACATCAGTCCCTGTACTAGGTATATAACCTTCATTTCATACATTTTTCTTGGCAGTTCTCTCGTCGCGTAGGGCCGACTAAGTACCCCCCCCCCCCCCAGCTTCTCCACTCGAAGCATTTCTGCGATAGCTGTGTTTTGAACTGTGCCAGTCTTGAACTAGACTAGGTACTTAGGAAATGTTTGTGTTTTTACCCACTAACCTACCAATAATAAAAATAAATAGCCTATTTTTATTACCCTAGGCCTACCAATGAAGACAAATCAATAAGGTCTATGAAATAAGCAAGTAAGAACAATGTTTTCTATCAACCAGGTAAAAAAAGTCAAACTCACTAAACTCAGTTCTTTTGATGAGCCTAGTAAAAATTGTCGAACTCGGTTTTTTTGTTATATAGCCTATCACATCGGAAAGTCTCCCAATAGAAACAATATTTGCAACACTTTTCTAGCTTATGAACTCTCAGAAAAAATAGTTGTAATGACATGGGCTAGGCATCTTTCCTTTGCAAGTGCAATTAAAAACATTAGTCACATGTTCATTTAGGCTACATTGGTGGATGGCAGATGAGACGAACCAGTGTAGGAGGGGGAATCAATCAGAATGCCAAGCTCTGGTTATCAGTGTGATGGACTGCCATCACCAGATTCTCAGTACATATTCTATCTGGATCAGCATACTACAGTTACAAGTACAACAAAGAGCAGATAGGCTACACAGCTTACATAGGTGTGCGTAGGTACACTTATTTCTAAATTATTAGCCTTCTTTAGTCTATTCATTGGTTCACATATCAAGTAACGGTGGACATCCATTGTTTCTTAGTGGAAATGTTGATCAATGCATTAAGTCTTCACGAGACATCCATGTATTCTCACGCTCGTAAATACTCACTATAATTTGTGCAACGCTCTGGAGAAAATTGGAAATTACACATTATGTGAATTCTAAAATGCACAAAACAATGACATTTTTATACAGAACAACATACAAAAAATAGAATTGCTTTATGTATAATAAACACTAGGCCCTACTATACACCATGTTTTAGCATAAAGTCGGCGCATCTGGAGCACGCAACGGGAGCTTCCGGTGTGTCGACTTTATGCTTAAACATTGTATTAGTGTTTACTTTATTATAACATAAAGGAATTCTGTTTTTTTTATGTTGTTCTGTATGAAAATGTCAGATTTGGCTTAGGCTATGTAATTTCAAATTTTCTCCAGAACGTTGTACAAATTAAAGTAATAAGAACTTCCTAGCATGTAGAATACGTGAATGTCCCCTGAAGAATATTAAGATGGCACACTGGTCATCCAGGTTAACATAAATAAGACTCCAAAGCTTATTCAATTCTTACAGTAGGGGCGAATCGACGGGCTGTTCATAATGCCCGCCGAATTACCTGGTCGTCGGATCGACGGGCTGTAGCAGCGCGCTACAATATTTATCGGTCATTAAATAATGGTTCGTCCAATCACTAAGAGATTGTGCTCGGTGTAAACATTTCAACTAGAATGCGCTCCGCACCCCCGTTTGCAAAAATAAATGGATTTTAAGGGTAACGCGCCACGATTTTTAAAGGTAAGCTGATGAGTTAATAATAAATTAACACCCTATTTTGATTTATTTAAAATAGTAGGTAGGCTATTATTACATTTGATGTGCCCCTGCAGCATGGAGCACATATAATGTGGACATGGATAGGAAAACTTGTGGACAAACAAGGATTTACCATTGAACCACCATTCAACATTCATGTCTTGAGTGATTGTGAATGATGTTATTTATATTTCACATTTGCGGAGGCTTAAAGATTTCACGCCATTTCTGGTGGAAAAAATTGTGTTGATTTTTTAGAATTTCAATCTTGATCATTGACGGTGTTGACCCACTAAAGTGGCAACATTTTTTCTATTTTCATTATTTTTAAAAAGTTTTAGTTGACTTTCATTGCTGAGCATCCCTAGGCCAGTTAAATTATAAAAAATAAAAATACATTTGAACATTTTATGAAGATTGAATTGGCCACAGTATTTTTGAACTAAAACTTACCCAATTGCTTTATCCAACATTCGAGGTATCGGTAAGTAAGAACAACTGTTATTTGTTTAGACCTATTTGTGGCCACATTACAACAGTCTGAGGCAATGTCTCACAAATGCAATTCACCAAATATTACATAGGGTAACAAAACAAACAATAATGCATAAGTATGTACATGTGAGTGATGTTGTATGTAGGCCTATGTTTGACTTTGAGTGTATGATCGTGTGAGTTAGTGTGCAAGTGTAAATATAAATTGTGTGTGAATTGCAGGAGTGACTGAAGACATTAGTGAAGTTAATTATTGTTTATTTCTTTTACTTGATTTTGAAAGTGATGAATATTACTATTGTGCACATCTAAATGAGGCCTGTTCAATGGCAAAAGATTGTTAGGCCTATAGGGCTAAGTAAATAAATAAATAAAATACAATAATTAATTCATATTTAGAGTCTACCTACTCAGTAACATAACTGATTTTCAGTGGGTGTAGACTGTAACCTTATTAAACACTAAACAGGAAAACTTGTGCACATCAATGCAGCTGGAGAGAAGTTGAAACAGTTTATGAATATGTGTATTCCTCGGTGGCACACGGTAGATGTTTCGATTAGAGGCAGTTCAGTTTTATTATCAGTTGTAAAATTACATAGACATTATAAAGACAACAGTAAAATACAAGAACTTTTACAACTAAGTAAAGCGAGTCATGCAGGTTATTTATTATATTAGCAATTTAATAGAGCTGAACTATGTCCATAAATTCCCTCCGGCTTTCAAGGGTACTTATACCTAGCTAGTTGTCAGAACACATACCCAGATAATTCACTCTGGTATTTCGTATAAGCCTTGAAGCATAAGTGTTTGAAATATCGTTGTTGCACTCTCTAGCCTATAATAACAATTTTTGTGACATAATTTGGGTTCCAAATTTGGGTAGCATAATTCAACTTGAGGCCTGACTAGAGTTATGTAAAGAAGGCGTAATGTTCGTTCACTGAAGGTGTCCACACAGTTTTGATTGATGAATCGTAACATTGTGTGCTTTGGGAACTATTTTTATCAGGTAGGCCTATATGTTGAATAAATGACAAATTTGTGGCAAAAGTAGTCGGGGGCATACAGTTTAAGTCGAAAAATAACGGTAAACATTTTTAATAGGCCTATGAATTCTTTCAATTAGGCCTACACATAGGGCCTAGGCCTAAGTGACAGTACAGCTGCCATATAGCCACTATCTTGGGTGTATTCGGCATTGTTGCAGTACCTGTACGGCTACTGCCAAATTGTAAAATTACAATCCAGGAACACACACTAGGCTACACTTGTTCAAACATGGCAATACATGAGAAGATAAACAAGGTTTTCCACCTTCTGGTAGCCACAGAAAACAGATTTCAAAGCACACCGGTTGGCAACGATGAGAGCCACCTTCCTCCCACGCTAGCCCCAGGACCGGCAGCGACGTGACAATGTTTCCGACCCTGCGCCCACAACAGGTGACGTCACTCAATTACACTAAGTAGGCCCTCATGTCAAGATGGTAATTCATTAAGTCAAAAAATAGTAGGTAGGCTTACATTCAAGTTTTTGGGCACATTTAAACAAATCAGACATGTATAACATAACATTTGTTGTTGTTGGATATTGTTGGATATAACTTAACGTCTCATATTTAAGCAATATCCAACAATATCCAACAACAACAAATGTTATGTTATAAATGTCTTATTTGTTTGTGTTGAAGGGCCTAGGCCTATATGGATTGCCCCCAATAAACACAAAATTTACATCAAAAGGACATTGGTTTTATTCATTCACCAGTAGGCCTACCTAGACCTAGGCCTACAACATCTTTACAAAATTTTTAGTTGATTCTTTAATCTGGAAAATTACAAATGACATTACTTGTCCTTGGCTAACTGTTCAGCTGCAAATGAAATATTACAAACCTAAGCGCGTGCAGGCCTTACTTTTCCTGCAGCAAGTCCTCTTAAGCCCAGCCACGCTATCCGTTTTGCAATCAGACTTAAAGAGTTATAGCCGATGAGGGGGTTGTGACTTGTGGATTTGTACCTCTATCCTATGGGTTCTGAAAACATTTGAAGGCCACAGCTTTCATGTGCTAATAAAAAAAAAAAACTAGGTCTACAACAAATAGCTTACCAGTACCGGCAGGAGCCACCTGAATAATTTTGAGCTACACTAGCTACACCCTATGCTGACTGCAAGTCAGGAATTCGACATTAAAAGTAACAAGAGATCGCGCCACCGTCGCGCGGATTCTTGCAATATGGCCGGAGAAACGAGGTACAGCCGCTGTTTACCACACGCCAGCGTATAACAATCAACAGTATTTTGAGACGATACAACATCTTTGCATCGTTCTAAAATATACTACCGTTATAATGGACAACCTGAATATTTTCACAGTGTAATTAAGATGTTTTTCATATTGTAAAATGATGTTTTCCTAATTTCTGTGCCCGCTTTTTGCACTTCACTTGTATGCATAAATGATGCATGCTATGATTTACGGTCGATTACTATTTACTATTTATCCTATTTCGCACACATTTAAACGGTTTTTAAACAAAATGCGGCAATACAAATAATATAAAATGATAAAATAGCCCCCCCCCCCCCACTCTACACACACACGCACTCACATATGACAATCCACCAGTTCAGAGCTTTAGGCCTACGCCTAACATCACAATCTCGTTTCATATTGTAGTTTCCTTTTCAATGGACATTTTAATAAGGAGGCTATTAATTTATCTCAAAGCTCTAGTATTGTACAAAATACACGCAATTATTACAACAATAAGATAACAATGACCATGACAGATAAAATTGGGCAACTCGATTCGATTTCGAAGCATTGAGACCGAGATTGAGACATGGCTTTATTTGTGTGACCTCTATTTCCTATTTTTATTTTGAACTACGTGAACAAAATTAATATATAACCAAAATTATATTCAACTTGACAGTGATTTCGTCTACGTGATTATGTCGACGTATATAAGCATATTCACAATAATTATGTATTAAAATCCTAGATTATAGAGGCTAGCAGCTCATGGGACAGGCAACATACAATAAAAATAACTAAGATAATATGTGAAAAAGATCGCATACTATAGGGAATGTAATAGTATTATGTTAATGTTTTTAAAATACGTATTTAAACCTGCGTTGTAATAAACAAATACCATAAAAGCTGTCAAAGTACAATACAAATACCTGCAAATTCTAGGCCTTAAAATGAGATCTATAGTGCCTATTATTCCGTCCGACCCTCTGTCTGTTGTAAAAGTTGACTACAAGAGTAAATACCACATCAGCATAGACTAATATCGCCAGATTAAAACCATTTCATAATTATCGAGTGTTAAAACAAATGATAAAATCAGCCAAAATCCAAAAACCTACCATAAGAACGCACAATTCTCAACATTTGTCGCAAAAGCTGTCATTCACTTAAATCGTTTTCTCCATCTTTGGAAAATGTATACTGATACAATTGAGGCATCATTTGACTTCGTAAGACTTATTTCTTGCAGGAAACCATCAATCGTGATTATATTTTGAAATATCAATAGGTACAAACGCTCACAATTCGAACGCAAATCTCTATGTAATAGCATGCGCGCGGTTATAGGTACCTCGATTCTCTAGTCGCGCGCTTTGCCACTAGAGCGCATACCTGCAACATTTAATCACGAATAAGGCACTGGCTGGTGACTGTTTATATGCTTACCCATGTAACTTTGAAGTGTAATTAACGTCTAGGCCTAAGGCTAGTTAGTGTTACACAGTTGAATAAGATGTGTGCATGGCAGAGTAAGGAAGGTACAATGTTCAATTGAATCGTGATGTGCATGTGCCAAGTACCATAGGCCTCCCTATGGAAGTTGGCGGAGTTCGTGTACCCTAGACCCTAAGCCTACGTCTAGAATGTAAACACTCAAGAACAAGATCTAGGTCCTAGGCCACACATCACATATTGGTCTAGACCTATGTACACCTGACCTAGGCCTAGCCTAGGCCTACACCTAGGGGCTAGCCCTACAAATTAGCCGAGGCCTAGGCCTAGGTAGGCCTAGGCATACTGTCAATATCTGGGCCTACCCTACCTCGTTTGATTACAGTTATCTCTAATACAGAATACGCCTGAGGTATTTTATTCTGTTCTGGTAGGCCCTACTCCGTAGATAATGTGATTATAAATAGGGGGCCTAGACCCATAGCCTAGGCCTAGGCCTAGGCTTAGGTAGGCCCTAGGCAGGCCCATGTCGACTAGGCTAGGCCTACCTACACAGAACATCCACCTAAGTCAAGCCGTATCATTATCTAGACTAGAAAATCAATTAAAATCAGACACAAAAGTTAATTATAAACTCTAATAAGCACAAATGTGATGAATATACGTACAGCAGGGTGCTTTTTCAAGCTAGAAAAGCTGAGACCTTGCATATTTGCAGGTAGCTGGGTGTACGTGCGATATGGAGAAATATCGTCTGCTAAAGAAATGGCCGATTATTCCAGGAGAATTTCTGTGCTCTCTTTAACATCAACCAAAGAATTTTACTATATTGAACCACAATACCCGTGTTAAAACATAACGTAAATTGAGCACGTTTTTTTTTAAATAATATAGAATACTAATAAGTGCGTAAATTACTTAAAATAAATGTAAGAGTGTTTTATCGTTTACTTTTTCCAGGCAACTGCAGACGGCGGTGGATGGGCGGGCTATTTAACAATTTTCTATCAAGGCCTGTGGCTAGCTGGTGTCATCACGTACTTGGATCTGTGCCAAGGGAATGCAATTGCGGTGCAATGTGCATGCATTGCATGTGTTTGTTAATCATAATAGCCTCACTTTGCAGACTTTGCTGAAAAAATAAACATGTGGTGCAATGTGCATGCATACGTAATCACTTTGCACACTTAGCTGAGGAAATTAAAAATTTGCCAATCACTGTAACCTCTTGAGGCCAAAGTATATTTATCGCACCAAAACGCGATATCTATGCTACATTTTGAAAATAAAGACTACACGAGAAGTCGAATAAGGCAATTTTGAACGAGACCTAGTATACATTATAATATCATTCATAGTGGTGTAGCCAAGATGCTTGCTATGCAATAGGTACCGGTACCGGTACACTTGTCCAATAGGCAATGCCATTGATACAGCCATATGAGTTTATCATGCTTATCTACTTTGAATCTATTACAAGATACGCCTCGAGAAGGGATTCCTCATCATTGCACAATTTTAACAAAAATATGTGACTTCTAAAAAAGCTATCAGGATTTTATGCCGCGTCAATAATAGGCACTAATGCCAAAAACTATTTACTCAGCTTTGTAGGCCTCTACACCTTCAAAGTTTCCTGTTAATTAAGGCAATTGTGGCGATTTCGAGCAAATAGCCGTGTCTACTGTCGCAACACTAGAATTCAAATAATTTTCACATCCTAGCTCGTAAATTTGAGCTTGCCCAAAAGTTGAAATTTCCTAGGTTTGCCTTTTAGTTTTAGCTATACTCATCCTCATAAGAAAATAAGGTATCGGCAGCTAAACGTTTAATTAATTCTTCATGCTATCTATATCACTTCTAAAAATGGGACTGTCTCGGCTAAACTGGTACGAACGGGACTCCTAATAGGATCAGAGAGCTCACTATCTTCCAATACATACAAAATTGGTACCGTATGCAAGATTGAGTGAGTGGTTGGTTGATATTGACCTACTTGTCAGGCTACCAAA
This sequence comes from Sweltsa coloradensis, assembly GCA_024449915.1. Lineage (NCBI taxonomy): Eukaryota > Metazoa > Arthropoda > Insecta > Plecoptera > Chloroperlidae > Sweltsa > Sweltsa coloradensis. Next base: position 347,800 of record JAMZAV010000560.1, on the reverse strand, counting down.
GTAAAAAAATTAAAATAGTTTAAAACAAATTATTACAAAAGCAATAGCCAGCGATTTAGCCGCGGTCGTTTAACCAGTTCCCACTCGAACACTGAAGTTAAGCAACATCGGGCGTGGTCAGGGGTTGAGTGGGTCGCCGCTCTGCCCTGAAACACACGTATATCGCTGGCTAGAGCAGACTAGGGTTCGTAAGCTTGTGTGACAGCTTCGTTCTCCTTGGCGCCGTCTGCTCGGCAGTCCGGGTTAGTGGAGGAACCTATATGACTGTCAAAAGTTACACCGTCCTTTCGGATGGGACGTAAAGCCGTTGGTCCCCTTGGTACTTTTCGGTAGGAGTAGGCTATGTGCCGGTACCGGGTTTCCCCTCCTCCCTTCTCTATTAAATTTGCACTAGTGGGCTACATTGCCTGTTGCAAATAGAGACATAAATAAAATAAATAAAAAAAATAAAATGTTGAAAATCTGTTCACGTAATAATTACATAGATCTAGGTACCTGTGAAGGAGTGAATGAATGAATGAATGAATCTTTATTGTACAATCTTGAGTGTATTACACTCTTTACAGATTTTGTAGTTACATTGTTGTTATTATGCATATTTATTAATCATGGTTCTAATATAAGACTAAACTAAGTTGAAGTTAGATTTTGTAATTGCATAGTTGGAATGTTTACTGGTGATCTATGTTTATAATATAGGCCTAAAACTAAAACTAAAGCTAAGAGTAATTATATAATCAAAAGTAACATAATGCTAAAACTAAAAGTAAAGAAAAGAAGATAATAATATAATCTGATTGTGACATGCAACAGTAGCATATTGAAGGTTAGACAAAAGAAGAAAAGAAGACAGAATGTGGTATAGAGCAACAGCATCGTAACACGAGAAATCTCCATCTCGATTCCTTTAGAGTTATACATATTATAGTTTTGTAGTTAGAGCTTGATAAGAAGTTGAATTATAATCAGAGCTGTATAACATGAGGGGCAGGGAAGAGTTGGCGGTGTTGGGTAGATGTAGTTTATTTCAAAAGCAGTTCTTAATTTTCGTTAAAAGATGTTTTTTCAGTGAGTTTTTAAAGAGTGCACTATTCATGTCCTTAAGAGTTTTGGGTAGGTTGTTATATAACATGTATCCTATGCGAGTGATGCTAAGTTTACCTTTATTAGTGCTATTTATATTTTGTAGGTGTAGGTTATCTTTAGTACGCGTATTGTGATCGTGATAGTACGAGTTGGTTGTTAGTAATAGATTGGAAAATGTGACACCACAAAATTTGTTATGTATGAAGATACAAGTCTGGTATTCAGTGATGAGTTGGATAGGTAGTATTTTTGAAGTTTCATATATATGAGATCTGTGTGTAAAATACGGCAGATTAAAAATGTTTCTAATTGCTCTATTTTGGATAGTATTAAGACCTTTTAGCTTATACTTAGGTGATTGACCCCAGATAATGTTCATATATTGGATATGGCTATGAATGTACGAGTAGTAAATAGAAGTCAGGGTTGATGGTTTTATTATTATAGAAAGTCTACGTAGTACTCCTGTTATTGGGGAAATCTTTTTACATATTTTGTTGAAAGAAACACAACTTGCATAGCCCTCTTTACCCATCTTTACAATGATGTCAATCCTGCTGCTAAGCCATCCATACCACCTTTTACTTCACCAGTCAAGTTCAAGTATAAAGTCCCCCTCCCTACCAGGTTACATCATCATACTATACTACGTACTTTCAAGATGCAAGGCTATAACCTTGCATCTACTGTAGATGATTTATTCATAAACAAACTAGATAAATGATACACCAACAAGATGTTAGACAACTTATTGTGAAGGTCATTGGGGCAAAGCTGTACTGAAGTAAAATAAAAGCATGGAAATTACCATTTTGTAAGATATCTTGTGTCAACTTCAAATCACAATGCCCCTCTCCAAAAATATGGCTATTTTCAGATTCAGATTCAGATTCAGAAAAATTTTTATTCTCAAGAAAATAAATACAATAATGGTACATAAACAAACAAGAGAAGAGAATAGTCAAGAGAAGCCCACATAAGCACAGTGCTCGTGTGTGGGCAGTTAATGTTAAATTTAAAACAATTACAAGATGTTAGCAAAGATAGAGTTTAAATTAAAAGTAGTTTGTACAAAATGAAAAAATAAAAAATAAATAAAATAAATAAAAATAAAATATATTTATGCAAGAAAGCAATTTATATGGTAAAATTCTTAAAACTAAACTAAACTAAACTAAAGAAATAGACAAAGGAATTTATATAATAAAATTTAGCCTTGAGACTAAGTTGACAAGTAATAGGCTAGAACAGATTGGGCATTATTATTGCTATTTAATCCCTTTTCAAAGAGCCATTTCTTCACGTTATTTTTAAAAGAACATAGAGAAGAAACGAATCATTTTTCAGGTAAGGTATTATGAATTAATAAGGGTCCTAGAAAAGAAACATGTCTTTGACCCCAGACGCGTGTTTTTCCTATGTAGGAATAATCCATGTCTGGTTGAAAGCCTTGCTTTATTTTGCCAACTTTATTTTATATGTGTCACAGTTCAAAATAATGTTTACAATTTTACAACATAAATCTTGCCAATGATTGCCAATTTTAATGGTTAGCTCAAATGAAAATTGAACTGCAATAGTATTTATCAATCATCATAGCATGTGGATATATGTTGATCTTGATATTATCATATGCTGTGAGTCAATGAGTTATCAGAAGAATGGTGTGACAACGTCACTAGTCTCCCACAACTGTTATATCATAATCATTATCAGAATGTTGAAGGTTCTGCATCTAGGCACTGAGTTGGGTAACATAATAAGAGCTTGAGAAGGGAATGGACCCAAGTAATATTCTGCATAACTTGGTCACATGTTAGAAAACTAGCATGTGATGAACTCAATCTATACAGACTAGCCAGTAACTAGTGACAAACTTACATACACATGCTGTACTTTATGTAATGCATGCATTTAAATTACCATATAAGAAATCTTTTTTCTCAGATGAAAAGGAAGAGTTAATCTTATTTTATTATAGGTACCGGTACCAGTTATATAGTATAATCTGTAGTCTGTGTAAATGGTTAGTTTTGAAGTGATTTAGTATTATAAATTACCAATTTAACGTTTAAGTAATTTTTTATGTATTTCACTACTCTAATCTGAATTACGTGCACAGCTATTGTACATGAATAACAAAATATACAGGCACCGTGCACCTACCTGTGTCATGTTCGCTCTGCTCATATGCACCCAGAGTGCCCTGATACACTGGGACTGCTTCAAGATGTTTTAATATGTTTAATAACACTTTATGCCTAAACCAAGTAATATTATAGTTGTCTTCCAGAAATTCCATGGTCAGATATGAGTGTGGATGTGTCATTGTATTCCAAATCTGTGGTCATAGTGCATCAACCAACCATCTTTGACGAAGGTACTGCGATCCCTCAGCCATACTGGGAAAACCTAAAGTAACATGAATTTCTGTGTTATAATTTATAATCAAATCTTGAGCAACTTCAAATTTTTTCAAAGCCACCAAATGTTTTATTTCAACGGCACTTTATGCGCAAACCAAAAATTTACAGACAGCATTACAAATTCCATTGTTTGTCATGGATAGGCCTAGTAATATGAATTTGTATGTTATTTATCAAATCTTTACCAGTTTCCCGACAGCGGTTCAATTCAATAGTTCATAGTTAAGCATAGAACAATCCCTACTCATTAATTAAAGATAATGTACTCTTTTAAGTCTCTAAAATATCTAATCACCGACTATCTATGATTTTAAAAGTATGTTTCCGTAATTGTAAACTCAAATAATACATTCAGAGAATAAGAAAACAAAGTTAACGGTCACCTACTCTCAATGATAAAAACTACAATATTCTGCAATTATCCCCATGTAAGGCCCACATGTTGGATTTCAGAGGTAGGGGCCACAGTATGCCAATACAAGGTATCCAATACACCACTCCGACAGAAAATAGCAGGTAGTTTTCACAGCACTGTTATTCAGCCAAACTGAGTTTTAAACATGAAGTGTGTTGAAAAGCATCCTGGCTGATGGATCACGTCAGTCCTAGCTTGGTTGGTGTGATGTGCCAACTGCCAACCACACCAACTAGGAAGTGCTTTGTCATGGCATCCAACAAACCCACACAAAAGATAATTCACAATGGCTAAGTTTATTGCAATTATAATTAGGGGCTGTAATTTATGTAGGGATAATGGTTTCAGTTAAAAACAAGTTTCCCGGCCAGACAAACTGGGCTAGAAAGTAGGCATTAGAAGTATCCAACCAGGTTGAAGGCAACAAACTGGTAGTTCTCAAGAGATCATCAGGATTTTAATGTCTTGATATATCTAGTGGTGGTTCATTATCGAACAAAAATTTTAACACATGTTGAGTAACAAAATTATTTTTTAATACCCAAAAAGTTAACATGTTACACAATATTTACACTTTTCAGAATAAAACTAGCTCCTACTGTAAACCAGTGTGCACAACGTGTAAAGGGGGTATCAGGTTGAGAACTTTCACACACGTTTTCACAACCACACATTTTTATCTAAAGAGAAAGCCAAACTACTGGGTTCAGACGGAAAATATATAGAAGAAGAAGTTAAAACACAAATTGGGGCAGCATGCAGTATGCCTGTTGCATACAGCAACTGAGTAAAATATGTTCAGGCTAGATGTGTGTTGTGTCATGTGGCAACGAAATGGCCCAGTATAGAAAGTGTGTTTCATAGTAGCTCCATCTGTAATATGTGGCTTGTTGGTCTTGTTAGCGTCTCTGCTTCCAATGCAGAAGGTCCAGGGTTTGTTTCCCGCTATAGGCAGAAGTTTTTCAACTTCAGATTTGGACTTAAGTCCATCAGTTCTTGGCTAAGAAATTTGTAAACGGTGACTTTGGAGCCGTCCTAGCAACGAGGCACATAACAAATTCAAAGTTGTTCTGAATCTGCCTTGTTGATTCTGGCGTTGATACGCGTGTGTTCGCACTGTCCATACCACTGATTGCTATATTTCCTATTAAAAGATGCACGGGCAGTGGTCAAAGAAGAACGCCGAAAATGGTTTCTTGGCTGGACAGAAGAAATGAGGGAGGATGTGCATGGTAACAAGAAGATGTTGTATGGCATAATGAGAGAAAGGAGAAAAGAAAAGGTTGATAGCCACAACCTGGTTCAAGAAAATGGTGAAGTGGTGACAGATGATGAAATGAAGATAAAAATGTGGAAGACGTACTTTGAAACCCTTCTAAACCCTGATATCAACCAACAGCAGATAAGAGCACCTGAGGTAGTGCATAGAGAAGAGTCTGGAGATGAGGATGAAGAAGAAGATGGTAGCATCACATGGAGAGAAGTGGAACTGGCAATGAAGAAAATTAAAAATGGTAAAGCTGCAGGAGTAGATGAGCTGGCCGTGGAAATGATAAAAGCGGCAGGGCCTGTGGGGATGCAATGGCTATACAGAGTCTTATCTGTTGTATGGAAGAATAAGGAAGTTCCTTTAGACTGAAAAAAGGGTCTCATTGTACCTATATTTAAAAAGGGAGACAAGCGAAACTGTGCCAACTATAGAGGGATAACTCTGACATGTCACTGTGCCAAGATCTACGAAAGAATAATAGATAACATAATTAGAAACTCGATAGAAGGAGATTTAAGAGAAGAACAACATGGATTTAGAAGAGGAAGATCGACAGTGGACCTGATTTTCTCACTCAGACAGCTAATGGAAAAGTGCTATGACCGAGAAAAGGACCTGTGTTTGGCTTTTTTAGATATCGAAAAGGCATACGATAGCCTCAAAAGAGAGAAGGTTTGGGATGCAATGGAAAATATAGGAGTTAACAAAGGAATAATAACAAGAGTGAAAGAGATGTACTCGATATCTAGAAGTGCTGTAAAGACAAGAGGTGGAATTACAGAGTGGTTTGACATAAGGAGTGGGTTAAAACAAGGAAGTGTACTGTCACCACTATTGTTCATTATTGTCATGGACGAAATCACTAGGAAAGTTGCAGAGAGAATCGGGGAAGAATGTATGAAAATAATGTTATTTGCAGATGATCTTTTGGTGTGGGGAGAGGATGAAGAGGAGGTGCAATCTCAAGTTGATGTGTGGAGTGTGGTGGCAGGAGAATATGGACTGGTGTTTGGAAGTTAGGGTTGCCAGATTAGTGAAACTCAAATACGGAACAGTACTTTGCGTAGTGATACTGGGGTCTGGGGCGAAGCCCCAGCCGCCGGAGGCGGAAAATTTTTGGGGTTGTGTTTTTTGGGGAAGGACCTAAAACGCATTTGAGAGTAATTCAGTGAAAATTTTAAAGCAATATAGTGATTGAAATAGGGAGATAATCAGATAAGGAATGTACAGAAAAGTAAGTAGCTAGGTATATAGAACCAAAATTATTATCACTTTATTGATTGGCACATTTCATTGATGATCAGATCATTGATATTTATTGCTTCGTTACTATTGCAACGTTACCACCATCTTCATAGTCACTCATGTTTAATGTTGTTTATCACTGCCTCACTCACTGAGTTCGAATGCGTTTGTCACACTCACGCCGCGCCCGAGGTTAAGAATATCACGTTACGGCTAGAGACACTCGCTACAATGACTCACCGCGCTAGTTATGCACTCGAATAACACCCACCACCTAACTGCAGGCAGCAGCGGCAGACTGATCAGGCACCAAGGCCGGCCGAGGGGAAGGGATTGATAACTATACGCCCGCGCGTATTGTTAAAAAGCGCACAGGGACTACTTTATTCTAAATACGTGATATACTGATCAATGGGTTAGAGCATACGGGAGGCGGGAAACACCCATCAAATACGGGATTTCCCGGGTAATACGGGACACTTGGCAACCCTATTGGAAGTGGCAAGAGTGAAACAATGCTGATGACACGAGATAAAGCGAAGAATGTCCGGATTCTACTAGGACAGATTTTGAAGCAAGTGGAAAATTTCAAGTACGTGGGGAGTAAAGTAGCATGCGATGGAAGGATTCAACCAGAGATAGGAAGAAGGACACAGCAAGCTGTTGGGTTATTCCAATCTATCCGAGATCTCATATGGAACAGAGAAGTACCAAAGAAGGTTATCATCTACCAGACCTACTTTGTTCCAATACTGACATATGCAGCAGAGACTTGGAATATGACAGCAGTGGAGGAGAGTCTTGTGCAGGCTGTAGATATGAAGTTTTTGAGAAGCATTGTAGGTAAGACTAGATGGGATCGAATACGGAATGAGGATATCCGAGATCAAGTAGGCGTGAGGAATTTAATGGAGCGAATTGGAGAGAGAAGATTAAAGTGGTTCGGACATGTCAAGAGAATGGAAAGATCAAGATTACCGAGAAGGATGATGGAATTGGAATTCGAAATTCCAGGTAGGAGACCACGGGGCAGACCACGACAACAATGGCAGAATAGTGTGAGAAAAGATGTGGAACAGCGGGGAGGAGACTGGAATGTGTGGAAGGAGAGGAGTGGTGGCAGGACAGAAGAAGATGGAGAGGCCTGTCTTCAATGCCGACCCAACGCAGAGTTGGACATGGCAACAGATAATGATGATGATGATCTTTGGTTGGTTATCATTCACTCGTTGATTGCGTCGAGGCCTGCAGGGTTGGCTTGGTCGCTTTGGTTTACTGTACGTCCCCCATTGAAAATCAGTTATGTGACAGAGTGGGTAGACTCTAAATACAAATTTCTTTTATTTGAAGGCCATGTGTGTTCAAAGAAAAATACATCTTTTAGTTGTGCATGTGCTATCTAACAAGGAACACAAGTAAGCAAACCCAGTAGTTGGCCCTCATATCAAGATTACCAAAAATATATGTAATTATAGTAAAATTAAATGTGGATATGCTCTTTGAAGCAGCTTCATTTCAAGAATATAGCTACTAACATATAAATGAACTCTTGGCAGAAATCTTACTTCGTGTGTTTGAATTGTTATTTCTGATCTATGCCTGGCGGCTAGGAACAAGGAAACAAGCTAGTCAATTACAAAAGAGTTGTAGGGATGACATTATCAGGCATTCACTTGAATTTATACATCAGCGGGTATACACATTGATGAAAAGAACACGCCAAAACTATTTATATCACAATATAGTACGTATGTATGCCGGATATATTAGGCAACTATTACGCTGACATCAAACAGATAGTACAAGACCAGCTCCATTCCACGGTTATTCCACACAAATACATAAATTTGATTTTAGTTAATCTGGGAACTATTCCACTTATTTTGATGGCCAGTTAGTTGGCAAAAACCATTTTTGTTATTAATGTGCTACTTAATTGTTTTTTTTTGTCCATGATTTTCTAAATCTTTCATTATTCAATTTTTTTCCTTATCATCATGATAACAAAAAATGTTATTTTGGCATAATGTTGTGGGCCAGTTGGCCATCAAAATAGGTGGGATAATTCCCAGATTAACTATAATCGAGATAGATCTATCTGCAAAAATGTACTGTACAACATACACGTGTATATATAATTCAAATTGCTGTGTTGTACTGTTATTCATAACTCGTAATGTATATGTGTATGTGGTGGATACACAACTCTTAGGATACTAGTGATTTTTATCACCTCAACATAGTTTATCAGTCACAAAACCCTCATGCCGTACTCCCCTTTAATTCAAATTCGAAGAACCCTAAAATCCCCAGTTTGAATTTAAAAAATTGAATTAAAAGAAATTCAACATTCAGCCTCATACCCAAAGCATCTGTAAGGTCTTCATCAGTACCAATTGTTTGAGTTTAACAGAAAATTTGAATTAACAAGGCTTAACTGTATATAACACTTATTCTGTACTATTCATATAAAAGTTCCACAAAATAGTACCAATGCTCCAGATTATTAAACATACAATATCAGTTACAGTTATGTTTACATACATATTTACCCTTAGAACACAGTATGTAGTGCAATTAAATATTCAAGGACCAACCCCAGTACAAAAATATCTAGAACAGTAATGTCAATACCTTCATAGATAATTTGCATACTGATTACTGAGCAACAATTTTATGTACAATGAGTCATGGTAAAATGTTGGCTATTTACAAGTTCAGCACTTGATGCAAAAGTTCCTCCAATACACATTTAGAAATAGCTACCTACATGTTACTCTCTTACTATTCTTATTGCACAAGCTTTGGCACAGATCAACAGAAACAGTAAACATGTTTCTTTTATTTCTTATTATACCTGGCCATTTTTTGCAACAATCCAAGGCAGGCTAAAGCTGGTACGTATTAGAAATAAAAGTGTATATTAATAAACTTAAATTTACGGACCAAGTATTATTAATTATTTATTATGACAATATGCAATAGGATAATAAGGCAACTCAATCTCTTTGTACCGTATTTACTCGCTTATAGGCCGCCCTCGAGTAAAGGCCGCACCCTTATTTTGACCACTCAGATTTTAAAGATTTGGATATAAATACTATTGATAAATGGCTTCACATAGTGGCCGCACCCCACTTTTTGAACTTAACAATTTCAAATATACCCGAGGCCTATACTCGCATAAATACAGTATCTACCCCAGTATCTGCAGTTATCATAGTTGAGGTTTTTGTATCATCTCTACGGCCTACATGACATTTCACTTCATAACAATGCATTAATATGAGCCGATATAATCATATTAGTATGGTAATTGGTAACATATGTTTGTACAATTTATAAACATATAAAGGAGAAGTTATGTCAAAATAGCAAGGTAGAATGTTTAGTTATCACTAATTACTTGGTAGGTTCATATATCGTATGGTTTACCAGTGTATATTGTATTCAAACCCTTATGATGGCCCGTATGGTTCATGACTTCATATAAGTAGGCCTACATAGTACTGCATAATATATTTAATGCCATGCAAAGCATGTGCAAAAGTTTAACTGGGCTATATCATTTAACGAAACCCCCCCTAAGCCCGGCGCACACAAGAAAGCAGCAGTCCACTTACAGTTTAATGTTGGGGTAGGTCAAATCTTGCACACTGGGCAATGAGTGGCATCATGCATGGTTTCCGACAGTAAGATATGAGCATTGTAGAAAATGATAAGCACGACTAAAAATAAAATGTATTTTTTAACCCTAACTAATATAAAATACGTTAGAAAATAAATTTATTTAACTTGTCCTTGTTGGTCCCACTAATCTACACACTAAGGTCACAAGGTTTTCACTGCATAATATGCTGTTGAATTCGAAGCATCGTGGATCAAGTTTCAAGGCTGTTTGGAGGCAGACGAGCAAGAACTCCTCGAGAGAGGAACAGAACATAGTTGATGGTACGTTATTAAGGTGTATACTGTTATAAGCCTAAATCTTGCTTTTACATATGGGGATATTTTATAACTTATGAATAATGATGAAATCTATATGAAATGTTCTTGGCCTATTAAGAATAGAGGAATAATGTTTGCCAAAAGCCAAAAGGGTTACAGAGCAACGAAAACAGAAGGTAATAAAAGATATCCTAATATGCCAAACAGTGCAGTTACAAGATGCAGCTAAGACTTGAACCCACTGCTGAACTGACCGAGCTCTTGACAGCTCCACGGAGATATGTATACCCTAGCTTTGTTACATGGTGGTTTTACATTATTGCAAGCTTTCAAAGTCTAATATCTTGGCTCTCTTGGGACGATCTTAAGTTACTTGCATCTGTTCATCAGCTTCTTGGCCTCTCTATTCCTAGGCTACAAGCAAAACACAGGAAGGGTGTTCAGTGCATCAGACAAGAAGACCCCCACAACAATAGCATTTGGCAATTGAAAAAATGCTTTTACGTTTTGAATGAGAAGTATTTAAGAAATATCATTCACATTACGTTACTCACCATTCTTATCTTGTATAAATTTAATGTAGTCAAGATTATGAAACTCGCAACAGAATTTGAATGAGGAGCATTAAAATAAAGAGACAAGCTGCAGAAAAGCACGCGCTGTGGAGCCGCTCACCGCTCACATATCAATTCAACAGCCAACCACAGAGAACACAGAGAATTCAATGACAAATGTTAACATCATCTAGTTCAACTCAAAATCATTAAATGTGTTTTAATATGCTACTATATGCAATATAGAAAAAGGAAAAAAGTCTATACCGCATAATATGGGTAATATCACTACTAAAAATAAAAAATGCAAAATTAAAGTACATTTAAAAATGGATCAATGGAATTGTTAAGGAAGTATTCTTGCCTGATGCACTGAACACAGTTTTGTGGCAGCCTATACCAAGTATGTACCACGTTACAGCAGATTACATGTCATGTCATATGAAGATAGATTTTAAATTAAATAAAATATTGTCTATCTTTTTGTGAGGCCTATATTCTGGCAAATCCACTAAACAATTAATGCGATGTCAAAGTGAGGTAGCATAGATAAGCAGTAATGTATACTTAACGTATGAATCAACTGAGACATGCTACAGAGAACAGAAACAAATCATTGAAAATTAAAACAAAAATACATGAGTATGTGAACTAAAGGCCTAGCAGTAAAATGTAAAAGGTTGATCGTCATCGTGTATAGACTAGCTTGACTGACTCTTAGTTATCACCGTAGTACAAAGTATCATGTGCAGACTTAGCTTGACAAGTTGATAGATTCTTAATTATAACTGTACTTACAATGGCAGTAAATTCCATTGAATAACACCTTATGTACGTTTTTTACACAAAAAATAATAAAAATGGAAATTTATTTTCCAAGTTGCACTTGGACGATAGCGTAGCATAAAGCTTTGCAGCCGACCACATTGTCCATATTTACTTGATTATAGGTCACGGATAGACTACTGGTTAGTGCTCAGGTGGAATATTAAATGGATGCACTTGTGTAGATGGGAAATGCAGTGTAAAATAAGCATTCCATCCTGACACTAAAGAACTGTGACCTTTGTCAAGTGTCAATTTTGTAGTACCGGTATGCATATCATTAGTAACACTCATTGGATATGCTATAAATATAGTTAACAAAACAATAGTAAATGATAACAAAACAATAATGCACTATGAATGGGAATAAAATCAATAAATATTGTAAATAGACCATATTGTACAGAATATGAAATTGTAAATAATCATCTAAATTGTAAATACCGAAAATATAAAATATAAAATAATGTACCGTTAAATGAAATATTTTAAGTTGTAAATATTGTGTTAAACTTAAAATGATTGGTTTCAGTTAGGGGTAGGATAAAAGTGAAACATAAAATGGTTGATCGTAAAAAACCTTGAACAGGGAATGGGTTTTAACTTGATTATAATGGTATTTAAGTATTTTGCTTGAAATATTGAACTTACAAAAATTTTTGTAATACGTATAGTATATATAAAACAATAATTTCTAAGCTGATAATAAAATGTTCCAACATTTAATTCTTGAGCAAGGGAGTTTTTAAAGTAATGTCCTAGTCCTAGCCCACAGAACCTAAAGAACGTAAAGCCTTAGGTATGTGACTTTTTCAACAATCTACGAGATGCAATACCATCTTGACCTGAATTCTGCCCAACACGTATTCTACAATTTCTAGGTCCACTATTATTTCCTGACTTAGTTTTGAAAACAGAACAAAAAAGGAAACAAACAAATAATTAGTAGGCATAAACCACTTGCTCCTTTCAGACGATTTATGTAAATGTTTTATATACTTTTAATTTAATTGACAGTGTAGGTTCAAAGTTAAATTATGATCTTATCCCACCCCTACTTAGGCCTAGAGTATGCATGATATGAAGAAGTGTATCAAGAAATAGATTTCAAGTACATAGGTGAGCCTCGATACGAGCGTCGTCCCTAATTATCAAGAGTAGGCCTGCAACTATTTCATTCCAGTGCACAAGATAAAATTTTAGAAAAACACAGCTAGTAAACATCTTTACTGAATCTCTACATAAGTGGTATTTAAAATAATACATCCTATCTGACAGTAGTGCATTTTATAACAACTACCTACATGGCAAATTCTTTCAATGGACAGTTGTGTTTCTACACATCATTTTGAAGAAATGTATTTGAGGTTTTAATTCCCCTTTGTGTGTGCTCCTTCAGCTTTGGAATGAAAAATAATACCAATCAATACCAATACCAATCCAATGCTTATACCGTTGCGAGCTTGTGTAATATTCTTCAGTTCTACAAATGCCCTACATTTATTTTCTACCCACTATTTGGGGGGGGTGAAAGTAAATCACCAGGCAAGATATTTTGCAAGAACTAATGCACACACCAAATACCACAAAACCCCTAATATTTCTTGTCTACTTCTTCGTGCATACCGTTGTTTCTAGGCTCTTGTGTTGACCTCCTATGCCAGTGCTCACAAGTTCGGCGCAGCCCAGTTCAAGAACTTCATGCACATCTCGAAGCCCATGAAACAAGCTGCGTTAGCGGGGAAAGCTCGGAGCATTACGGGGGTAACGCCTTTGTACAAGGCTGTTATTCCCTCTTCTTTCATCAAACGGCTAAACACATCGCGGACACCCCTCGGATATGTGCCTTCGGGAGCTGCAAAAAGGATTATGTACAGTGTGCAACTATGGCTGAAAGAACTAATGTGACCTTAATCAATCTAGATTTGCAAATCAAGAAATAAAGTTTAAACCACCTGCAACAGATTTGTTTATCTTTTTAAATCAAATATTCTGTCATGTAAAGATGATGTTATTGTTATGTTCATCAAGTAGATGAGGATTGAGTATAAACAGCTTATGGTTGCAGGCGAGTCCACAAAAACACAAACATCACCGCCTCAAAAACTGGATGGAATGGCACAATGTTGACCTGTTGATGAAGACTGCACCTTAATGCAAGTATGACACACTCGGCACTTATTAAGAAAATACGTGTAGCAAAGTGGAGAAAATTGGTCAAATACCCAAGTGGAGTAGGTACATGGATGATAGGAACACCAAGCCATTGCTGACAAAATGACAGAAATAAAAAAACTTATTGATAAAATTATTTTTAAGTAGGCCTATTTATCGAACTAGGGAACGCTCAGTTGGACGCGTTGATAAGCGAGCACGTGCTATAGCTAGACCAAGATTGCACATTTTTTTAAATTTTAAAATTTGCGACGTTCGCAGTCCACGGGGCCATGTTTCCAATATTTTTTATTATTGGCAAGGTATTTGGGTAAACCCGTGGGTAAACTTTTACTTTGTGGATAAAATCCACCGCCGTCTAGATGACCTTGACTCCTTGGGACAAAATAGACTGCTTCCTCGAAAGTATTTTGATTACTTCTAGGTGGCAGTGCATTAGAAACTTCGCGCGTCTTTTCGTTGCCATGGCAACGCTACTGTTGTTATAATGTAATTTCCATCTACACTACTTATCGGATCAAAATAAAATTAACATATTCGTGACCGGACGGACATTCTAAATGATTTGGCCATCTCAGATTTTGTCGCCGTTTAGTTTGAAAAAAAAACTTTCGATTAACTTTAATGTAACTTTTTAACTTTTTGAACGATTTTGCCACAAAACTAATGGCATTCAATCGAGAACGAAGCTTGCAGATGGTCAAAATTTCAACTCGATCCGAGCCTCCGTTCGAACGTTATGGCGAGACATACAAACAAACAAACAAAAAAACAAAAAAACAAAACCAGTGACTAATTTTTCCGGCAGAGTCAAATGGAAACGCTCGCTTCGCTCGCTTAATTAATTTAATCAGCAAACAAGTACCTACCCTGTATTGTTTTAGAAATTAACATTTTTGTGTACTGTTATTCTAAGATGTCAGTTGCACAGTAGTACATTATTGGAAAAAATATATCACACAACAATAAAATAATAATACAACATAACTCGGAAGAATAATTTAATAGCCCACACAAAATATCTAGTATTTAACAGTTTTAGGAACAATACTAGTAGTAAATTCAATATTTATTTGACAGGTGACCAATCAATATGAATGATCACGGGGATCCAGCGTACTAATTAATACAAAAGTACATGTTTACAGAAAGAAATAACATAGAAAATATAACAACAAAAGTATGAAATTAATGGATATGAACATTGTTGTAAAGATGTTGATGCAAAATGATGATGGGATGCTTTAGGAAAGTGGGCACCATTTTGTCAATTAAATATAGGGGGATGGAATAACCTTAATAACATACCAGTTTGTAGGCGACTTTTCAACACGTCTGCTGGCATTCCAACCATCCAATTGGCAATGCCTGCCATTCCACCGGCAAACACAGTGCGAAGCAGACCGATTTCGTTGGAGCTCTGACCAGGGGGAGTGAGGGCTCGTTGGATCAGCTCGTACGACATGAAATACATTCCACTTGCAGGGACATCTATTGGCAAACAAGCAGGGGATGTCTACACTATCTCATTAAACGAGTGAGCGCAGCGAACGGAGTGATCTCCATTCAACTCAAACGGCGCTTATTGTTTATCTGCGTGCGTGTGTGTACGTTGAAAATCAGCCAAATCGCTGAACAGATTGCGCTGAAATTTTAAACAGACATCCGGTACGAGTTCCTCAAGAGGTGTATGAGTGGAACCATTGATCTTGACCCTCTTGTGCGCCTTACCCCAGTAAATCGGACTGAGATTTTAGGACGCGGAAGTAACAAGGGGTTGACCTTAAGGACGCCAATTGCTCGAACAAGTGCATTCCAGAAATCCATTTACTACAGGGAGGCAGCGCTCTGGAATGCACTACCTTCTGAAGTAAAGGAACTTCCTCTCGGTAGGTTCGAGGGAGCAGTCAAGAGAATGTTTTTTTAAGAGTTTGATATGTATGTCTGTTTCATCTTGTTTGATATGTATTTTATTATTGTTGTATATAATTCTTAGGATGGGTGTATAATGTATCAAATGGATCTTCGGTCTGCTATTAGCATCCATCCGTATGTTTATTATATAATATGTAATGAATGTATGGAATAAACACATAATAATAATAATAATAATACTGAGAACTGCTAACAAAATCAGCAAGATCCATTGCGATTTAAACCAACAAGAAATAATAAATTGAAAAATAGGCTTCCAATGTTTAGAAATTATTTTAACGACAATGGTTTAGATTTTGAAAAGATATTTTTTGTTTGTTATTAACCTGGCTGTGAAATGCCGTGCCCATGCAAGGTCTATCGAATGTTGAACGTCAAGGTACCCCCAAATTCCGCTCGGAGATTGAGTAAACTTTGCGATATTTACACGTATTTCGTACTGGCTATGTTTACCATAGTAGGCCCTATTGCCACAGATGATGTACTACACTGCGTTATATGCATTTCAAAACATGATTAATAATTTTTAAATACAATCTAGGAATTACAAAATCTTTCCCGACCAGGGGATTGAACCCACGTCTCCCACATTTCGGCTATAAGGGCGCTTTAGCCAACTAGACTTGGGAAACGCCAAAGTCGTTGTTAGACGAGTGAGCGAGTCATGTGGTGAGTACCCGGGAACATTTGAATTTAAGTTTGATAATTATATTCGTATAAATAATAGTTTTTAAAAGTTTAGTTGGTATACGGGCGCGTCAACTGTAAGGCCATAATGCGCCTCTCTAGCCTATGATAGGCTAGGTAGGCCTAAGGTAGGGGGAAGAAAAGTAATGTAACCGGGTACTCAACACATGGCTCACTCACTCGTTTAACAACGACTTTGACGTTTCCCTAGTATAATACAATAGGGGACTGATATAGCTAAATTCATTTACTCGAAACAGGTTTAGAGAAGAGTTCATAGTTGAAGAACGAATAGAGAAAATAAAAACTCAAAAGACCACCTAAGGGTATGGGTACAACACATTTTCACCTGCTGATGACTGTGCAGCTAATTTAAAGTTGTCATTACCACCAAGATTAAGGTGCATTTGTCCTTAATATGGATACAACACATTTTCACCTGCTGATGACTGTGCAGCTAATTTAAAGTTGTCATTACCACCAAGATTAAGGTGCATTTGTCCTTAATATGGGTACAACACATTTTCACCTGCTGATGACTGTGCAGCTTATTTATAGTTGTCATTACCACCAAGATTAAGGTGCATTTGTCCTTAATATCCTTAATATGGGTACAACACATTTTCACCTGCTGATGACTGTGCAGCTAATTTAAAGTTGTCATTACCACCAAGATTAAGGTGCATTTGTGCTTAAGATTTCAATGCATAATAAGAGCATGGGCAAAGGGGAGGTTTATGGTAGATGGTCAAAGGGAACTAGATAGGCTCAGAAAGAGATACGTGAAAATAGTAGTGGTGGGAGCTACAAAGAAAAGAGTGGTACAGGAACGCCTTGGCATAGCACTGCTGGAATCCACCACCAGATTATTGGATGAGCGTAGCGAGCGAAGCGAAGATTCGTTTTCACTACACTGGAGAAAAAATCCGGAATGTTTTTTTTTATTATTATTATTATTATTATTATTATTATTATTATTATTATTATTGTGTTTGTTAGCACGATTCCGGCCAAACCGATACTCCAATTGCGATGAAATTTTATGGAGGCCTTCGAAATCTCTGAACTTAGAACTGCCACGATTTTGAGCGCAATCGAAAAATTATTTCTCATGAAAATCGCACTTTTACGATTTTTTTACGATTTTTAAAAAATTTCTTCAGCTTATAACACCTACATGCTTTATCCGATTTAAATGATTTTTTCACAGAACCTTTATTTTATGAATTTAGGCATTCGTGTGAAATTTGAGCGCAATCAAAAAACTATTTCTCATGAAAATCGAAATTTTCCTTTCTTTTTCTTTTTTAAAACAATTCTTTGACTTGTAACACCTACATGCTTTATCCTATTGTAATGATTTTTTCACAGAACCTTAATGTTTTGAATTAATATATTCGTGTAAAATTTGTGCGCAATCGAATAATTATTTCTTAAGAAAATTTCAATATTACGATTTTTTCCTTTTTTTAAATTACGATTAATTAAAAAAAAAAAAATTTAAGTTAATTTTTTATTTGATTTAATTTAATTTAAAAAATCTTCAACTTAGTAACGATTTTTTCACAGAACAACAGAAAATCAGCATAACACATGGCAGCTCAATGCACCAATTACGCTCATCCAACAACGCGGCGGGACTTAAGCGTTTTCCTAGTATTATATGTTCGTTACTAGCTACTAAATTAGGCAATGCTATTATTATCTGTATTATAAATTTATTTGTTGTGTTCCACTTTCATAGTTTTCTGATGTAAAATCATGAAAACATGAAATAGATTTTGATATTATCAAAGTCAATTTTGGTCATTTCTTTGGCTAATCTAAAATACTTTTTTATTGTCTATGACTGTATGAGGTTGGCCTACACATTCTTGCTTAGCAATAATGCAAGGTTTCTTGTCATCAGATGCATAAAATGTTCTTCTTTAAAAGGGCAAATGTATACTGTTTTCTTTTAAAACAATAATTGCTAATAGTAAATTGTGGGAAACCTTTACGCATAATGTGTAACAGTTGGTGTTGAAGTTGAGATTGGTTGAAAAATGTAGATAAGCCCACTTGATCGGCAAAGCAGTGGGTGGATATAATTGACAACAAAAGTCACCGACCAACCGGAACTGATAAGAGCTTCCCTCATGGCAGGCATACAGCTTCACACATGCTGAGGAAGCATTGTAGTCTTCACAGCATCAGCTTAAGCATGTGGGTGGCAAGTGTTCACACGTTGGCGTACTTGTTGCCATTTATACTGGTAAGTTGGTAAGAGTAATAATAGTTTTATGATTTTACGTACAGCAGCAATATTATCATTCCACTACCTAAATCACTAAATAAAGTAATATTTTACTTTGTATATAAGTTTGGAGAGGGGTATTTATTTAGCCTATGAAGTTGAGCGCTCTTAAGAAAGTTTTTCCCAATACAAAAAATAAGTATCAGGGGTTCAAAATACTTAGCATATCCTGTGTTAGGAAAGGCAAAGCATAGATGGTCTCAACAAGGGGTTGAAATTAAGATAGATATTTTTTAATGCTTGGGGTCAGAAAAATCTTACTTCACTTCTTGTTTAACTTTTACAAAATATGGATTGCTTGCGGAATTCAGTTGCAGTTATCGCAGCACAGCTAGGAATATAATTTGGAAATATTTCCATAAAAATGGAAAAATCTCTGGGGAAATTAATTCTAGAAATTTTTAGGAATCAATTATTAATCCCTCACAAAATGTTCAAGTAAAGATGTAAATGAATAACCTTGAACTTGATTAGTAACTGTATAAGACAATGCTGTATGCAACTTCATATTCATACATTTCATAAATATCTCATTATATTTATAGTTCATCAATCATGTTACATTAACATAATGATTGAGCATTCAGGGGGATGAGCATCTTTAGTTTTCATTTTATATTTAATTGATTTAAACTGTTATTATTGACTATTTATAAAAAATAGGACCTACTTATATGCAGGCCTAGTATTTTATTGTTACATCATTCTAGATTGACAAGTTTCATAAATGTGTAATGGCTGAGGAAGCAAGAAGAAATACATTTAAAAAATGGATACCTTTTATACTTACATTGAGTTAAGAGGGGGTGAAGATATCCCCAGAGAGTGTCACATTAGACGACTATTATTATATTTTTGTAGTCACCCTTCTCCTTGTCGCTTGCGGAGAACAATAATTAAGAAACTTAAAAGTTTTGGTGTTCTTAAAAAAACAAAAAAAACATAAATTTTATATCCCTACGAACTAGAGGTGGTCGCGTGACTCACGGCTTTCCTCGTGATTGTACATGAACGTGCATGCTGTGAGTAAGTGCCGTGCGTGACACTAAATGCTTCAGCGTGGACCGAGTAGCCCATCTCATCTGACACTCCTCTCAGATCGCGTTGAATTGCCACCTGCGCTAAACTTTAGCCAGGAGCACGTGGACAAGAAAGTAATAAACTAACAATCTTAAATTTACTGTCTGCCAATCACTTGTATTCATCTCTAGTCAATTATTTGTTCACTTCACGCGTTATCACATGCGAGTGCTAGATAATGCGTTGTATAATGGCCAACATTGAAGTGAGATTATGTCCCGCCCATTTTTTAATTTTTTTTATGTTAAGGCCCCTTTTTCATTCAGCCATCCATGTTTCTTTGACATTCAAATTATAGGTCAGAGGACGTCACAATAGCCTTAATAGGTTCAGATATTGGTTCAAGGTTCTAAGCACTTGAGAAAGAGAACATGTCTTCACTTTAGCATTATTACTTTAGTTAAAGTTAAAGGCATTAAATCACAATGGATGAAGTATTTTTTTAATACAAGAAGGTGTGCAAAAAATAAGAATGCCGGACATTTTGGCAACCTTGGATGAGGCCTATACCCTATACAACGGTTTGTTTTGACGCGCGCCTGGGGGCATGTGACGCAGGTGGATGGGGACCTGCTGAGCTGACAAAGCCGGCCGGGCGAGGGTAGACACTCGGTTAGAACACGTGTTGAATTTAGTAAGGGGTTGATATTCTGTGTGGATGGAGTGTTCGCAGATTTGTTCTAGCACAGTGACAGCTCAACAAGTGTTTTATGTACCAATTTAATTAATGTGATAGTGAATAGCATTACAAGGTTTGTCGAGATATGTGAAGAGTACGGATGGCTCAGAGACTACAGTTAACAAACATACCTCTATAGTTGAAGTGTGGATTTTGTCTTCTTTTAGGTTCTCGTTCTAGTAGTTTTTAAACTTAGTGATACGTGTGTCATACAAAGAGACGGCAAACATACCGAATAATTCTTAGTTTTATAAATAATTACAGTGACTACAGTTAACAAACATAGTTGAAGTGTGGATTTTGTCTTCTTTTAGGTTCTAGGTTGTTTTTTAAGTTAGTGATAAGTGAGTCATACAAAGAGACGGCAAACATAACACACACACAATACAATAATTCTTAGTCTTATAAATAATTAATGTGCGGCGCGTGAGTGTTTTAATGTGGATATATTGGACAGCAAAATTAAAATCAGGTTTATGATACAGTAATGTGGTTTTCATGTTAATCCGTGGGTTAAAATCGTGTTACAAATGTATACACTGTTCTAATCCTTACAATGATAAAGAAATCATTAAAGTCGAATCACTCTTAGTCAAAGTAGTCCACAGTACTCCCGTATGCGACTTTAAATCCTACATATCATTGGTTTTTACACGTGGAGAGTAACAAAAACTGTTGCCTAGCAGTGTTGAGAGAATGAATGTTAATAATATGCTCGAACCCATCATGGACAGTAATAAAATCGAAATTAGCACGTAAATTTGTGATTTTTTTCCGATTCGTGACAATATAAGCACTCTGTGTTGGTATCCATTGATGTACATTCATTACAACTACACCATTTAAGATCACCTTTCCTGCCACTAAACTGTTTTATCCAGGCTTATTTTTCTTAATTTTTCTTGAGATTTTCCCTCTGTTCACTTTCTGTGTATGAAGGCTCGAAAATGAAGGGAGCTAATCCTAACATCCTGTACATAGAACAAACACTTTTCAATTGACCCGTCCCGTGCCCGATGGTATTGAATGGGCGGGCAGTGAGCGCCGAGCGGCCGCATTCACTCGAGTCGATCGGTAGCGAAGCTCTGTACCCATCCAGCTATGTTACGGGTGGTGACGTCACGCACTATACAATTTCAACAATATTGGTCGTACCATTATTAAATATTGACCGATTTCTTTCATTTTTTTTTCTAAATTCCTGAAATAAATTTAGGTTTAACATAAGTAAGCAACAAGTCAATGTGAGAGTATGGCTTTAAATAGCTTTAGTTAGTTAGTTAGTTAGTTAGTTAGTTAGTTAGTTAGTTAGTTAGTTAAATAGCTATAATAGGTATAGTTGCTATTCAATAGTATAATAAAATCTAAGTGATATTATACATTATTTTCAATTTAAAACCACATTGGAACATATATCTACAACTAATTAAGTAAGTGATTCCCAACCGGTGTACCATGGGGTTGATTTTTTCTATAAATATTCCCGAGCAAACAGAAATTTTATATGGTTGTACCTTCACAACCTTCACGTGGTTTGGCCTGTGATTAGGGGAGATTTTCTCCCTGAAACTAATGGCGAGCTCTGGGTCGTCGTCGGGAAACTGTCCCCTTCCCTTTGACTACTTCCCCGAAGGCGACGACAATGGCAACACGAACGGATGATGACACAGACGGAGACGACCACGACGTGGGGGAACCCCTGCCCTCCCCATATGCTTGTGGCTGGTTCTGACCAGCACAGGCCTGTCCACCCTTTTGTCCCCCCGCGTCATCCCTTACGTCCCTCCCTTCGTCTCGATTAGCCAAGTTGCATAAATATGAGACGTAAAGCAATATCCAATCAATCAAACAAATTAATCCTAGAATGAAAATGTCAAGAAGAATACAATTATTTTGATCATCGTTTGAAGAAATTGCTGGACAAGGGATCAAACATCATTACATAAATTTTGAAGATGGCAACTTGAATTGGGAACGTTATTAATGATTTCTACTGGCTACAATACCAAATTTGACAAAAGTTTTCGTTGTCCCCGACAAACAACCAAAATCTTTATTCTCAATCATCATCATCATCACCATCATCATGGGGAAACTATTGTTTCAACAATGGTACTGTGCCACAAAACAGCTCAATTGTTAGTAGGTGTGCCTCGACTCAAAAAGGTTGGAAACTACTAGAGTATATTCAAACAGATCATGTATGTAGGTGTTGAGCAGATGAATGCAGAGTTTTGGTAAATGGTACGTCGTATAGGAAATAAGCAAGAAGCAAGAAGGATAGGCATACAAGACTCGAAGTCACCTAGTTAAAGAGCCTGGCTGACTGGATGGTTCCTTGGTTGCAATAAAAGGATGTGAATACTGAATAGTGTATACAAGCTCAAGCTGTGAAGTTTTTTATTTTGATTTAAGAAATCAAAAAACATTTTTTATTTATTCATTTAACTTCTATTCTCTTCAGTTATAAAAAGTTAATCCAGTATTTTTAATGTTCTGATTAAAAGCCAATTTTTATTTTATTGGATTTAAATCAGATTTTTATTGACTAAAATCAACAATGTCAGTGTTTCAAAAATTGTCAAGTTGGCTAGCGCTTCAAATATTTTACACGCATTCAGATCTATTTTTGTGAGGAATAGTTGTATTGAGACAGCCACAACTCTTGTGTTTGTATGTAGAAGTGCACTTGATTCAAATAAAAAACACCCTGATATGATTGAGCTAAGAACATTAGCTAGAGACCTCACGCCCATGTTAACACATCAAGTTCATTTGCTACTACGAGCGTCACCCGAGTTTCGCTACCTCGTGGCTACGCACCAAGTTCATACGAGCGTCACCCGAGTTTCGCTACCTCGTGGCTACGCACCAAGTTCATACGAGCGTCACCCGAGTTTCGCTACCTCGTGGCTACGCACCAAGTTCATACGAGCGTTCATAGAGGTCGCCCCACAAAATTCAACGACACACCAGAAATGTGCGGACTTCCCAGATAGAATGCAGAGATTCTAAGTAAACAATTCCAGGAATTAATCAATCATCGGTTTGTGAAGTTCGAGTTGTTGAAGGAGCGAGACTTGAAACTTGTCAGAGATAAAGATCGCAAGTGGCCATCTCATAACAACAGAAAACTGGTCTACGTCCGCATACTTTCGATCTTTAATTAGTTCAGTGGAATAATCATATGATCATTCGGGAAAACCGTGTTTAACATGTGCTGGTTAAACTTTGACAATCATTTGAACGAGTAATTGATCAAAATTATGTTTTTGCACTAAATTATTGCCTACTTTTACCAACATCCTCCAAGGTCACATGGCATAAAGATCGTACCAATGTTATTACTTAAGGGAGTATTTGCCGATTGGACCTAGCTCAAAAATTACTAAGTTTGGAATTTTTTATCGGATACGGTGGACCAAATATTTGTTCTGTTACTTTGTAAATTCATAACTAGTAAGCCTAATATTTTTGTTTTAGTGTAGCGGGTGAATGAATATCCATTTGATTGTACATTGCTTTGAATATTTGTTCGAGGCTTCATTCAATGCATTTTGTACTGACAATAATTACATACCATAAAATCAAGTGTTTAAATTAAATAAACCGATAAATTGCAATTGCATGGTATTTATTGTCAACCTCCCCCTCCCCCCTTCTTTCCAAGTGACTCGTGTGTTTATTGTGTGCTACATCAGGTTGTGTTCATAGAATGTATCTTGTTGCTTTAAGGGTATTGCCCCCACTTTCAATGTTGTTCCAGTATTCCTTAGAATTCGTAAATTTGCCATCACTTTGCCAAGTTGAAATATGGATGAAAGATTGACTATTCAAACCATTGACATTCTGATTATTATAATCATTAATATGAAATTTTTTTATATATTATTATTATTTTATAACGGGATATGATTGCAAATAATATCTTATGTTTATTTATTTATTTACTGAACGTTTATTCTATTCAGTTGTAATAATTAATTACAAAGGAAGAGTATTACATAAAGCTTTGTACATAAATGTACATACAATTTAAAGCAATATTGTTGATTTATTGAGTTTGAGGGCACGCTAACTGTTGGTCATTATGCACCACTTTAAATAACCATAGGGAATTTGGGGAGGACAGACCCGTGCTGGACAGATCCAGCCACATGAGGGGAGGCAATAGTGAATTTATCACGTCAGAGCTCGCCTCTTTCCGGAAGTAATATTTACTTACAATGTTCCCGGGTACTTAACTTATCACTCGTTCACTCGACTTTGGCGGTTTTCTAGTTTAAAATTATATTAGCTATGACATTCAATGAATATAAATCGCTGAAAACGTTAGAGCTACACAATATCTACTAAAACCGTGGCTTACTTGTCCCAGTACCTGAGCGAGACACTTCTTTTAATTACTTCCGCTCGGGCTTGCGGTCAATGGATAATCCTGGAAAATATCCGTAATTTAAATAATGATGTATTCAATAAAATCACACTTTTTACAAACTATATTTTTATAAAATTCTTACTTGGAATTGTGTTTAACTGACAGATAGTGCATTAACGAATCTTTATCTTTATAATTTTTTATCGTTTTCATAAACGACTTGACAGATTCGGTAAATATGGGTAAAGTTACTCTATATGCAGATGATTCGAATGACTTAATTAGTAACCTTGATCTTGAGTCGTTGTATTCTGAAAGCAGGCTGGCTGCCAATCAAATGGTTGTATGGTGTGATGATAATGAACTTTTTATTTATGCTGATAAAACATTGTTGATGCAGTTTAAAACAAAACAAAAAAATATTGACAGAAGTCCTCTTGTTTATATTAAATCTCATTCTATTGTTGAAGTTGATGTGACTAATTGTCTTGGTGTTTTTGTTGACAATGTGCTGGACTGGGGCATACACATTAATTATGCGAGTAAAAAACTTGCAGGAGGATGTTACCTTATTAAAAGACTGATGGATGTATGCAGTCTACGTGTTGTCAAATTAGTTTACTTTGCATATATCCAGTCCAGACTACAGTATGGGATTGTCTGCTGGGGGTTGTCACCCCACACCATTAGACTTTTTAGACTACAAAAAAGGGCTGTACGGTATATGTCCCATGCTAGCAGTTATGCCCACTGCAGGGAGTTATTTAAAGACCTAGAGATTTTAACTTTGCCCTGCCTGTACATTTACAATGCAATTTTATATGTTTTAAATAATGACAAGCTAACAACGACTAACGGTGATTGCCATGACCATTTTACTAGGAACAGAGACAATTTTAAAATTGGAGAGCATCACCTAAACCTATCTTGTATGCGACCTGATATCTCAGGCGCTAAATTATATAACAAGCTGCCCAAATACTTAAAGAAGAACAATGTGATAAGTTTTAAGACTGAACTGAAGAGATTTTTAACTGACAATCCGTTTTATTCTGTCAATGAATACCTGACATCTTAAATCTTTGTTGACTTGTTTTTATTGTATTGTATTGTAGTGCTTACTCTTTGTGTGTTATATTGTTGACCTGTCCAATATCATTGTAATGATCAATTAAGGACCAATAAATATATTATTATTATTATTATTATTATTATTATTATTATTATTATTATTATTATTATTATTATTATTACCACCTATTTTCTTTTCTTTTAGCTCAATTTTGAGCCACTTTTATTCAATCAACAATATGACTCAAAATGGCTCAAAATTGAGCTACAAGAAAAACAAAAATGCTGTAGATTTGTCAATGCACCATCTGTCAGCTAACCACAATTTCAAGTAAGAATTTTATATATATATAAAAAAAAAAATAAATAGTTACAACTCCGATTCTAGTAACTTCTAGCTATTCGAAGAGCTATTACCTGGGCAGTGATGTTACACAAATTGAATGCCCCCCCTCCAATGGAAGAAACGTTTTCGGACCTCCTATATACTGGACTTGTATCAAAGGTTGGTCCACAGGAAAAAGGAATTCCCTTCTTCGCACAGGCAGAGTGCACAAGAGGTAGATCATATCTATTTAATAGTTCCGCGACCCTTGTTTTGACATACGTAATTTTGTTTATTAAAAACTAATGGTTTCTGAGAAACATGCCAACAGTCACAGAACGCTTACTGCACAAAATCGAACGTTCCTATGTGCTAATGGAAAATAACACGGGGCTGTGTCATTTAGTGGACTCTTGGTAGCAGTAGTTTGTAAAGCTTGGATCTTGAATTTGAAGGCAGTGTTTTTTCTCAAAGAAACTAAATTTACAAACAGGCCGACTCTTGTACCAATTTTACCTTCGTCAAAACGTCGGACCCTCCACTAGGAGACCCGTGTCTCGATGTTGCCAAATAGAACTCGCTTCAAACATGACACATTTAAATTGCTTTTCTATAGTGTTGAAAGGAGTGAAGCCGCCTTATCGACAATGCTGACCGAAGTCTGTGGCGCGCGTCAGGAGGAATTAAGGGTTGACAGGTCTACAAGACTACTTATTCCACTTGAATGAAGAGTGGCAAAATAGGCACTGCCCACAAATTCAAGATCCAAGCTTTAAGTGACTACTAGTTTTCCATTGTTATTGCACAGAAAATTACCCATTTCATTATAAAGCAACTTTACATCTGTAATGAGCCTACGAAATACTTCTTCTTTCTTTAGGGTACTTAAAAAAACTTCCCAATCAAGCACTTCATACAATTTTATTTTGTCACACCTTTCAATCTATGTGAGAAGAAACACGGAAAAATTTTTAATAGCTGTGACACGTTTAAACTTCTCCATACTTTGTCCAATAACAACATATCTAATAAATTATGATACATAATTATTTTGAAGTGTTATTTTTGTTGTTGAAGTAATGTACATTTTAATTTTGATATAGGCTAGTCTGTCAAAAATATCTCCGTAAAACACGGTGCGCGAACATTATCCTGAACACTGATGTAATACAATAGCTAAATTATCCCGTTTATTTGTTTGTTGCGCGTTTGTTACTTTATTGCTTTCGTGTGCATATTAAAATTCTAATTAATGATAGTTTGATGAACAGTTTACATAGCATTAGAGGAATCCTAAACATATTTTAAAGCATAGTGTAATGCATCTGCTAACAAGTTACAACGACAAGCAACATTGTCTGTGATTCTTGGAATTACTATATTGATTATTTATTTATTTATTGAATCCATGGACATGTACATGGTACACATATCGGATATACATACATATGTCTAACCGTTACATTTCACAAATAACAAATAACAGATGACAAATAACAAATAACAATTAACAGATAACAAATACAAATTCAAAAGAATACAATAACAATTATAAATTTCAATATGGTAAAACTCTAAGTGGAGGGATTTAGGAATTCGTCTAGAGAATAAAAAGATTTTTCTAGCAAATACTTCTTAAGGTCAAACTTGAATGATTTGGAATTTTTGATATCATGTGGGAGATTATTGTAGAGAATGCGGCAAAGGAACTGTGGACTACTTTCATAAAATGAATGTCCAAACGACGGGATGAAAATATTGGCTACATTTCTTGTGTTGTGACTGTGATTGGTCAAATTGGTGGGGAAAAGCTCAGGGTTGGAATGGACAAAAGTTGCAGCTGTTTGAATTAGAGTTGAAGTTAGGGTAAGAATACGTAATTTGGGAAAGTATGTCCTGCAAGATGTCCGCCTAGAGAGACCAGCGATTATTCTTGCAGCTCTTTTTTGAATGATAAATATTCGTTATAAATATTTTATCCTGGTATATGGAGCTTCCAGACAAACTTACACACAAGCGCGACTGTAATATTGCATACCTCCACCACCATTTAAATCTTTGCCTGCACTATGCAGCCAAGTTTGCATTTATTTATTATGCGTTCTGGAATTGGCTATAAATTTAACATTGGCACATTTGTTGTAGAAAGCTATATAAAATTTATTTATTTATCGTCTATTCCATTTAGAAGCGACATAGTAGAAACACAATTTAGTTTTAGGCATGTATTTTATTTGTTTCTAAAGTAAACCATGTCATGGAGATCGATTAGAATAAGGTAAGCTTCCGTATCCTAAATAACATGTAAATATAACTTGTAGACAAACCATAAATAAATAAATAAATAAATTGTATTTATAGTCTACCCACTCAGTTATATAACTGATTTTCAGAGGGGGACAGTAAACCAAAGCGACTAAACTAACCCTGCAGGCCCCGACGCAATCGACAAATGAACGATAACCAACCAAAGATCGATAATTTTAATAGGAAATATAGCAATCAGTGGTATGGACAGTGCGAACACCCGCGAATCAACGCCAGAATCAACAAGGACGATTCAGAACAACTCTGAATTTATTATGTGCTTCGTTGCTAGGACGGCTCCGAAGTCACCGTTTTCAAACTCCTAAGACACGAACTGATGGACTTAAGTCCAAATCAGAAGTTAAAAAACTTCTGACTTTGGCGGGAATCAATAATATATCAATAAAATATCAATATGAATTGGATGAGCGCAATGAAGACTTCAAATTTAACAACCATATTTAAAAAGTTGGATGTGTTTTTTGTTTGTATGTTTTATTGTTTATTCGTAGGCTATGGCGTTAAGAGAGTAATAAGACATAATTATTTATTTATTTATTAAAAGATTGTTTCTATCCTCTATGCAAACAAAATTTAGAAAGAGCTGATTTCTTTATTTTCGATAGTGCTTTATATGAAGTTTATATGTATATATATATATATAAATATATATGTTGACGAATACTTTCGTGGCTGGACATTATGTTAACTTATTGGATGAGCGTAGCAAGCGAAGCGAAGATTCCATTCCACTACACTGGAGAAAAAATTCCGGAATGTTTTTTTTTTTTTTTTTTCTTCTTTTTGTATTTTTGTCTGTTTGTCCACACGATTCCGGCTAAACCGATACTCCGATTGCGATGACATTTTATGGAGGCCTTCGAAATCTCTGAACTTAGAACTGCCACGTTTTTTAGCGCAATCGAAAAATTATTTCTCATGAAAATTGCAATTTTACGATTTTTTTTTATTTTTTAAAAATTTCTTCGATTTATAACACCTACATGCTTTATCCGATTTCAATGATTTTTTCACAGAACCTTAATTTTATGAATTTAGGTATTCGTGTGAAATTTGAGCGCAATCGAAAAATTATTTCTCATGAAAATCTAAATTTTACGGATTTTTTCTTATTTAAATCAATTCTTTGCCTTATTCGGATTTAAAAGCAAAGTGGCTGACATCTGGTGAGCGAAGCGCGAACCCGCCGGAGGAGCATTGCGTTGCGATATGGCCGCTTATAAGTATGTTTTTCTATGGCACTTGCAATGGATCATGACTGAAATAAACACTCAATAAAGACAAAACTACACCACCAATTTATGAAATTGAGTTTGTAAGTCTAGTGGAATATCTGTAGCCACATCGTATACATCCTAGATAGGAAAATAATAATGAAAATAAGCGTGAAAGTTGAACTTCGGGGACGAGAACATTTGAAGTACTGGAGTAGGGTAGGATATTTCCGTCGGTTTAATCGGATAAAAAATATTGCAGGGGACGTTTAAATAGTATTAGATTAAATTTAAACTATCTATGAATGAAATAAAATGGTAAGATTGTTAAAAACACGTGATGATGGAGCATCAGTTTGTAATAAGTTCGTTCATTTCTAGGCCTACAAGTGGGCGTGTATAGGCCTACACACAGCTCTCAATGTAGGATGTTTTCGTCAGTTAAATCGTGAAAAAATACTCTAGGTGACGTTTAATAGTGTAAGATTATATTAAAACTATCTATGAATGAAATAAAATTGCAAGATTGTTAAAAACATGCGATGATGGAGCATCATCTTGTAATAAGTTCGTTCATTTCTAGGCCTACAAGTGGGCGTGTATACACACAGCTCTCAATGTAGGATGTTTTCGTTAGTTAAATCGTGAAAAAATACTCTAGGTGACGTTTTATAGTGTAAGATTATATTAAAACTATCTGTGAATTAAATAAAATTGCAAGATTGTTAAAGACATGCGATGATGGAGCATCATCTTGTAATAAGTTTGTTCATTTCTAGGCCTACAAGTGGGCGTGTATACACACAGCTCTCAATGTAGGATGTTTTCGTTAGTTAAATCGTGAAAAAATACTCTAGGTGACGTTTTATAGTGTAAGATTATATTAAAACTATCTGTGAATGAAATAAAATTGCAAGATTGTTAAAGACATGCGATGATCGAGCATCAGCTTGTCATAAGGTCGTTCATTTCTAGGCCTGTAAGTGGGCGTGTGTACACACACCACATCAATCATTTTGTTTGATATTTTCGAGCCTGCTCGGAAACTAACGCTGGTCAATACCAATAATATGACGCCCATGGAGAAAAGATTCTGATAACAATTTTGAGCACGAAATTGTTTCTCAGACAGATCTAGACGTTCCGTAGGAGGGCCTAGGCCCTATAGCTGCGAGTTTCCGAGTTTAGCACCACCAACGAGGTACGTTAGGTTACGGGAAACAGCTTTTTCCGAATAAATGGGTTAACGAAATGGCTGTAGGTCTAGTCTATTAAAAATTAAACGGATGCAAGTAAAATAATTTTCTATAATTTTGTCACACATGGCCCGGATTTATCTAGTTTTGTAGGAAATCAAATCGGGACCGATCGGGAAAAGTTGGCCTAAATTGACTCTTCGGAAAAGGAAATAAATATATTTCAATGAGTTGCAGGATGACTTTGAACATCACAACAGGCTAATTAATGCCATAACATTAATTTACATCCTAATTACATATCACAACATTCACCAACGATTGATTATTGAGCATTCAAATCGTCAGTTTATACACGACTGCTTAGGGAAGAACTACTCCTGATGCTACTCCGGCCGGCCATGATGCGCGTTACGCCCACCGACAGTGCTGCCCCTGGATTTCACTTTAAACGCGTAGGCCTATAACACCAACATGCTTTATCCGATTGTAATGATTTTTTCACAGAACCTTAATTTTTGGAATTCATATATATTCCTTTGAAATTTGAGTACAATTGAATAATAATTTCTTATGAAAATCGAAATTTTACGATTTTTTTCTTTTTTAAAATTACGATTAATTACAAAAATTAAAAATTTAAGTTTATTTTTAATTTAATTTAAATAAATTTTAAAAAAATCTTCAACTTAGTAATGATTTTTTCACAGAACAACAGAAAATCCGCATAACACTTGGCTACTCAATGCACCAATTACGCTCATCCAACAACGCGGCGGCACTTAAGCGTTTTCCTAGTTTTAGAAATAAATGTTTTCACGGTATATGCCACTCCTAGAGTTTAATTACTTCTCAACGTTTCGGAACTCAATTGGAATTCCGAAACGTTGAGAAGTAATTAAACTCAAGGAGTGGCATATACCGTGAAAACATTTATTTCTAAAATAAGTTAACATATATAAATATATATATATATATATGTATATGTATTTATATGAAGTCTACAGTATTGTAATGATTTCCATTGATGACTACATTGCAAGCCTGCTTTATAATATGAATCAACAAAATTTATTTGCCCAAATGTATATTTTAAATAGGCACGCAATAATTACGACGAGTTTCATTAAGTTCGTGGAGTTGATACACTTCCGGTGCCTCGTTGAATTTTGTGGGGCGACCTCTATGGACGGTGGACGCTCGAATTAACTTTGTGCGTAGCCGCGAGGTAGCGAAACTCGAGTGGCACTCGTAGTAGCATATAAATGAACTTGATGTGCGGGAGAGAAATTTTGGGTACAACATTTAACAGGGGCCTCTAGCTACATGTTCTATACTCAATGCTGATATTATACAAGTAACAAGAGAGCACTTGCTATTGGTATGGATGGATGTCACCTCTCATCCCAGCCCACTGGTAGGAAGTGTCATTAGCCACAAGATAGTAGACGCTTCTGCAGTACAGTAGCCACTTCGGAAGATTTACATATAGTTAGATAAGTGGCCGAGAATGATTGGAGAACTTGGAGCAGGGTTGTGTGGGGGTTGGGTCAGGAAGGAAATGAGAAATGATAAGCAGTACGAGAAATCTACTATCTATCCCACTAAAGAAGCTAGTTTCAACAGCATGGCTACATTATAGCGCCACAAGCACCAATATCAATTGACCTTTGTAATATCTTATCTACGTCAAACGTAGATAATTTAGAAGTAGGTAACTCGATTAAACCGGTACCTGAGCACCTGTTCATTTCATGTTCCTGTTCACTCTCACCACGAACACTTCTAGATAATTTGCCCTTATAATCACTTATGGACGGTTGTTATTTTATACCAATGCAATGAGGTTAATTGAAACAAGAAGGAAGTAAGAGTCACTAACATTTGTGCTTTGACCAAGTAGTATAAATGACAAGACAAGATGCTATGATTAGGCCTAAACCAACAGTGCAGGGTATAACAAAACAATTATCATGGCAGACAATATTGTGTCACCTGCTGTTACAGATACCTAACTACAAGAACTAATTTGCTATATGTGCTTCTATCCTGAAGAATATGGCGGTCACACATAGGCCTACTTCAACCACCTACATATAGTACAGTGCAGTATATGGAGAGCTGGGCTGAACATTCAAGGGCTCTTATATGACTCACTACAATTATTTTGTCTTATGATTAAGGATGACACCGGGTAACCTGAAATCAAGTTACTACAAAAAAATATATCAAAATCAAAAACATTATTTTTAAGTTAAGAAATTGGGAGTGCGTACATAATGCACCGGCAGGCAATATTCAACTACAAACGAATTCAAAATCTTTCAAAATGTAGGCAGTATCATACTTTATTTTATTAATTTTATTAATACTAAGTAAACACAAGCGGGTAGGCCTATTTGCCAATAGTTTTTTATTTGTAAATTATAACAACTACACTACTACTGAGTGTTTATTTCTCGATTTGGTTAGTCGAGAAACACTCCCATACGTGGAATTGTTATGATTTAATACAATTCAGAAGTTAAAAATCCATCCTGACCAGGGTTCAAACCCGGATCCAACTAGACCACCTCTGAATTGTATTGAATATTTACTACTGAGTGGTTAAAATTAGAAATGCCGTTTGATAATTGATATATTGATCGATACGATTATTTTCCAAAATGACTGATAATCGATTAGGCCTACCGATCACCGATAATTAAATAGATCGCCCATCCAAAAATTGAGGGCTGAGCAGTGCTCATGAAAGATATCGCTAGTGCGGAAAAACCCTGTAGAGAGTAGTAGCTAGGAATAGGCTACAATTAGAAGGAATAAAAGGATTCACTTATGCAAGAAAGTATAGACCTAATTTTGATTTGAATATCGATCGATAATTGATGGCACATGCGCGATTATCGATATTCAAGTTCATATCGAACGGCAACCCGAGTTAAAATAGGGGACTGCCATTACTAGATGGCAGCCTACAATTGTGTAAATATCTACCTAGGGTACTTACGCAAACCTGATTCGGATTGGTGGCCGGATCACTTTAGGTTTGTGCGACAGATTCTACAGATCACACAGAGACAGACTGTGCTAACTCTGCCTCTTGCACAGATCACCAGATTACTGATCCGGGCAGGCGGCTCAGATCAAGTCTGCGTAAGGCCAGGTTTGCCAGATCACGCTTGCATAAGTAGGCCTACCCATAGACCCTATGCCACATTCGTACAGGTGGGGTACGCCAGAAATCAAGTAATTTTGATCCGAAAAGAATTAAATGCACATTCTATGTCAGGTTATTTGATTTCAAATAGTATGGTTGTCTAATGACTGACCAGTGGATTCATTAAACGAGGGAGCGGAGCGACCGAGTGTCTCCATTCAACTCAAACGGCTCTCATTCTGTGATTCTGTCTGTCTGTCTGTACGTCGAAAATCAGCCGAACCGCTGAACAGATTTCGCTGAAATTTCAAACAGACATCTGGTACGAGTTTACTGAGAACTCTTAACAAAATCAGCTAGATCCATTACAATTTAAGCCTACAATAAATAAAAATTTGATTTTTTAAATTATCGATAGCATTTGTTTAGTAGCAGCTAGCGGAACAAGATCTGCGTGGCTGACATGGCACAATGGTAAGCATTTAGACTACCGCACGGAGGGTTGGGGTTTGATGCCCGGTAGTTCGAACTTTTTTTATATTTTCACATCCACATATTATTTTTGAGGGGTGTTAAATAAGAAATAAAAATTAGGTGATTTTGTTTCACCTTGGAAATTTGTAAATGTTTTACGCTAATACGTTTTGAACACGATTCACATTTTAAATGTTCAATTTAAATAACTAGGGAAACACCAAAGTCGTTGTTAAACGAGTGAGTGAGCCATGTGTTGAGTACTCGGTATCATTCCCCATACTGGGCTCGATCCAGCCTTAGGTATAGGGAAGGAAAGGGGATGTTCCCGGGTACTCAACACTTAACTCACT
The DNA here is from genome assembly GCA_024449915.1 of Sweltsa coloradensis. NCBI lineage: Eukaryota > Metazoa > Arthropoda > Insecta > Plecoptera > Chloroperlidae > Sweltsa > Sweltsa coloradensis. Next base: position 312,683 of record JAMZAV010000560.1, on the reverse strand, counting down.
CACTCGTTTAACAACGACATTGGCGTTTCCCTAGTTACTTTATTGTACAACTATAGTAGCAGCGATTTTATGTTGCAGCTAGGTCTACGTGTTTATTGAGCAAGCGTAGCGAGCGTCTCACCTTGACTCTTATGGCTCGAATGCCCGTTTTTTTTTTTTTTTGTTTTTTATTCTGTTACTGCTTTGGTACAGGTCGCACCGTTTCTCTGATCGACCTGAAATTTTGCACACATGTACAGTCAGGGTCATATATAAATCAAGAGGTCTGAAAGATACCTCTTTCACCGACATCTCGTGGTCAACTCTTGGTGCCATTATTTATATTGTCCTGTGAACTGCATTATCGATCGATGGAAGTTCCCTAGACTATTTGATGTTATTAATATTATTTAGGAGGCTTTGAAAGACTCTTGGTCAACAAAATAGTCAATATCTAGAAGGCAGTCAGAAGTGAAATAAAATTTTATCAAAACAAAAGCATAAAACAAACTTTGGTGGTTTGCAAATAAGACTTGACAGCCAAGATAGAATTATTCAAAATTAATTAGAAACTAAGTCAAATATAAGAACTAAGGCATAGTCTTAATGCTATGCCAAGGCCAAGGTATCGATATATAATGCTCTCTTTACGTTCCATTTTATATTTCTTCTAGGCTTGATAGTTTCTCTGGTGAATAGAGAATTTTCCTTTGACATTTTAGCAGCCATGTTTCTTATTTACGTCGATAATGCAGTTCACAGGGCGATATAAATAATGACACCAAGAGTTGACCACGAGATGTCGGTGAAAGAGGTATCTTTCAGACCTCTTGATTTATATATGACCCTGGCTGTACATACCATCTAGGTGGGTTGCTGTATAGTTTTTGAACAAAATCCGATCGTTGGTTATAAAAAATTAAAAATTAAATTAAAAAAATAAAAAAATAAAAATGTTCCGATCGTTATGAAATTTTGCAGGGTCAATAAGTAGAGGCATGAAAATTTAGCGTTTTAGGTTATTGATGCTAAATCAGTGAGTAAAAATTCTTAAAAACGCTACAAAATGCTTAATTTACTGAAAATAAGGTTTACCTATACCAATTGAGAATTGGTTTAGCATTGTATTCTTAAGTTTAAAGTGACTACATTGAATTGAAATGTTCCTATAAAGCATAATTTGAATTCATTCCCTATTAAAAATACAAGAAACTCCCCACATTTCGGGTTTTGGTGGAAAGAAGAAAATTAATGCTACAAAATGCTAAATTTGAAAAAATTAATGCTAAATATTCAGAATATAAATGCTATATTTCCATAGCTCTATCAATAAGTACAACATTCTCTCCTATTAAAAAAATTTCAGCTAAATCGGTCAAGACCCTAAGTAGTGTAGATAGAAATAACAAAAGTAACGTTACCATGGCAACGAAAAGTCACACGCTATGCACTGCCACCTAGAAGTAATCAAAATACTATCGAGGAAGCAGTGTATTATTTGTTATCAAAAAGTTAAAATAGTTTTCCCAAAGAAATGATGTCAAGGTCCTCTAGATGGCGGTGGATTTTATCCATTCTCTCCTATTTTACAAATTTTCAGCTAAATCGGTCAAGACCTTAAAGACTTATTGGTATGTAACATTATGGGAATGTCGTACTCGGGTCGTGTTGCACGTACCGGTGCTCGCTCAACAACGCGACGGGACTTTAGCGTTTTCCTAGTAATAGCTTCATACTCGCTTCCGAATTCTCACATAAAAGTAGCTCAATCAATACTTAATAGGCTCTGCTTGTTCAAAGGACAGTTCAAAAGTCACGGTTTATGTGTAGGGCTACCATAAAATGACTGCACTAGAAAAATTTGAAGAAAATCATTTTAAGGCACGACAGCTGCCCTTATCAGTTTGTTAAAGGAAACAATGGTAAAATAGTAGGAAAAAATATTGAGTAAATTTACATGAAAAATGTATATTTCAACTCGGAGGAAATTAGAAATCATTACATAAAAACACTTACGACATATTTGCTTCAAATTTGTTTTAAATTTCTACTGAACGTGATGAAAATTGTGAAATTTCTAAATCGCAATGAACGTGAATTTTTTAATTCAACATGCAAAGTTTTCAAATTCAATTCACCATTTTGTGCTTATTTCCTCATGGAAATATACAGAAAACAACAAATATTTTCACCACACTACAGAAAAGCACACATGTCAACTAAACGTGCCACGCAGAGCTCCTCTGTGTGCCACAGGCTAGACACCCTTGATTAGGGATGGCAAGCCGCTCAAATATGTCAATTGACCAAGGATATTCATTGGTCAAAATAACCTTAGTACTTATTTATTTGGCATCACTCATTCTTCAAAAGAAAGTCAACTTTTGTTACATTCCCTTACAAATTTGAAATTGTATCAATTCACTGTCCTTAATACTTTTCAATGAGCACACAAAGTGCTAGTAGATTCACTCATTTACACACATTCACTCATTTTCATCAATATGCCTAATTATAATCAATCACCATTGAATGTTGATCATTTATATTGGCTGCAGACAATATCCTGTCATCCTATCACAATGAGCAAAAAATTTTTTTTTTATTTGACCGGCTTTTAGCCAATTGACGACTTGTGATTTACCCGCCCCCTGACGTCACGAAGCAACGTGGCGGAATGATGTGGGATAGATCCTCATTCAGCAAGATGACGCCTGCTGAACGGCGCAACACTTATCACGCTCTAACTTTTATTCTATTCATAATTTGGAAAAAACCTTTGGAATAATACGTAGTAAACATATAATTCCTTCTAAAAGTGATGATCTCGAATTTTTAGACACAGCCGTAAACTTGTTATATCGATGTACGTATTATACATGGAAAAAATATTAAAAATTATAAGTTTTGTCAACTTCTATTTGACAAATAACTTTCAATCGGATTTCAACAAGACCTCATTCAAAGTATGCATCTGACTCTTAAGACAAGAAATAAATTAACTTTCTAGATAGAAAGTGCACTGAACGAAAATTCACAGCATAGACTTATATGCAAGGTGTGTGTTTTCATAACAAATACGCACTTTTGACGTGCGGGTGAGCCGTGAAAAACTACACTCTGCATATTACTCTATGCTGTAAATTTTCGTTCAGTGCACTTTCTATCTAGAAAGTTGATTTATTTATTTGTGAAATAGTCTGATGCATATTTAAAAAGATATCATGTCGAAATCCTAACAGTAGTTTTTTGTCAATTGAAGATGAGAAAATTTATAATCTTTGATATTTTTTTCATGTATAATACGTACATCGATATACCAAATTTACGGATGTGTCTAAACATTCGAGATAATCACTATGAGAAGAAATGATATGTTTGCTACATATTATTCTAAAGGTTTTGTCCAAATGTCGAATGGAAACAAAGTTAGAGCGTGATAAGTGTTGCGCCGTTCAGCAGGCGTCAACTTGCAAAATGAGGATTTATCCCACCTTCTCGTCACGTGACTTAGCGCTCCGCCCATCACCAGTCGTCAATTATCCCGTCAATTGGCCAATTTTAATTTGACCCCTCAAAGTGCCATTCCTACCCATGATCTACTCACATTCAATTGAATGATTATAATTGTATAGTGCACAATCTAGAATCATGAAATAAAACCCTAACCGGGCCTCCGTCGGGAACGCAGGCGCTCTTCAGACACGTAACGTTACGCTTAGTTTCAGGTGGTGTCCAAGAGTGACGCACGAGACGTGAAATGCACGCCCCCATGCATGCACGTGTGACATGCGGGTCTTCTCCGCTCCGGGAACGCAGCGTTCTTCAGACACGTAACGTTACGCTTAGTTTCAGGTGGTGTCCAAGAGTGATGCACGAGATGTGAAATGCACGCCCCCATGCACGTGTGACATGAGCTACTTCTCAGACCTGCCGGTGGCAACACAATGGCTTAAGGAGGATCCCCAACCTCCGCCTGCTGCCGAGTACAACCAGACCAACAACGATGCGACCTATGTCGAGCATGAGACATCGCGCGGTCAACTTCTCAAGATTGCAATGTGCGTCTTTCAACAAGGGACCGACCCTCGATCCGTACTTGGGGCACTGCCAAAAGATATACAGGTGTGACTTGATGCTTATCTTCAACCTTTTAGGAATTCCAATCTCGTAACAAACATTTAACCTTTAACCACCTATGTGGTAATTATGGGTCATTAAAGTAATTGTAAAGGCAGGTACATAAACAAACCAAGAAGTACTGGACTGGACCCCAAACAATATCACTTGCTCTCATCAGAATCCCTACTACTACAACTACCCTGTAGATAGTTATTAATTGGTGGTTCAGGTCTGCAATGTATGACTCAAAGAGGCATGGGTTCAAATCCTGCACAAGGCATAGCTTTTTGTAACTATCCTTCATCACTAGTTCAGTACATTTTCTTGGATGACTTTATGTGTAGCATCATATGGATTGCCATGGTCTATCTAGTAAGTGCATAATCTGCTAAGTAGGGTTGTGTTGGGAAAGATCGTTACTTGATTAATCAATCAGTATGCATATGGATGGTTTATTCTACGCCTTCCCTCCAAAACACCAAAAATATTAATATCATGTTCACATTGAAAACTTTGCATTGCATTATTATGTAACAGACCTAGGAAATCAACAATATAAGATTTTGTAAAAAAAAAAAAATAGAAATTCTACTTTTAATTTTTCTAGATCTTATTTGTTCCCTGCTACCTTGTATTGACAAGCTGAAAAACTTTCCAATAGAAGGCTAAGCCCACACTCAAGTTACATAACCTACATGCACTTATAACCAACATAGGCCTAACATGTGGTTTCAACAGTCTTGAATTGGGATAAACAACTCAATTGGTGGCCCCACCTATTGAAATTCTTATACACTCTAATGCCGAGACAATTGCAGGTGTTGACCGTGCTCCAAGGTCGTGGCTACGGGGACGCCGCTCTAGAAGCCGAGTACTTCCAGGACTTTCAAGGCCTGATGGTGCTCGACATTCAAGGTTTCCAACCAGACGACTCGACGCCGACTGATCGGCTTGTGCTGCGCAACGATGCCCTGCAGCCGCTAGTCTCCCTGCGCTACCTCAACCTCCAGAACATCAAGCTCCTAGGACACGCGGGGAGTGACAACAAGATTGGCCCAGCACTGGATGGGGGTCTCGCCCCGCGCAGCACACGCAAGGGAAGCAAGAGACGTGTCGTGTTATTGAAGCCTTTGGAGAACGAGATACCGATAGTTTCTTACCAAGAGTACAAGCAGGAGATAGAGCGGGCGGGCCTCACCACTTTTGCAGGATTATCGGAGCTCTTGTTGTTGCGCGTCTACGCTTGCGATCTTCGGGAGGTTAACTGGGAGATGTTCAAGGGACTCGGAAAGTTACAACACCTGTCTCTCGAACGAAACAACTTGTTATTTATACCGGAGTTTGCTTTCTACGGCACACCCCATCTCAAAACACTCTCCCTTGCCGGGAATCAACTCTTGAGCTTAGAAGACACCGCTCTGGCAGGTTTGCTCCAACTAAACAAACTTGACCTTTCGAGCAACAACTTTTCCCATCTCTCCGAATTGTCGCTTCCTCCGTTTCCAGAGTTACGTACGGCAGACTTTCGTAACAACCCCGTAGAGGCGGTTTTCCCCAGTACGTTCGAGATCATGAACGCAACTTACGTCTTGTACCTCGGCGGCAATGACTCTCCGCTCAATCTGCTTCCAAACTCTTTCCTCGGTCTGAGTTCTCTCAAGAAGCTGCAGGTTTCCAACCTCAGAGTTCCCCTACTCGAGAGAGAACTGCTACGAGGTATGCCCAAGTTACAGAAACTCGTAATGACTGGAAGTATCCACACCATCTCTTTTGATGCTTTCCTTGAAGTTCCTAAACTAGAAAACCTAGTTCTGAACAACTGTAACATTACTTCCGTGTCCATGGACGCATTCTACGGACTATATGGTTTGATTTCCCTTGACTTGTCTCAAAACCTTCTCACATGGCTCCCACCCGGGGTTTTCGATCAACAGTTCTCGCTGAAAGAGCTCTTGCTCGGCAACAACATGCTGACGGAACTACCCGCCAGCATCTTCACTCGCGTCCCTGCCAAGCTGATCCGCCTCGACCGGAACCCCTGGCACTGCTCGTGTGCCATGTGGGAGTGGCAGCCGTCGGCAATCAACAAGGTCAAGGTGAGAGCTCTCCAGACTCTAGGCTTGTGCCAGTTTGGTTACGACAAGGGGAGCGATTGCAGGGGGAGCGTCGCCGACCGATATGTCTACGACAAGAGAGTTGCTCCGAGGTGTGCAACGCCCATCAAGTATAACAACTGGAACGTCTTCCACTTGCTGAGAAAAGAACTGCAGTGTGAAAAGAAAGCAAAGCGAGATAAGAAGGCGTATCTCAAGAAGAAACATGAAGATTATGACAAGAGTGTTCACCCCGAGCACACGCTGAATAAATATCAAGAGATTGAACGAATGTTGAAAGAAAATGTGGGCGTAGAAGGAAAGAAAAATGTCAATGACACGACTGAACTTAAAAAGGTGTATCTAATGCCGATTGCGAACCAAACGGAGGAAATATCCAAAGGTCTTAGTACGGAATCGGTTTTACCGATTAGGAAGGGAAGTGTCATGGAGGAACCTACCGCTGTGCCATCTGAAAATAATAGAGTCAAGCAATCAAATAGTTCGCAACAAGTTTTAAACCCAACTCTCTCACAGGACAGTTTGACAGTGAACGCCAGAGATCAGATCGACACGGGGGGACAAACTCAAGTCAACAAGAAAGCTCAACAGCAGCTCGCTATTCAGCGGCAAAAGGAGGAAAAAGCAGCCTTGAAGGAAAAAATTAAATCCGAAATCAATATCAGTGCTGTAGGTGATTCTTTAAAACCAGACAAGGTATTAAAAAATGCTTTGAAGTTAGATATGGAGAAAAAACGAATTGAGAAACTTAAACAAGTCCAAACATAGTGAATGCAACTTCTATTTCTCAGAATTCATTCATGTAAAATGTAAAGGTCTAATTGAGGTAAAATAGGCTACTTAGTATGAATTGAAATTTCATGTAATCATTTTGATATATTTCTTTTTATAAATAAAGTTAAATTAGTTCACAATATGCTGATTATTGATAATGCATTGATTTAAGGGCACATATATCAAAACGTTTCCTATCATACCGCAGTTTGTAATGCAATTTAAGCTAGCAAGGGATGATAGATTCAAAACCCTCTGTAATGGGCCTAATTTGGGTTAGGTTTAGATAAACTGGTTTGTTTTGAGGTCTGCAAACCTTTTTAATGCAGGTTCAAGGTTTGATTTGAAATTTTTAAATCCAAGTTATTATTGTAGTTAGCTATAGTAGTAATGGTAAAAGTAAGTGGTAATTGTTAGAGATGTGCAAAAATGTTTTTTAAAGATTGAAAATTCACGCCTTTTAAATAAAATTTCGTGATTTTTCGTTATTTACCAGAAAACCAATTTAATAATGCACAAAAAACGCCTAGTTTTAAATTATCAGTATCACAAATTCCAGGACCATTTAAATTATTAATTTAAAAGAAAAACAAGCACATGAGAATATGAATAACTTTTAATTTTAAGATCAATTTCAGCCTTCAGTTTTTAAAGTTTATGACAGTTTTTACCAAGATTTATTACGACTACCTGGCACCTCCACCAAAATTATGAAATTATGCATTTTTTGTGTAATGTCGATATTTTGATATGAAGTATTTTTGAACTTACTCGCTTATGTACAAACAATTATTACGATCTCACAATTGCATTGTATGACCCGTCACCTCCACCATATGTACCAGCCAGGATTAATTTAATTTCGACTACCTACTTGGCACCTCCACCAAAACTTTGAAAAAAAACTTGTTTGAAATTTTGTGATCTAATTCGCATTTAAAGACATAATTGCTAATTTCGCCACTAGTTCGCGGCATCAACTTAAATATCGCAAAAATTTGCAGATTGGAAATTGGTACCATTCAATCACAATTCAGATGATTCATGTGCAAACTGAATTTGAAGGGATTATTGCAACTTAAAAAAATTGCGAATTTCTTTCTCACCAGTTTTGCAGATATCTAGTAATAGTTTACTACCTTACAGCTGATAAACCAGGCCTAAGACAATGTCTATTAAACTACTATTATTGACGGTTAATAATATGACAAGACAATGTAAATCCAGTTTAATTTAGGCCTATATTTTAAAAGCAATTTTTTAGGCGTCCTAAATTAATTCCAAACCTGTTTTCATAAAAAATATAATTTTATAAATTTTTCATAATTAGCCTACTAATTAGTAGAGGTAGTGAAAAATGGTAACGAAATTTGCGATTTTTTAAAATGTTTGTATTATTGCCTAAAATGCAATATCGTCGACAAATTTCATCATTTAGAGATGGAAAAAGCACATTTTGAAAACGCGAATTTTGCAAAATCTTGCGCGGTAAATAACGAACAAAATTGTATAAAACTGGTCAATACGTGAATTGTCTTTTTTCCAATCTGTCAAGCTTAGAAAATCTCCTGATAATTTTCTATCTTTACACGGAAATACAAGAAACCCATATCAAATTTTGACTGCATCTTGATCTTATAGAATTATACTACGAGTGACATTGAAGGGAAGTTTAAGTTTTCATTATTTACAGAATAATTAGTTGTTTTACTCAATTGTGTGGGTAAAGCTGACAAATAACATAAACAATTGAAGTTTTATTTGATTCTGACAGAAGTAAATAGTTCATATTAGATTTAAATTTAAATTAAATTAAATTATATAATAAAAAAAAAATATATATATATATAAATATAATTAAATTAAATTAAATCATTTTTAAACCTTACTTGTATCTAAGACAAGGTAGTATATCTATTATAGTATAATACTTAGTAGTTGACGTAAACTCCGTTCATTATTTTACAGATTTGTGGGGATTTAAACTTTAAAGTCTTTAAATTTACTGAGGGGACCTCATAAGCTACTTTAAAAGTTTGTTATTTTGTTTTATAGCCAAGTGTCAATATTATTTGTTTACACTTTCTTGACAGCAGAATAAGGTTAATTGAATTATATAAGACCTTTTCGATTTTAAATAGTGATTCATTTTCATTCAGAATGGTTAAGTATTGTACCGTGTGTAAGTTGCAGAAGAAATATAAAAATAAAAGCCTAAAGTGCTACGTATGTAAAGCTTTTTTTCATCGAATGTGTATAAATATGAGCAATGAGACATTCGATTCATTGCTTGGACGATGGGAATGCAATAAGTGTATAGACAATTGGAATACCAGCAAGTGTCTTCAATGTGGTGTTCAAGATGTCTATGAACTGAAGAATAGAACAAGAAGAGTTTCGCCGAGATGGTACTGTATGAATTGTTTATTTCCCCCTCTAAGTGTACACGATCTTTTTAATCATAATGTCGACGAAGAGTCTCAAAGTAATGATGATGTTGCTAAAGGTTTACCAGTATTGCAAAAAGGAATGAAGCTTGGACATCTTAATATACATAAGTTGGATAAGTATATAGATCAGTTGAGGGTTATTCTTGACACGTACAATTTTGATATATTTGCTTGCTGTGAAACATATCTAGATGAATCTGTTCTAGATGGTTTTATTACTGTTGACAATTATAAAATGCTAAGATTTGATCGTGAAAGGGTAGGGGGAGGGTTAGTTATTTATATTGCTGAGAAGTTCATGTCAAGTGTAGTTGAGTGTAAAGTTAAATTTCCGATGGATGTTGAGTTGCAGTCAGTTAAATTCTGGCTTCCAAATGTAAAACCCAAAGATTTTTAAGCAGTTTTAAAGCTCCAACGAAAATTTAAAGAATTTTCAATTGTTTTGATATTTAGTAAAAAATTTTAAAAATTGGGAAAGCTAATGATTTTTTTTTTCTGGGTGTTTTTCAACATTGATTTGAGTAAAAAAGACATTACCAGTAATCATTTTCAAAATTCTCACTAATCACATGGTTGGTACAATTGATAAAATCTGTTACTGGGGTTAATAATAGGTCGCTATTTTAATTGATCATGTTTATGAAATCACAATGAAAATTTATTCAGTCAGTCTTATAAAAGTAGGTTTTAAGTGTCATGAATTAAATTTTTGTGTTCAAAGTTAATAAGCAAAAGTTTTTTCCCAAAATTTTGTAAATACTAAAAAATGATAAAAATGTTGTTTGGAAACGGTAAATGAAGAATATCAAGTGGTCCCATTGACCAAATTGTATGCGGAAATTCAGATGAAAAAATTAAAATGTTTGTTAAAGTAACCGGGGAAACTCAAAAGAGAAAGCACCCCCCTTAAAAATTAAAGTTAAGGAAACCACCCCATGGTTAAACAGCAATATTAGGAAATCCTGCAAAAGAGGACCACTTCGCAAGTTTTCAAATTTTTTGAAGGCCTCAACGGGGGAGGAATACAGAAAGTTAGAATAAGGTAAATAATCGTTTTCTTTTTTTCTAACGTGAGCTTTTTTAAGTTTTTCTTTTTTGATAATGATATTTTTTAAAATCTTTATGGTCAGTTTATAATAAGTTGACGGTAACAAAGTGAAAAAGAGATAGCTAGCCTCATTGACAGAGAATGGGGTTTTTCCACAAGTCTACCCTGACATTTGCTGTTTTTACAAAAAAGTTTTTGTTGTAAAACGATGTTTTTTTTTCCAGTAAAATTGGAAGTTTAAAGTTTTAAAATAAAAAAAGAGCAGCTGATCCCCCGCATGTAAAGGTCTCTTGAAAGAAGTCATTTTTCAGCTTTAAAACCCCTTTAAAAAAATTTAAAAGCTCACAAACTTCAAAGATTCCATCTAGTTTTCAGAAATGCGCATCATACCTTTTTTGGTGTATCAATTTCCCTTTTTTTCCCTTGTGGGTGTTTTCCCCAACACAGCTAAAATTGGGCAAGGGAAACCCCTATTTTAGGGAAAAAGGAAAAAAAAATGACGGAACTCTTATCGCCTATATCAACTTTTCCCAATTGTAGGGAAAAAATTATTGAAAAAATTTTGGGCACAGAGGTTATTACATGAATTTGTGCTCTAAAGGTTTAAGTAAAAACCCATGTTTTGGGAAAAGGGTAGATCAACGAAAAGGGCCCCTTTCTAGCATTTTTCAGATTTTATCTAAAAGGGATTGACAAGGGGAATGGTAAGGTTGGAGCTGTTTTTTTTTTGATCTTGGGAAAAGCATTTGTTCATACCTTTTTTACCTCTTTTAAAAAAACAAAAAACCGGTATAACAAAAGTCCTTTTTGTTATAAAATTTTTGGCGTTTTTATTTTTTAAAAAAAAAAATGTTATCAATTTTGCAAAATTAGTTAAAAAGTTTCAATATTTTTGTGGAGTCCAAAGGTAATATTGGACCCCTTTTATTTATTCTTTACATATGATATTCTAAAAATAAATAATATATTTTTATTGCTGATGACTTGGGCTTTTTTTTAGAAGGTGTGGATGTTGAAGAACGTAAGACTCTTCAAGAAATTTTTTAAAAAGGGTGGATGTTTGGTTTAAACTCAGGAACTTGATATTAATTTATATAAAAAAAAATTTTATATTTTTCATAAGGCAAAAGATAAACATGAATATATTTATTTGAAAGTTGAATTGTAAGGTAAGCTAATTTCTGAGTAAAATTTAATTTAAAATCTTTTAGTTTTCTTAGATTGTAATTTAATTTTAAAAACATTTTGAATATGTATGTAATAAAGTATCATCCAAAAGGAATTATAAATAGAAAGAAGAGGTTTTAAAAGAGAGATGTTAGGTTACTTGTAGTTTTTATTTTCACTCTATTATTTATTATTGTTTACTAGTGGTTTTTGGGAGTAAGACTTCTACCAATATTTGTACTTCAAAGAGAATTGCCTCTGTTTGATTCTTCCTATGAGCCAAAATTTACAATCTGATTGCTTTTACATTGAGGAAAAAATGAAATATAGTTCTTGTAAAATACATAAAAAATATTTTAAAAGGTATGTATTCAGGGATTTTTTCCCAATATTTTTTAATTTTTTGACGGATAGAAATTCTATTTTAATAAACTCTTTGAAATTTTCCCAAATTAATTTCTAAAACATTAAGAAAGTCATTCTTGTCCGGGGGTTCCTTTTGGAATTCATTTCTTATGATATTAGAAGCCATTTACTGACTAAATAGTACCAAATTTTAAAAAAAAAATTGAAGCAAAGATAATGAACGAAGAACAAGAAGAAAATTTTTTTTTACTATTTTTTGTGGGGGATTTTCCTCTGTGTTCATGTATTTAATTTATCTTTTATATTTCTTATTTATTTTTGCTGTTCCTTTTTTTGTTCTTTTCTTTGATTTTGATGTATTCAATTATTTTCAATTGATATTTTTCTTCTAGATTGTCTGGTTGCCGCCCACTGGTGGAACTTGCAACTTGGTTAGGTGTCCTGTATCATTGCTGTGATCAGTTTTTTTACTTGAACAATTTTAAATAATTATTTATCTGATATAATTTTTATTAGAGTCAAGATCTTTTGCACTAAATTGGTATCAAATTTGAACACAAGAATATGGTTGAACACAAGAATAAAATTTCGTTCGGGGGTTTCTTCCCCGAAAAAATTGATTCTCCCTGATTTTCTGTTCCTGATTTTTGGGGAAAACCCCATTTCGTTTGAGTGGGTCGTCAAAAAATCAGTTTTTTTTTTTTCGTTTTTCTTTTTTTTTGTTTTTTTTTTCTTTTCTTTTTTTTTTTCTTTTTTTCTTTCTTTTTTTTTTTCCTTTTTTTTTTTTTTCTTTTATTTTCTTTTTCTTTTCTTTTTTTTTTTTCTTTTCTTTCCCCACCCCCTTTTTTATTTTTGATTCTTCATAAATTGCATTTAATATCCTTTTTATTTTTTATCACATTTGTTTTATATTTAATGCTTGTTGTAATATTACTATTTCAAAATTTTTCTTAATGTAGTTCATTGTTGTGTCTGCATCTAGGAATTAGATTTATTTAGTTTTCCTCCTTTGTAAAACAGTTTTTTTAACGATGATAGACTTAAAAAAAATAAAAAAAATAAAAAAAAAAAACTCGGCAAATTTTCACTTTTTAGTGCACAAAAAACAGGGAAAAAAAGTTTACGCAAATTTTTGGGAGAGGGTCCGGGCCAGACTGAACAACGACCGTAACTCGTTCCCTGAGCGAATCGATTCTAAATCAATCTTAGGTCACAATTCGATTTTAACTTTTTGGGGAAACGATTCTTTTAACGTAGGAGGCTCAGTTTTTTTGTATTTTCTTTTTTTAATTTTTTTTAAAGTTTTTGTCAATTTTTGTGAATTAAAAAAATGCAAAATTTGGGTATTGAAAAAAGAAAATTTTGGGGTTTTTATTCACAATTTCTCATTTCCTGTATTAATTAGGGGGCTCTAGGCTAAATTTTTTATTTTTTTATGAAGAGTAGGTAGGCTATAATAAGTAAAGTTTTTCTTTAGGATGTCACAATAATATTTCAGCGCGTAGGCCCTATAAAGGTGGCTGTATTGCGATAATCATACAATATCAATATTGCTAGCGATATCGCGATTATTATTAATTCAGTAGCATACAGTGGAGTTTGTGTAACAAGTGGAGCAGACATTCTTGGGGGTGGTGGTACCCCTCCCCCACCCCTCCGAGGTGGGATGCGAAGCCTTTACGGATGCGCCACCTGGGGTCTGGGGCCTTGCCCTAGACCCCGAAGGTGAAAATTTTTAACACTTACTTTTTGTTTATGTGTCCGGAAAATGGTTTTAGAGAAAGAATACTTATAGTAATAGGAACTAAAAAGTAAGGAGTTTGTTCCAATAGTTTGGAGGTTGTGTGATAAGGGATCAAAGTGATACCAAATTGTGTTAAAATAATGTGAACAAATAAATAACACATTTTCAGATGAGACAAAAAGTTTATTTTTGATGCAGCCTTGTACGTAATATATTGGCAGCTACCACTCTTAACATTGCCCCACTTCCAGCAAGCAAGCAATAGAGAATGTTCATCAGACTTCAATATTGATGAAAGTACCTTCATAATAAATTAAATTAACGGGATTTTAAGGATTTTAAAATGAATATGTAAATATCTATCGATTGAGGCTCAAAGTTTGACATTATAATTTATAACTATCCTGCACATTTATTTTAAAACACCTGCATATGCCATTTGTTGATGTGACCATGGACTAGTCACAAGCCGCCTAGGTAAAAAGCAAAAATCCCTTAGTCTTGGGTTTCAACCTTTTCGAGGGTATGAAATACTCTCAATAATCAGCATTACAGAATATATTCAGTCTAGTTTTACTCAGTGTGTGATAATATCAGTTTTTATTTGTTACACCACAACCACCCACCCCATTTTTAGGTGGAGCATTGTTGGCACGCCACTGGTAGCGTATACACTTTTATATAACTAATTGACACTGCTACAACAACATTTTTCTCCTGAATTCTGGATTTCATGGAATTCCCAGCGTCTCAAACGGGTTTTTCCGCTCGCGAACTATTTGACGGTACCACTCCCCCCTTCCCCTCCCGCAGCGCGCTGCTTGCGCTCACTCTCTCTAGCTTCACCACTCCTCTCGCACACTCGCTCGTGAGAGGGGCATCGAGGGGCCCGTCGTAGGTGGCGGCCAATCCGACGACCAGCGTTGAGATGGCGCGCAATTTAAATTGACGCAAATGCAAGAAAAGCAAGTTTTGTGCTGATGTATCGTGATATGCTTACAAAGGGCCGTATCGGCACGATACTTTTTGGGCACTAGAGGTGTTCGCGTGATCAATTTCTCACTCACGTCACGTCACGTAATCTCATTTTCTGATCACGCACAGTCACACACGAATAACATAATTTTTATTTAACTCACACACAATCACGTAATATTTTTCATGTAGCTATACTCACTCACGCACGACAAATAGCATTTTCAAGCACTCACGCGCAATCACGATTTCTCAATTGATGGTATTTTGAGGAGCACCCTTTTAATCCGATCGTCACCAACCTGGTCATGTTCGCAATCTTCGCATTGCCAGAATATGGCAGACATCGTGTCGTCACTTGCTCCTCTCGAGAGAGTGGTGAACAATAAAGAACTAGAGGTGAATACAAGTGATTATCAGACAATAAATTCATTACATTGTTGGTTTATTACTCTCTTGTCCACGTGTTCATAGCTGAATTTTAGGGCAGGGTTTTTCTCAAGGCGAGCTAAGAGGAGGGTGGCCTGGCCTCGCAGATTTGAAGGACTCGTTCCGCGCTAAAGCATTTAGTGTCATGCACGGTCACGCGTGTCACGATACACGCGTGACTGTTATATTATCACACAAATTCACGGTACCTATTCAAAGCATTCACATTCACGCACAATCACGAGAAAAGTCGTGACTCACGTCACACGACCACCTCTATTGGGCACAATATTATCGCGATTTATCGCCATATTTTTCTCATTTCAGTGCGATTATCGATATGAATTTTCATATCGTTTGACATCCCTAGTTATCTTATCTTACAATACAACGGTATTTTTAAGTGACCTTTACCTTTAAGCCTTTTTGATATGCCATAATTGTGAATCCTGCTTGGGTAATTATATGTTATGATGATATCAACACTTTGAAAATAGATTGCTTGGAACAGCAGATTCGACCTATCGATAACGACCTGCGTGCATTTCAGATGCCATGCTAACACTCGGGCTCGGAATATCAAAACATCGCGTAATGAAAGTAATACCGGTTAGGCACCAGATCCAGCTTTGCACCAACTGTCGGTTTCAAATTTTCAAACCAAAAGTCATTCCTAATTTTGGCCACACTTACCTCGTAGAAGTGTAGCAAAGGTCCCTTTGTAAATGCTTCTGATGCCTCCTTCTCTGTATAACTGCTTGACCACATCTCTGGGACCACTGTACTTCGCTGGCTCCGTACCACCTTGTTGGATCTACAACATCAAGGTAAGTGCAATACATCAGGCCTGATGTTCCTTAAATTATTTTGACAATTTTGTTGTAAAAGCATATTTTAAAAATGTATTGTAGATGCAGAATCTTGTATCAAAACCATATTTTTTATATATACATATTTGCACCTGGAACAAGACCTCATGAAGCCTAGGCCTACATATTATAAGAAATGAACTGAAATATAAATTTGCAGTAAAGGTTTAAGGGTTTAAATTAAGGCATTTCAAACACACGACGAGAATACTTCATATTTTCACTACGTATAACAGTCGATAGATTTTCAACAACTTATACCAAATTTAAATGAAAGTAAGTTTAAAAGTAGGTGTAATTGCAGTGTTGCCCGTCCGCTACGAAAAAAAGAACGAGAATGCGTCTCCAAGCAGCAGAGAGAGATGAGAGTACTTGTGCATGCGCACAAAAGTATAGGCGCATTGTTGAATGCCATGGACTGCATCCTAGTCTAGGGGGGTGAGGGGGGAGTGTGTGAGGCAGGCAACACCAAGTTTTGACGACGAGGCCGCGATGCCACCCTCACGCGATGTCGCACTACAGCAGCACAGCCGCGCCCCTGAATCACGAGATATTGCATTGCCGCACTTACAACTCGGTCTCATTTAAATTTGGTATAAGTTGTTGAAAATCTGTCGACTGTTATACGTAGTGAAAATATTAAGTGTTTTCGTCATGTGTTTGAAATGCCTTATTGTGGTCTCAGTCGGGAGATACGGTTGGGCAAAGTTCAAAGACGGGTTGTTTTCCTATGCCTTGTGATCAAGTGTGATCCGAATTTTCTCCCGCGCACGCTAGGTAGGCTACCTAGGTTCCCTATTGTGGGCATATGAAAAGAAGAAAGAAAAAGTTTCTAAATTTTGAAAAATCTCAGCTCACTTGGGGAGCTTTTCCTGCACTTTCGTAACAAATTTTGTCTTATCTTCCATGTAGGCCTATGTGCTCAGTATGGTAATTTCTGCGAACCATTTTTAAATTAGTCTCTCGGAATACTGGGACAAGACAGTGGTGTCCTGTACCAGTAGGCCTACTGGCCCCATTCACACACTCAGTGCACCGACCTAGCCTACATTACATATACATCCACGTTCCATTATTTTAGATTTGACAGATAAATAGCCTAGTTAACTACAAATTAGCATTCTTGTTTTCATCAGTTTCAAGCCCTACTCTTCTAACTTTGTTTACTTGGTAGTGAAGAAGCCTAGAGATACAATTTACATTATCATGTCCTTCACAGTTGGTTCTTCTTCACTTTTAACCAGTGGCGTGGCGAACATACCAAATCGGAGCCCAGGCACCGATACCAAAAGGGGTGGGTGGGTGGTCCCGCAGAGACCCACCCACTCATTACTTTTTATTGAAACATAATATTTTATATACTTATATGACTATTTTAATTGTTAAAATCACATCCTACTGAATTGTATGGCTGCAGCTCTTACTTACCTTATAGTTTTACTAAACCGTTGAAAAGTTTGTCATGAATCATGATTAAGTAAAAGTGCAGACAACATGCATGATGGATATTCATCCAGTAGTTCTCAACTAAACTAATAACAGGTAGCAATTCAACAATTCTGCTAAATGAATAGACAAGCTCGCTTATATTTGATTGAATAGATTGATTTGGGGAATTTAAGTAAATAAAGCTGGTGGCATGGAGGAAGTCAGGAACATTTTCGAGTTACCTGTTTTAATTTTAGTTACCGTCTTATAAAGCAGGATTATCGACGTCGTGAATGCAATAAGAAGAACATTCTTGGACCTATTTCAATTGAGGTATTTCCAGTACAATTTCTACATAAAATAGCATTGATTTCAATGAGATCGAGACAGCAAGTTTGTCCGTAAAAGAATAAAATCGTATCTTTTCTCTTCAAATATTTGTTAACAAAGTGTTTCTTTAAAACACACAGATTTGTACCAAATTACTTTGAACATACATTTTTCCAGGGGAACGCCCACGGAGCCCCTAATTTTCATTTTTATGCGTTTAAGTAGTTTTCCTAAATCCCAAATAATGGCTCTGCCAATAAACGGAGAAAACAAAAAAAATAACAAAATAGTTTTCCAAAACGCACAGATTATCTAACGGTCTAGGACATACAATTTTTTTTTTCAAATGGGAAGGCCCCCGGATTCCTCTTGTAGGTATTAAATTCTTCATTGATTACTTTCACAATGTGTATTTTTTTCCCAAATTCTGGCTATGCCGCTACGAGGAGGCAAAAAGGAATAACACACTGTTGGCTTTATGAGTTAACAATTAAAACAAAAGCGCAATGTGTTCAGCGATTCGGCTGATTTTTATAGTACACACTAGCACACACACACACACAAAGTCACAGAATAAGTGCCGTTTATCTTGAATAGTAATCCTCATTCGCTTCGCTCACTCGCTCGTTTAATAAATCATATTAATTGCCAGTAAAACGCACCAAATCCATTCTAGGAACACCAAAATTAAAAAATTCCCTGCGGGGCTAATCTGGGGAAGACAAAAAAAAAATATAAACCGTTGGCTTTATGAGTTCAACAAAAAAATTATATTTTCAGCCATTTCATTAAAATTCCATTACATAAAAATGAGGCTATCAAATCATGTTAATTGCTGGTAAAACGCACCAAACCCATTCTAGGATCACCAAAATTTAAAAAAATCCCTGCGGGGCTAATCTGGGAAGACAAAAAAGAATTAAAAAACCGTTGGCTTTATGAGTTCAACAAAAAAATTGTATTTTCAGCCATTTCATTAAAATTTCATTACATAAAAATGAGGCTATCAAATCATGTTAATTGCTGGTAAAACGCACCAAATCCATTCTAGGATCACCAAAATTGAAAACATTCCCTGTGGGGCTAAACTGGGGAAGACAAAAAAGAATGACAAACTGTTGGTTTTACGAGTTCAACAAAAAACATTTTTTCATCCATTTCATTAAAATTTCATCACATAAAAATGAGGCTATCAACATCTATAAAATCATATTAATTGCCGGTAAAACGCACCAAATCCATTCTTGGATCACCAAAATTGAAAAAATTCCCTGCGGGGCTAAACTGGGGGCGCGCCCCCAGACCCCCTTGTTACCCACGAAAGTAGGGGGTGGGTATAGTTATAATATTGTAGGCACCGATCACTCTTAGTAGTTCGCCACGCCACTGCTTTTAACTACTTCATTATAATTTGACCTAAGGTCATTGTTGCACTCTAGTATTGCTTTTTAGGCCAGAAGAAGGTATGATTAGGGAGCAATTGTGTACTTGAAGTGAGTGCCGATGACAATGCAATCATCTAGTACAATTACATGACTACAAAGATTCGTAACAGAACAGGCAAATAAACCGAAAGTTGAATTGTTACCTTTCAGCTACAACACTTGGCCGATAGATGACATCGGCATCCATGTATTCAAGTTATACTATACGACATACATCAATATCTATATTGACTCGTTTAATTTAAAATGGGAGAAGTGAGCATTCAAGTTCAAGCAAGTAATAATATTTACACACCTGCAAAAGGCACTTAATACGTTCTCCTGGAGCCATTATAGCTGTTGTGAAAATACCAGAGAAGGCACCTGCGTAGAAAAGCTGCACCAAAGTTAATTCTTCATTCAATGACTTCTGTTGCATTCGTTTTCCTACACCAAAGCCAAAGAAGCTGATAGCAAAGATCGGAGCGACTCCAGTGAGTGGTGCAGCCATACCTAGAGAAAGCGATCATTATATTTATGCAGCTTTGGTGTGGTAGACCTATAGCCTACCAGTATCCTAGTACCCCAATGTGGCAGGGTGGAAATAGGCCTACAAATATAACTGGAATCATCGCAATAATTTGTAATTTAGCCTAGATATACATTAATTGAAATATTGCTTCAGTTAGGCCAAGGCCAATTTAGGAAAGGCCTCTACACCTACTTTTGGGTTTAAAGAAAAATTAAATTACAAAAAAAAGATGATTTAAAATAAATAGGCTATGTAGATTTCTTCATTTTTGTGTTGTTGTTGATTTAAACACCAATATAAATAAAAACAGTGTGATGGTATTGGCCTTTAGAGCTGTCTTTTGACATTCAATGTTTTTAAATCCATATGTACTAATTCTGGAAACATTTTGACACTGTGTAGCCTAGGTATTTGAAACAGATGTAAGCCTATTTAGGGACTAAATAATAACAAATAACAACATTCATCTGAACTTGAATTAGTGAAGACGTCAGATGTCACAGGTAGGGATTAGGGAAAGAAAAGATAGGTACTGCCCGGTATACTAGTATGCACCACTGACAATGTGATGACTGTAGTCTTCAGCAAATTTCCTATGGCCTAGGTGAATAGTTGTGTGTAATATAGGCCTCCCAGGGGCGGCTCGTGAGTTATTATTGTGGGGGTGCACATAATTACGAAGTCTTATTGTGCGGGAAACAAAGGGCCGCCGGAGTCGAAAAAAATTTCAGACACTTATGGTCTGAAGTACCCGGAAAACGAATTTAGAGTATATTTTTCGAATTTATTGGTCGGGAAAAACTACCCTATGTGTAATTGTTAATTATAGAAAACCATCCAAAAAATTAATTATTATATGCTTGATTAACCCTTTCCAGTACGGTTATTTTCCATTTATTTTACCTGGGAATACCTATTTAATTTCCAATCGGTCAAAAGTAAAGCGAAACCATATACACTTGTGCTTGTAGCTTTGAAAGTTATCAACCAATTAACTTAAAATTTTCAGGATAGGTTTACAATAACGAAGTTATCAATTAAAAAAATAAAACATGTCTGTATAATTATTATCGCGAATCCAATCCCAGCCATTATTTACGCCTAGGCCTACGCCTACACCGGCGCCGTCATGATTAGAAACTCCTGAATCACTTGAATCAACATCATCACTGTCAGAATCTCCCATTTCACTTGAACTAGAACTATTATTAGAAATAGAAACATTATCATCGTTGTCAGAATCGCTGTAGTCACTCTCAAAAAGAATATTGTTAACAACATCAACAGTCAACTTTGGTCGCTTAGCAGCCATGACGGAACGATTGACGGCCGGCGTGTTTACAAAACAAACTCGGATGTTTTTCATCGATGTATCAATGCGCGTTTCACGCCGGTAATGCAGTCGCCTCGATATTCTTACGCGCGGAACCTTCTGCTATCTAGCGGTAAAGATTTGAACTCGATAGGACTGCTGGTACCGGAGATATGGCGGGTTATTTGAACTCGCGCACCAACGACGTCCCCAGGACGTCGTTGTACGGAGCGTCACGGCGATCTATCACGTCCCAGAGGCGTTGTTGTACTGGAAAGGGTTAAAATATTACATACCCGAATAATGTCTCTCCATCTCTTCCGACACGCGCCTCAAACATCACATCGTATCTTTATTTAAAAATAAAGTCCATTCTTCGATTTTTTAGTTTCGAAAAACGGTCAATCACTAGTTCATTAAAATCGTCCATGATGTTTCGCCACCAAAAAGTGTGCAATGAAAACAAAACAATCTATTTACAATTTTGCAACCACAGATCCATTCGTTTTTTTGTAGGCCTACACATCTACGTTAAAGTTTCTCGTATATATTCGTTTAAGGCTATTCGACCGCGTTTTTCTATTTTCCAAAATATGCTACCAAGTCAAAATATAGTGAATGGCTTTGAAACCTGGCTATTTTAGAAAATCAAAAATATTTTTTCAAATTTTTCTGATCCGGTACACGGCCAATATAGCCACCTCAAAATAATTTACAACTTCAATTCGCCAAGGCACACCATTCAACGTAGGGTGTTGTGTTTTTGTGACATTCATTTTCAACTGTTTTTCTATGGAAAGACTGAGAGAAAAAATATTTATTTTAACAACTGTCTTTCCTGCGAATTTTTTCGTTTGGCGGTATTTTTTACCGATTTGTACCGCCAAACCAAAAAATTTGCAGGAAAGACAGTTGTTAAAATAAATATTATTTCTCTCTGTCTTTCCATAGAAAAACAGTTGAAAATGAATGTCACAAAAACACAACACCCTACGTTGAATGGTGTGCCTTGGAGAATTGAAGTTGTAAATTATTTTGAGGTGGCTATATTGGCCGTGTACCGGATCAGAAAAATTTGAAAAAAATATTTTTGATTTTCTAAAATAGCCAGGTTTCAAAGCTATTCACTATATTTTGACTTGGTACCATATTTTGGAAAATAGAAAAACGCGGTCGAATAGCCTTAACTGATGTTGTCACTTGAATTATATCTAATTTTGGGGTTGGTCGGCCTCGTGATTTTATTTTATTAATTGTTCGTCCTATGGTCGCTTAAAAAACTGTTTATTTTTAGATCGCTAATTAACGAAGTCATATTAGTAATTTTCACTTCACGGCACGATAATAATTTAAACACTTTTCGCTCACTTGAAAACTGCTGTTGATCTCACTTCACCAACCCTGTCGCGAACAACTTTCACTGGCTACTGACCGGAGTGTGGGGGTGAATGAATGGTGCGAGCACAATACCAAGGCGCTTGAATGGAAGTAACGGTTTTGACCCTTGTGCACGTGCACCAAACCCAGCTATACCAGACGTTCTAATAACAAAAGACCACCTGAGGCGGGTCCTGCCGGCCGATGCGTAGAAAACCATGTAAAAATGTGTGCACATTCAGAGTGTTAACCCCCAGCGGCAGCACTTACTGCAGAATGACTCCTGCCGAATATGCCTTGCTCTGGGCCGGCCGAAATATCCATACAAACAATCCAACGATTTATTGGGAATATTACGAGATTGGCTTCAAACCTTAAATTTGGAATTTAGTTCGCGCAAATATTTGGGGGTGCACGTGCACCTGTGCACCTATACACGAGCCGCCCCTGGGCCTACCTATCAGTATTTTCAAAAATTCAAGGTAGGCTATATCCGATTGTCCCAGGTACCCTACAAGTTACTACACCTTTTCCTATGTGTGTAGGCCTAATGATTTATTTCAAATTAGGTTTTTTATTTATTTTTTGTTCACCTCACGACTTCGGCACTAGGCTACCTACTATGGCATCACCGCAAAGGTATGATGCTCATGTTAATTGAGCTATTGGGACCATGAAAAACCTTTAGTAGCCCTAATTGCTACTTCATTTGTGGTGACTATTGTGTGTAGTGACTACTGAGTCAGGGAATTTGAACAGAAGATTGCGTTGCTTTGTTGCTGTCATTATGTGCAAATCATCACATGGTTTCAAGCTATTATAAAATTGGAAGAAAACCAGCTATAAGTTTGAGGCTACTCACCCTTGTACAGCCCTTTGAAGCCTTCTTTCTGAACAGTTTTCTTTGCACAATCATAGGTCCCAGTATATAAAGGAACCACTCCTGGTACAGTCTTTGGCATAGTTTGCAGCCTCACCTATAAAATAACATGAAGTTATTATTATTAATACAGTAAGATTATTAATTAAGAATCTATCTGTATTCAAATTCTGAGGAACTAAAAAATTCCACTTGTGGATTTAAACTAGGAAAACGCTAAAGTCCCGCCGCGTTGATGGATGAGCGTTTTTGTAAGTTTTTAGTTTGCGTGGGACCACTTTTCCTTTTCAAGTGCTTTGTGAATGCATTGTAGGTGATTGTTGTCGAGTTTCAAATGTTACTTGTTAATGGTTATTATAAACCTCAAAAAAACTCATATCAAAACCTTTATTCTATGGATTCTGGCTAACTTTTTCAACTTTTTCTTTCAAAAGGTACATCACCATAACCTTAATGTTCATGTGAAATATGAACGTTGTAGCCCCACCCGTTTGGTCAGAATCGGCCCAAATGTCACGAAAATATCGCACTAAAAATCGAAAAAAATCGTAAAAGTGCGATATTCATGAGAAATATTTCTTCGATTGTACCCAAAAACGTGGCACGTCTAAGTTCAGAGATTTCGAAGGTCCTGTCAAATTTTCATCAAGATCGCTTATGCCGTTTGCCCGGAATCGTGCGAACAAACAGACAAAAAAACAAACAAAAAAAAAACAAACAAAAAAACATTGGAGCTAAATTTTTTGAGGGGTCAGTGAAATTGAAGTTTTCGCTTCGCTCGCTACGCTCGCTACGCTCATCCAAAAATGTGAAGTAAAAGAAATGTAACATTGGTGAGCCCTACCCAAAGCTTCCTATTTAAGGGGAATCCCTAGCTAGACCTAAATATGATTTCTATAGAATGCATTAAATACGTCTTAAAAGTTAGTAGAATGAAAGGGGGACTTAATAAAAGAGCAGGGTGTGTGATTTTTTTGATTTTTATTAAAAAAATTAAAAATCATGATTTTTTTATTTAAATCGGATTTTTTTATTTTAATCAACTTCCCGATTTAAATCTGATTTTTTTTTATTTTTTCGATTCAAATCAACATTATGAGTGTTTAAAAAAATAGCCAATCAACTTTAAAATGGCAAAATATGGTAACAAAAAATGTTATGGCAAATGGAAGATATGAATGCACCTTGCATATGCATGTCCCAGGTTCAATCACCAGTGGAGGCACTTTATTAATTTCTGTGTACACTGTGAATTATACATAGTAATTAATAAAATAATAATAATAGCATCATAGTTGCCTACCTAGGAGTAGGCCTACTATAAAATCAAGGTTTCACCTGGTGACAGCAGACAGAGATAGATAGGACTAAAGGAAATTTAAGTTGGTAGTTAGAATTAAACTGGGTAACACTGTTAGGTAGTTGATTAAGGGATGGTTAGTAGTGGGGGAAAGAGTGCTGTCAAGTTGTCAATTGTCATGCAATTCAAATACTTTGCATCTATCCACAAGCATTTAAGACTGTTGGCTTAGCTCGAGAAAACCTGGCGTTGACGCAGAACGCAGAGGTAAAGTCTGGATCACTTGGAAGCTCCATCATTTGTTCTATCGGGTTGTGGTTTGCACCAAAATATTAAGTTTGAGTATATGGAATAGATGGTAGTAGATGGTTCATTTTCCAAATACTGCTCACCTTTCTTATTAACTGACCGTAAATATGCCACCAAACAGGTAATTTATAGTAATTTCCCAATTTTGTGTAATGAGTCAATTATTTGAAATTTCCACATCGGCTTTGATTAGAGACAGCGTTCATCCTTTGTGAACAGCCTCCCAAAAATGCAGATTTTTTGGATAAACATTAAAGGTCAAAAAGCGGTCTAGACTGAAGGGCCTATTTAAAATTATATGGATTTGACGATCAAGCGTATTTTTAAATGGGTATTTAACATTGTCAAAAAAGATGGCCCGAGCTTGATTTCCATCCATCCACAAGGCTACAAGCACTTATAGCCCAGGAGTGGAAGCTTTTACCCGGACAAAATTCCGAACAAGCTGAAAATTTGCACACAGGCTCAGATTAGCCTAGTAAGCAATAGTTGAAAAGTCCCCTAAGCTCCGCCGCGTGCGTCTTGAGATATAGTGGCAAAAGGGCGTAAGTGCCAAAAATATTTTATTTTAAATTTCAACCATTTTTTTACACTAATATGTACAAATTATTAAATATTTCTACGTCAGTAAAGTTAAAATCAGTCATAAGCTTCGACCCGTACGTGGCAAAAGGGCGTAAGTGCCAAAAGTATGATATTTTCAATATCAATACATTTTGACATACGTATGTGCAACTGCAAATAACAACAACAACTACAACAACAACAAGCTGAAAATTTGCACACTTGCTCAAAATAGCCTTCTAAGCAATAATTGAAAAGTCCCCTAAGCTCCGCCGCGTGCGTTTTGAGATATAATGGCAAAAGGGCGTAAGTGCCAAAAATGTTTTCTTTTCAATTTCAACCATTTTTTTTTACACTAATATGTACAAATTATTATGTATTCATACGACGGAAACGTGAAATTGTTCCCTTTTCTTCGACCAGTGTGTCTTGACACATGGTGGCATAAGGGCGTAAGTGACAAAGATATGTTATTTTCAGTTTCAACAAACACTTATTGACATTCGTATACATGCAAATTATTTAGTATTTGTACGAGACAAAAGTAAACATCTTTCCCCGAACTTCGTTGCTGGCATCTTGTTAAATGGTGGCAAAAGGGCGTAACTGACATCATAATTCTATATATTATAAGTTATATAAAATGGGCTTTTGACATTCAACTACGTTTATTGTAACATATGAATACCAAACAATGGACACTCAATTGAAAATCCATGCATGCTGACTGACTTGCTATGGCCAGCTTGTTTGTAAAGAATCATTACAAAATTTTTGTAAGTAGCAGACTGGACATTACCAAACCTACCAAACCTATAAAATAATTTTCTCCAGCATTCTCAAGCGGCTTGCATAGACGGATTTTGAAAGGGATTCGAGCACGAGCTGTGGACAACCTATCTTGGGCTTGACTATAGTATCACATCACGATAGATAGAGAGCATGAGCAAAGATAGAATAAACATATTTCAATAGCGGACTGAATTGCATGTGTGCCCGACTGGCATTGAACGCTACAAACTATGATACATCCCCTATGTTTGCCATCAAGCTTAGAGGGGATGGAAGGGTAGATCTATTAAATGTGCTGGTGGACTGGCAGCATATCAAATCTAAAGCTCACAGTACGCAGTTGCAAATGAAGCGCTACTGCTCAATGAAGTAAACGGAATGTACCACACCCAAAATCTATTGTGATAAAACGGTAGAAAAACATAAGCCAACTTATATCTTAAAAACTTCTGCATATATTTCATTTACTAATTTACTTTTGGTAACTGCAGCTTAGTAATTCCTACCAGCTTGGAACAAGAAGGTCTCCTGTGTCCGTCAAACACAACTGAACACACTGAGCCGCATTTATTCACAATCACAACATGAAACATGTATTTAGTATAGACTTCCTAGTATGGAAACAGGACGAGGTGGTGGCATCACTACACTACATGCAAAGTTTGACCACTTTACAGGAAAATATATGTTTTGGCATGGTAGTTTAATGTATATGGGAGATTGAGCCCGCAACTCTGTGACAATAATAATATGTGATTTTGTCGTAGTTTAACAAAAGAAGACTTCGTCGAACAGTGAAAGTCGTCTTTGTGCCAAAAGCGTCCTTCAGATCACCATTATCCAAATAATGCTATTAAATAGTGTTGATGTTGCAGATAAACTTCAATGTGAGTGATGCGCAGTTATGCTTTTTGTCAATGAAGAAATAAGGGACATGTACTCTATCTTTACGCTTCACTATCGGTTTCATAGTATTACTTTTTAAGTACGACCAGGGTAACTGGACACCAATTAATGTTAGTTTAGTGCCATGTTGGGATTTATCTTGAGGATGATGACCTTCAAGTCTTCAATATTTTGGCGCATGATAATCTGGCAAACGTACAAGCAAATATTTTAAATCATATGACTGAATTATTTAGTTTTGTTACACGCCATTTTGCCACTATATTACATCAAGAGTCACAGCTCATGATCTGCAGTGATGTGACACTACAGACAGCCAAGCCCAAGCTAGGTTGTCCACAGCTCCTGCTCGAATCCCTTTCAAAATCCGTTTTATTATTTTTTACATAAAATGAGCTTTTCACGCTTTGAATATGTTAAAACTTTCCAGGTCAAAACACACCAGATCTTCGCCTAACTATGTCTATGCATGCCGTTTGAGAATGTCGGGGTCAATATTTTATAAATTTGGTTATGTCTAATCTGCTACTTACAACGATTTTGTAATGGTTCTTTACTACACTGGCCATAGCAAGTCAGTCAGCATGCATGTATTCTACATTGAGTGTCCATTGTATGGTATTCATATGTTAAAAAAAACGTAGTTGAATGTCAAACGCCCTTTTTATATTAAATACTGAATTATGATGTCAGTTACGCCCTTTTGCCACCAATTATCAAGACGCCAGCAACGAAGCTCGGGGAAGATGTTTACTTTTATCTCGTACGAATACTTAAATAATTTGCATATATATTATGAATGTCCAATAAGTTTGTTGAAACTGAAAATAACATATCTTTGTCACTTACGCCCTTATGCCAACCATGTGTCAAGACCACTGGTCGAAGAAAAGTGATCAATTTCACGTTTCCTTCGTATGAATACATAATAATTTGCAGTTGCACATACGTATGTTAAAATGTATTGAAATTATTGAAAATATCATATTTTTGGCACTTACGCCCTTTTGTCACGCATGGGTCGAAGCTTATGACTTATTTAAACTTTACTTTCGTAAAAATATTTAATAATTTGTAGATATTAGTGCAAAAAAATGGTTGAAATTTAAAATAACAAATTTTTGGCACTTACGCCCTTTTGTCACTATATCTCAAGACGCACGCGGCGGAGCTTAGGGGACTTTTCAACTATTGTTTAGAATGATGAACTGAACATGTGTGCAAATTTTCAGCTTGTTCGGAATTTTGTCCGGGTACACCATACAAAATTTTCTTCCACTCCTGGGCTATTAAGATCATGTTTTTCATAAAACCTTTACATTAAGTCACCTCTAGCCTCTTGTGCTTGTAGATTTAAATGAAGTAAGTACTCTCTAGGCAAAAAAGAAAAATAACAGGGAACTAGCCTTGGTCTCAAATTCACGTTTTTCATTTTTTATCATTTATAGAACACAGTTAAATAAACTTCACAATTGAAAGATTTTTTTTTAAATCATCAGTGGTAACTACGGGGGTACAAAGTTATAGGGTTTTGAACCCCCGCGCAAACGCTCGTTGTTGGTTCGAGTGCGTTACGTAGCTTGCAGCATGCTCTTCGTTGTAGTTTGTATTTATCAAGAAATAAATACTACCGGTACAACAACAACAGCTCGACGAGCGGCCGTGCGCGGCAGCGAAGCCTAGAGGCAATCCAGTGGACCGTGCTTATCAATAATCGCAATATTTTGACAATGACAACACGAACAATGACAAAGATGACGACCCTGACTTAAGAACCCCGTGATTTTGACAGTGAGTCTACCCGAACTTGACTAGAAAGCGATTTATTTCTCATTGGTGGGAAAGAGCCCCGGTTATTTCTCTATGGGAAAGAATTTGTAGGTTTATGGTCTGGCGTAGTCGTACACAGTCATCCAAGGCTGCGCTAGGCTAGGCCCTACGCCCTAGGCTAGGCCCTACGCCCTAGGCTAGGCCCTACGCCCTAGGCTGTGTCTTTGCCCTAGGTTAGGTAAACCAATTCAATACTAGGAAAACGCTCAGTTGGACGCGTTGTTGAGCGAGCACCGGTACGTGCAACATGACCCGAGTACGACATTCCCATAAGGCCCACCACACAGTGTAGGCCTAACTGGATATTGACATTGTACACTATATACTATTCCAACGTCTTTGCATTGTACTAATTCACGTCATGCCTTCTAAAGTGTATCTTTGTATCTTCACTGCCTCCTTTATTTTTTAACATCATTTTTCGAATTATGACTACCACTAAGTCTCTAAGGTCTTGACCGATTTAGCTGAAAATTTGGAAAATAGGAGAGAATGTTGTACTTATTGACCCTGCAAAATTTCATAACGATCGGAACATTTTTATTTTTTTATTTTTTTATTTTATTTTTTATAACCAACGATCGGATTTTGTTCAAAAACTATACAGCAACCCGCCTAGGTGGTATGTACGTGTGTAAAAAATTTCAGGTCGATCAGAGAAACGGTGCGACCTGTATCGAAGCAGTAACAGAAAAAAAACAGACATTCGAGCCATAAGAGTCAAGTGGAGACGCTCGCTACGCTCGCTCAAAAATGTCCATTTGGATGCCCTAGACATAGCCTAGCATAGGTAGGGCTAGGCCGCCGAGGCATTTCCTGTATCCTTAGCCTAGTTTTTAGGTTAGCTATAGGGCCGGCCTTTCGGTAACCTAGGATAGAAATTCTCGTCATAATTTTCATTGATGTTGGGTAGGGGCCGTGGAGGGCTTTAGATTTTTGGATGAGCGTAGCGAGCGAAGCGAAGATTCCATTCTACTACACTGGAGAAAAAAATCCGGAATGTTTTTTTTTTTTTTTTTTTCTTTTTGTATTTTTGTCTGTTTGTCCGCACGATTCCGGCTAAACCGATACTCCGATTGAGATGAAATTTTATGGAGGCCTTTGAAATCTCTGAACTTAGAACTGCCACGATTTTGAGCGCAAACGAAAAATTATTTCTCATGAAAATCGCTATTTTACGATTTTTTTCGATTTTTTAAAAATTTCTTTGACTTATAACACCTACATGCTTTATCCGATTGTAATGATTTTTTCGCAGAACCTTAATTTTATGAATTTATATATTAGTGTTAATTTGAGCGCAATCGAGAAATTTTTTCTTATAAAAATCGAAATTTTCGTTTTTTTTAACCCTTACGATTTTAAATTAAAAAATTAAAGTTAATTTTTTAATTTAATTTTAATTTAAATTTAAAATTTAAAAAAAAATTCAATTATATATTTTTAAAAACAACAAAAATTCCATAACCTGGCACTCAATGCCCCAAATTAGCTCATCCCCAAGCGGCGGGACTTAAGCTTTTTCCCTATATATTTAAATATGCGCCTAACCTGGGCGTATTATAGGCCTACCTCCCCCCTGGGTCTAAGGGCCTAGGTCCCAAAGGGGGCAAAGGCTACCACTGTAAAAAACACCGGAGAAGATCTTTTATACACTCCCCAAAAGAACCAAACGAAACAAAACGGCGAAAAGAATTTTTCGAAGCGGGCAGCACAAAATGTTTCGATGGGAGCCCCCCTCTACAAATTCATTCTACTTTGTAAAGCCCACTTTGATGCGTAAATATTACTGGGAAAACGCTCAGTTGGACCGTTTTTGAGCGAGCCCCCGTACGTGCAAATGACCGAGTACGACTTTCCCATAAGCCCACCACACATGTAGGCTTAATGGAATTAAATTTTTCACATATACTATTCCAACATCTTTGCATTGTATAATTCACGTCATCCTTCTAAGTGTATCTTTGTATCTTCTCTGCCCCCTTTCATTTTTTAACATCATTTTTCGAATTATGTTTCCCAAATAGTCTTTAAGGCCTTGACCGATTTACCTAAAAAATTGGGAAAAATGGAGAGAATTTGACTTTTGACCCTGAAAAATTTTCATAACGACGAAACATTTTTTTTTTTTTTTTTTTTTTTTTTTTAAAACCCAACAATGGGATTTTTTTAAAAAACTATACAGACACCCCCCTAGGTGGTATGTACATGTGAAAAAAATTTCAGGTCGCAGAGAAAGGGTGCAACCTGTATCGAACGTAACAAAAAAAAAAAAACAAAAAAAACAGACATTCGAGCCATAAGAGTAAAGTGGAGAGGGCTCGCTCGCTCGCTCAATTAAATTGGTCTATAGCTTTTAATTTCCAATATTTCCATAAGCCTGTTAGGCTTCCGGCCAAATATTTCCGCAGAAAATTTCCTTATTAACGAACCCCCGGGGTAGGCTTTTTCCAGGAAGAAGTCAAAATTCAAATAAAAATTATACATTTTAATTTTTCCCCGCGAGAAATGATTTATGTATAGGCCTGGGTTTTTTAAATAATCCAGGTAAATTAAACTTAGGCCCTTTCAAAATAAAAAAGTAGTAGGTTTTAACCAATTATTACATTTTTCACATCAAATCATATTCCAAAACGGTAAAGGTTTTGCACGGTAGGTAGGCCCTCGCTCCCACAAACCAATTTTGGTTTAACCCATTATTTTCACCGTTTGTCTTTTTGGCAAATTAAAAAATTTTTTCCCCGGTGTTTCTGGGGGAAACCAATCAAATTCACTTTTATAAACGTTTTTCTTTTAAAAAAAAAGGATATTGGGAAAACGATAAAGAATAAACGGGGATGAAGGCAGTTCCAAATTTTTTAAACCCCCCGGGACTATTAGATAATCTACCATTTATTCTGATACTCCCCTTTGTTTGCCACTCTTAAAATTTGAGCCAATATTTTGTTTTTTTTGGCGGGACCAATTTAAATTTTCCCACTTAAAATATTGAAAAAATTAACCCTTTAGCAAAAAAAAAACTTTTTGTATTTTTTTTTAATCTACTTTAAAAAAATTTTACAAATTAAATTTTTGAAGAACATTTATTTGGTTAAAATGGGAGCCAATTTTATTTTTAAGTTTTATTAAAAAAAACCTTTTTAACAAAAACCCCTGTAAAAAAAAATTTTTTTTTGAATTTTTTTTTTTTCCACAAAATCAGAATAACAATTATATTCTTTTCCCCACTCAAAACCCTAGTTCAAAATAATTTTGAGGCGGGTTTTAGGGATTTTTTTCACATTTTCTTAAATAATAAAAAAAATTTTTTTTTTAATTAATTTTTTTTTAAAAAAAAATTTAAATTTTAAAAAAAAAATGTAAAAAATAAAAAAAATTTTTTTTTTTATTTTTAATTAAAAATTTAAAAGAAAAAATAAAAAATTAATTTTTTTTATGGGGTTTTAGTTTGTAATTAATATAAATTGTTATTTTTTATTAAAAAAATTTAAAAAAAATTGTTTTTTAAAATTCTTTTATTTATAAAATTTTAGATTCTTTAATTTTTTTAAAAATAAAATATATTTATTTAAATTTTTTTCCCCTTAAAGGAATAAATCCTGGGCCCTAGAGGAAAAGTAGGCCCGGTAAATTTCCGGAAAGTGAAAAAAGTATTGCGCACTGGGGAGTGGCAGCGCCGCAACAACTGCATGAGTGGTTTTGGGAAACTTCTTCGGTTGGGCGGGGTAAAACTTTTTTTTCGTAATTTTTCCATGGATATCAACCCAATTTGGAATGAAGTTGCAGAGCGTCCCCTTTGTAAGCTTTAAAAACTAGGTCGATTTTGTGCCTCGACCTAGAACAAACCAAAAATGATTGGAACCTCTGCAAAGGACCTCTACCTACAACAGACCAACGGGTTTGGGAAACAGCAAATTTTAAAAATGAACCGGTAATTTAAAAACGGTAAGCTATTGCCGGGCTTTTGGGGGACGGCTTAAGTCTAGGCCTACTGCAACTGCACAGTTTTAAGAATAAGAGATAAGAAAAGACTAATAAAAAGACTTATAATTATTATTTTTTTATTATTCGGCACAAGCAGCCGTCCCGGCGGGACGTGCCTTGCTCGCTCTGTGCCTGCATTAGATTAGATAAAATGTCGTGGGGTAAGCGCAGTGAATTCCCTAGTGATGGGGTTCGTATTGCAGGGGATTTCGAAGAATTATCATTTAAAGACTGTTCTTTTAAAACGGCGACGTACAATTCAAAATCGCAAAGAAAAAAAATCCGGGGGCTTTGTGTCAATGTCGAACAAAAGAAGAACAGTGAAGGGGGAAAAACAGTTACACTACAACCGTTTGAAATTTGTTTTAACTCGTAGTAAAATCAAAAATTAAAAAAAACATTTTTTTTGGGGGACAAAAAGAAAAACTTATTGAAAGTGATCTTGCAATTCAAACTTAGTTGAAAAAGTACTGAAGGACAAGTTTTATAGGGGAATACCCGAGCGGGTAAATGTTTTGATCAGTAGGTAGAAACAAAAACTTTGAGTTTTCAAATGTGAGAATGTGACAACGAAAAATAAAAACCTTGTGAGGTCCTATTGGGGATAAAAAAATGTAGAGCAAAAGACTAGCATCGACTGGTCCATCGAGTCCCAGCCAGAAACAAAGATTCCCCTTCCCAAAGGTAGTTCAATTTATTTCGCGAAAAAACGCGACGAGATATTAGCACCCCGGGCGAAAGGAAAAGGTTTTTGGGTAAAAAATTTGTCTGGTTCCGACGGGGGATAATTTGTGCGCGAAAAGACGGCAGTAACTTTGGGGTCAAGATAAAGAGAGCAGGGGAATTGATAAAACTGAAGAAAACAGACTGTAAAATCTATATGGATTAGGGCCCAAGACGATCTTAAAGTGTGATTGGACTGGAAATACGGACATCGGAGATTGGTGCAAAAAATTGTAAAGGTACAATTTTTTTCCCATTTAAAAATTTTAGATCTATAAAGAAAAATTGGGACAAAACTACTCGTATATTAAAAAAACCAGATAAAAAAATTTCCATATTTAGTTTTAAAGTGAATTTAAATTTTTTTAGAGAAAGCCAGTGTTCAAATAGAGGGTTATAATCGTTTTTTTGTAAACAAAGATTTAGTAAGAGAGGGGGGGGTTTAAATACTATTTTTTAGCAAAACTGTGAGGTTTGACAAGAAGATTATTATTTCATAGTTTGAAGGGATTTGTGGAAACCTGTTTAAAGCAGGAAGGGTTATATACGTTTGTTTATAACCTCCTGATTACAATACAAAATTAGAGTTTATTAACGAAATAGAAAACTATTGATGCAAAAAAAAAAAATAAACTTGAAATTTATTGGTGTTAAAAATTTGAGTACTTGATCATAATGATGTCAAAGTTATTTGTATAAAGCGTTTTTAGAAACTGTGGGTTTGTACAGTGTGTCACGCGAAACGCGAGGGGAAAATATTTTAATAATGGCTTGCAGACCTAAAACCATGTTTACATCCAGGTATTACCTAGATGTCAAAACAGCGGTATATACAACGAAAAAATTACGACACTATATGATAGTTCATCCCCAGGAATTGACCTTGTTCATATAAATACAAAAACGAAAAACCGTTGCAAAAAATGATTAACGAAGCTAAATTAGGGAATTTTTAAAACGCATAAAATGGGAAATTTTTATTATCACCAGAAGTGTTTTCCCCTTAAAACAATCAATCCAGAGCTTTTTAAAATACCCACGATGTGGCGTCAAATTTTTTAAAGAGTCGAAAGTTAAAAGAAGATGAAAAAGTTGGATGCGAAAGAGTTATTAAAATCAAAAAAGGAAAGAGTCGGCTTTTAAAAGGGGGAAAAAATGCCCCGCAATTCAGTTTTTTTTTAAAAAAATAAATGGAAAGATATAATAGGTTAAAAATAAAAAAAAATAAAAATCGATGGAAACGACATTACTAACATGCATTAAAACGGGGTTTAAAGACTGCAAAAACAACGGCAAAATATTAATGAAATAATGGTGGGAAAAGGAAGATACGTTGAGGAAGTCAAAAAATAAATTTTTAGGTAGACATGATAAAATTCCCAAACTTTGCTAAAATTTTTGAAAATCCTTGTAGATAAAATTGAAAATTTGTTCACATTTGCAAATTTAAGTGTGAGATAACAATTAGGATAATCATACGAGAAAAATTTACGTCGTATACGTCCTCTATTTCAGCGACCGGAGTCAAAGAAATATACTTAAAATGATAATAATAAAAGGCAGGTTTTGCGGAATTAATTAAAGGATTTGCAAAAAAATTTTTATGAGATCACCCATTTATTGCCCTATTTATTAATTTACCCCTTGAGGGGGGTTTTTTCCCAGAAAATTGAAAACGTCTGTTTTTGGGCCAAATTTTAAAAAAGGGGCCATTTAAAAATATTCAATTATGGGCTAATTTGCCATTATGTGTAGCATTGAAAAAAATTTTGAAAGAAAACGGGGAAAATTTTAAATAGATTACATGAAAAATTAAAAATAAAAAACGAACAAAAATATGGATTTAAAAGGGGGGGAAAAAGTACAGTTACCTTTTGGCACCCTTTTTCTGCCTAGTTAATACTAACAGACAAAATTTTAACATTTTATGTATTTTTTCGATTATAAAAAGCTTTGAACCCTTGTTTTTAAATAAGCTGCTAGATGCGTTGGAAAGTTTTGGGGGTTGGGGTTACATTTTTAAAATTTGGGTTTAAAATTTTTTATCGAGCAGAAAGAAAAATTGAAAAGAATAGGCGAAGTGTATAGTGAAGCAAAGTCATGTAGGTGGCGTACCAAAAGGCTCTTTTTTGGCCTAAATTTTATTTAAATATATGAAATTTTAGGTTTAAGTATATTATTAAGTGCATTGTTTTTTGCTACGCTGATAAATTTGTTTTAGTGTTATCCATAAAAACGAAAAAATTGCAGAAAATACTTGAAAAATGATTTTCTAAATTTACTAGGGGGAACCATGACGAAAGGCTAATCGTAAATATTGAAAAAAAAAAGTTGTGCACTTTCTAGCCGCAAAATGCGGGCGAAATACAAATTTTCAATTTTATTGCCCAAAATTTTGAATGCTTACATTAAACCGGGTAAAATTGATCGGGGTTTTGTTCGTGTATACTTCATTGCAACTGTTTACGCCATCGTTTTTGGGGGTTTTGGAGATTGATGAAATTTTAGTTGGAATATAAAAACGAAAAAATTCTAAACGTAAGGTCATGCGTTTCCCCTTTATATGCGTTAAAAGTATTTTCCTTTTAAAAATGTAAAGTGGTTATATAGCCTTTTAGAGTCGGTTTTTTTCCCACGGCTGTTAAATTTGGGGGAAACTTTGTTCTCACGCTAATAGCATAATCTCTATTCAAAAAAAAAAAATAATGAAAAATATAACGAAAATAAATTTTGCACTTTAGAATTTTAGACTAAAAAAAAGTTTTTACCTTTCAGAAAAATTACATATAAATTTGTTTTGAAAAAAAAATTTTTTTGTTAATATTCACAAAAAATTTTATAAATCACCCTACTTCTACTTCCCCCCTCCAAAACTTCGAATATACCCGTTGCCACGGGTTGCAAATAAGTATGGTAAAAAAACACTAAGCTACACTATCCTTTCTATTTTTAAAATATTTCCCAAAAAACATCGAGATTTTTGAGACATTTATGAAATCAAAAGAGAACTAAAGGGATTTTTGTTAATAAAAAATTTTGAAGAGGGTTGTTTTTGTATTTTTTACTTTTGTATTTTTTTACTAAGTGTCTCATATTAATGAAAAAGAATTAGCACTCTAATACTTCACCGTTTTTATCTGTTCTATTACTGTTTATTTACGTATTTCTGCACACTGTTGCTCCACAAAAAAGTTTTTTTTCTAGTTTAAGTATTTTAAATTTTCACATTAAATTTTTTTTTATCTACTATTTTAATCTTTTTTTTATATTTATATTGATTTTATTTTTAAACGCTGAGTCATTCATGCTTATTGTTACTTCTTTCTTCACTAATTATTGTATTGCTATCTGGGATTTTTAATTATTTTAAAAAACATTTTTCACATGTATGATTTTTTTTTAATGTAACAATTCCCCCATTAAGCGTCCTGTGCAGCTTGGGATGGCCGAACAGTTTTATAAAAAAAAATGAAAAGAGATATGTTTTCAATAAAAAAAAAAAAAAAAAAATATTATATTTTTTTGGAGTATTTCATACAAACTCGGTCAAAAAACCCAGCTAAAAATTTTGTACGGACTTACGTCAAGTACTTCCAGTGTATCTATATTTTCAAACCTACATTTTACTTTGTTTAACCTAACTAAAAAAAGTCATTTATAAAATTTTAGATGATGTTTCTTTGCTGTGTACGGTCGTAGCCGATTTTTCGGGCCATCCTAGCAGTGCCTTCGGACTATGGGAAAACCCCGAAAACCTTCAATGGAAGTGCTCAATCTGAAGTATCTTCTCAGTTTAGAAATTACGAAAATTCTACACGTGTTATTACTGCCTTTTGAGTCTCGATGTAAACATTGGGTGGAAGATCTAGTTTTTTAAGCTTTAGTAGCTTCTTCGGGATGATGCCCCTTAGCCCATATCACGGGTTTGGGGTTGTATTTTCCTTTTTTTTGTTTCCACATCCTTCTTTTCTCAATTTCAAGTTCATAACTTGTCAATTTTTTTCTTCCCTGTAGTTCGACGTTATGGGGCCATTGGGACAGCAACGTCAATAAGGGTAGTTTTTTTTGTTTCTTTTTGTCAAATTTTAATTTTATCCGGTCTGTTGTGATGTATAGTTTGGTCTGTTATAACTGTTTTCGGTCGTAATAAATTTGAAATCTTTGCTATCTAGTAAATTCTCCGGTTTTTATTTGAGTAAGGTGTGTGTGTATCAAAGAGGTTGTACTTTATTGTAGTTTTGGTGAATAATGTCAGCTATTGGTTATGTCTGTAGAGGTAGTCTGTTTGACATAGTGACTGGGACCCCGGGTTGTGTGTTTGATTGTTTTCCACCCCTTTCACTACATTATCTACTTTATCGTTTACTGTCGCATCTTGTTAATGGATTTTTTATAATTTTTTGTTGCAATACTCTGTCTTGAATAGCCGCATAAAAAACCCTTTTGTTTCCCAAATTTGTTTCCCCTTGTTTAACCACCATTTGATGCTTTAATATCTACTGACCTTTTGTAGTTCTCATATGTCTCTTGTGGAGGGTCTTTCTTTGAAGCTCGTTATGATTTCCTGTAGATTGCATTTTGTTTTCTAGATTGGTGGAGTTAATGATTTGTCAGCTAGCACCCCAGCCCTATGCAGTGTTGCTTGGTTGCTCTTTGTAAAAAAATTTTCTTAAAAAAGTCTAGTTGTTTATAAAATAAGTTTTTCAGATCAAAAAGTCGCCTCCTTGTTCTCTTGGAAGTGTCAAACTCTCTATGCTGATTTTGGTGATCATTTTTGTGTTATTATTATTATTTTTATTATTATTTTATTTTTTATTTTTATTATTTTTATTATTATTATTATTTAGTGGTTCTTTATTTTTCAACAATCCGGGGGACATTTGGTCCTGGGTTACACAAGGCGGGTAAGGCCCAAACCCAAAAAAATTTACATTATAACAGCGTGAAAAAAATAAGTATATCACATATTATTGTAGACAAAATTAATCAAATTTAAAAAATAAAAATAAAGATGAGGGGATAACAAAATCAAAAAAAGTTTCTATTATAAAAAAGCAATTGTATGGCAAAATCTTTTAAAGGAGTGTGAGAGAGAGAGGAGAGAGAAGAGAAAAAGGTGGGTTTACTGCAAAAAAAAACTTTTGACATGTGGCACGTTTGAAAGGGTGACTGCTTTCTGCATGCTGAGAGAGATTTGGAGAAAGCCCAGGCATTGTAGGGGTGGCAGGGGGAAGATGGTATGACTCCAGTGGGTGAGATCACGATAGGCACGACAGTAACAGTTTTCATTTTCCAAATTCTTTTATTTTTTGACTTTAAAATTTTTATATTTTTCCCCTTAGGTTCTCGGTGTTCTCAAATTTTTACTCATGGGGGTCGCAATGTCAATTAGATATGAATTCTGTAGTTTACGCATAAAATGATGTCCGGTTTGTTGTGGTCTATGGTTTTGTCTGTTATAACCCGTTTATCCAATACATTATAAATTTTGCTTTTTGTACAGGTGCAGGAGAAAACTTGTAATAAGGAGGTGGATTTACAATAATTGCTTCATTCCTAGATGTTATAAAATATCTTTGCTACCCGATTATGCCTAGAGATACCACTTGGGCATTGAAGGGCACCCACTTAACATGGGCTATTGTCTCCGAAAATTTTTGCATTTCTACACATATCATTGTCTTTGGGTTTTATGATGAATTTTTTTTTAGTTTTGGTATTTATAACCTGATCTTGGGTGGCAAAATAAACCTTCGGTTTCAGCAAACAAATCTCCTTTTTGAAACCCTTATTGATTTAACAAAGTCAACATTTGGCTGCTGGGTGCTTTTCGGGGACTCCATGAAGTGATTTTGTATTCCCGACTTTTACTTCTATTTAAATCTTTTATGTAATTTTGGATGGAAAGAACGTCATTTACCCGAGGGGGGTTATAGTTTTACTCGGGGTTTAAGTTCTTGGGTAAGGAATGTAGAATTTAAAAAAAGTATGATCTGGTTTAGAACTTGCGAATAGCACAATACCGAAATTTTTCCAAACCTCTTCCACCCTTTCCCCTGGTATATATACCCTTTTAGAAATGCTTTTGGGGGTGGTTCTGAAAAAAGGCATTTTTCTTCTTTTTAAAAGATCTAGGTCCCTCAAGTCCCCACTGACACTTCACAAAACCCAAAAGAAAAGGTCAAAATTGGTAAGCCCCTGCATTTAAAGCCTTGATTTTTTTGCTTCCTTAAAATTTGATTTAAGATAGTTTTAAAACTAGGCCTAGTTTTATCTTTTTTTTAAATATTTTTTTAAATTTCCTTGTGGTTAAAAATAATGTTTGCCTCATTCCTAGGTTTTGTATCTTTTTTGCTATTGTTTATGTTTTGGAATTTTTTTGACCCCCAAATTTGGGAAATTTTCAGTTTCTTGCAATTTTCCACTTTTTATATCATTGAAGCACTTTATCTAATCCAAAACCATATGAATGTCTTCATGTAATTTACAATGTAAATTTAAAAATTTTTGGGTTTTCTTTTGATTTTCCATACATTTTAAAATCATCCTTACAGAGATGTGTTTCCTTGTCATTTTTTCTTTACGGTAACGATTCCAGATTTGTTTGATTTAAATACTCTATACTGGGTTTAAAGCGAGACAAAAACCCTAGAGGGCTAAGGGTGTCCCCCTGGAAGATCCCTCTCTTTATTGCCTTTTTTTCAAAATTAACAGAAACTGAATTTGGTTTTTTGTATTATTTAATTTTCCAGAAATAGAGATGCTTAAAACACCTTATCAACTGTGGATTTACCTTTTACAAATCAAAAACTTTGATTACCAATCGTGCGGGAACCGAATAATGCTTTTTTTTTAGTCTAGTAAGTACTGATAGATTCCTCTTTTGTCCTTTGCATGTTTTTTTAAAAAATACTATCGCGACTGGGCTTAGGTCCCACTTAATCTTTGAATTTCCCTAGATTTATGTGTGGGGTTTGCATACTAATTTTTTTTTTTTTTGCCTATTTGCATATCGAACTTGCATATCAAATATTTTAATTTTAGTTAGAAAACATTTTATTTTTAATTTGTAATTTAAAACTTAAAACAAACTTCAGTTCTAATTAAATCGTATTTAATTGTAATCAAGTTTAACAGCCGGATAGATCAAAGGGTTTGAGAAACATCTCGAAGGGAATTTCTTTCAAAATCCCAATACAGCACGTAGTGCAGAGCAAATAATTATTTTTTAAGGAACGTTTTTTAATGGGAGTTAATCTTTTTGCGACAGATGTTCGAAATTTTTAAAAAAATGTTGGTTCTCGTAAAATAGGGACGCCCGCCCTCGGGGGCGTTTCACTTTTTTGCTCACCGGGCCCAGATGGCTGATTTAATTCAGTTTTTGAGTACTGCTACCATATTTTTTTCGGTTTTTTTGGTCAATAGTAAGGGGTTTAGTCAATAGATAGAGTGACAAAAGGGCTAAGTCCTGTATGTTTAGCAGGGGATCAAGGTTTTTTAAGTTGAGTCGGAAAATATTAATTTGGGCTGTTCACGGAAATGAGAAGCGCGTT
Source organism: Sweltsa coloradensis (assembly GCA_024449915.1). Taxonomy (NCBI): domain Eukaryota; kingdom Metazoa; phylum Arthropoda; class Insecta; order Plecoptera; family Chloroperlidae; genus Sweltsa; species Sweltsa coloradensis. The sequence continues at coordinate 271,402 of JAMZAV010000560.1, read as the reverse complement.
GGTACTTGAGGGGCCATGTCCTGTTTTTTTGAGCGAGCTGGGGTTTCTCGCAGAGTGGTTCGGTGGCTGTGTCCACGGGTCACGTGTCGGGCCTACCCTCGTCGGGGAGTGTTCCGAAACAAGTATTGCGTTTGAAATTCATTATGATCATCGAGTTGAAAGTGATTCTTAATTAATTAAATGGCCGACATCATATTTTCATCGTCGTCAGTGATTAGCCACTGCTATCACTAATTAATTAATTGTTGGGCTCAAATTTTCATCGTCGTCGGATTAGCACTACTATCATAATTAAATTTAAATGTCCGAGCTCAATTTTAAAAAAACACCCCGTCATGATTTCCCTGCTACACTAATAATTAAAAATATCCGAGCATCAATTTTCAGCGTCGTCAGGATTTGCCACTGCTATCACTAAATTTAAATTAAATTTTGCCCGGGATATTTTCATCGTCGTCAAACAGTTTCAGTAGTAATGGAACAATTGTATTATCACGTCAGTAGAAGATTATTCATGATAAATTACGGGAAAAAAGTGAGATCTTTGAAAATTTTTAAACCAAACCCTAATTAAAAATAATTAAAAGTTTCGACACTAACATTTCAAAAATGGGAACCAAACCTCAAGGATCTTCAAATTTAAAAGACTGGTTTTCAAAAATTAATAAACTGTGTTCCCCAAACAATAGCGTGTTCCCAAATAATGAAACCGCATTCCATAAGAAAAAGTGCTTTTTGAATCAATAGACAGTGTACCCATTACCAGTGTATCTCAAATCATTGTGTCATCGCCCTTGGATTATTTCTGACCCCAACTCAAAAACTTGCCCCCCATCTACAACTTACCATATTGGGATTCTACGAACTCGGCTGAAGGTTAATACAGCCTAGGGCATTCATTGTCATTATTTAAATTTTCTTGCAAATTTTAAATGTATAAATTCCATTTTTAAAAGGGGGATGCGAAGGTTCTTTTAACCCAAATTTGTAAAAGGGTCATAGGGAGGGTGATTTCATTTTTTGCATGTCCAATGGTCAAAGTGAACTGAATGTGTTAAAATTAATGCGTAATTTCAATGTAAATTTTATCCTAAAAAAACCTCCTATGAAAAATAGTTCATAAGCTTATTGCTGGGCGAAACAAAACCCCGTCGGCAGAGCAGAGTTTAGTTTTTGGAGCATCGAGGTGGGGTTCTGACGCAGGGAAATTTTAAATTAAAACGTGATAATTAAAACAATTTTAAAAAAAAAAAAAATTTGGATGAGCGTAGCGAGCGAAGCGAAGATTCCATTTCACTACACTGGAGAAAAAAATCCGGAATGTTTTTTTTTTTTTTTTTCTGTATTTTTGTCTGTCTGTTAACACGATTCCGGCTAAACCGATACTCCGATTGCGATGAAATTTTATGGAGGCCTTCGAAATCTCTGAACTAAGAACTGCCACGTTTTTGAGCGCAATCGAAAAATTATTTCTCATGAAAATCGCAATTTTACGATTTTTTTCGATTTTTAAAAAATTTCTTCGACTTATAACACCTACATGCTTTATCCGATTATAATGATTTTTTCACAGAACCTTAATTTTAAGAATTAATATATTCGTGTAAAATTTGTGCGTAATCGAATAATTATTTCTTACGAAAATTTCAATATTACGATTTTTTCCTTTTTTAAAATTACGATTAATTTTTTAAAAAAAAGTTAATTTTTTATTTAATTTGATTTAATTTTAAAAAAATTTCAACAAAGTTCTGATTTTTTCACAGAACAACAGAAAATCCACAAAACACATGGCAGCTCAATTCACCAATTACGCTCATCCAACAACGCGGCGGGACTTATGCGTTTTCCTAGTTTTATTAATCAGGAATTAATTTGCATCATCAAATTTTTTTGGGGGTTTCGTATTTTCTGTTGAGCTAGTTAAACATCTACGTAATTTAGTAAACAGATGCCTGATCCGGGCAAACTCAGGGTCTGATCCGTTACAATACTATCAATTATAAGCTGCTCTTTACATCCATATGCATTTTGTGCGCATCCTTTCTTTTATTTTATTATTATTATTATTATTTATTATTATTATTATTATTATTATTATTATTATTATTATTATTATTATTATTATTATTATTATTATTATTATTATTATTATTATTTTAGGGTACACACAACTACGTACCACAAATCGAGGGGAATGAGGGGTATTCTCCGTTTTGAGCCCAACTGGTGGACAAGCAACCATCGGTTCGCAAGTGGACGCCTGCTGAACGTCGCACAACTTATCACGCTCTAACTTTTATCCTATTCATTATTTGGGAAAAACTTAAGAGGAATAATATTTAGCAAATATATCATTCCTTCTAATAGCGATTACTTTGAATTTTTACACGGCCGTTTACTTGTTATTTCGATGTTATTAAAATAAAATTTAAGACTTTTACTTGTTTTTTATGAAATTTAATAAAACAACTTCAATTGACAAAAATCTAGTGATCGGATTTTGACAAGACCGCTTTCAAAAAATTCATCGGAATGTTTAGACAAGAAATAAATAAACTTTCTAGATAGAAAGTGCACAGAACGAAAATTTATAGCATAGGGTAAAACGCATGGTATGTGTTTTCATCTAAAATACGCGCTTTTGACGTGCGGATGAGCCGTGAAAAACTGCACGCTATGCTGTAAAATTTTGTTCTGTGCTTTTTCTATCGAGAAAGTTTATTTATTTCTTGTCTAATTAGTTAGATGCATATTTAGAGAGAATTCTTTTTGAAATCCGATCAGTAGTTTTGTGTCAATTAAAGTTGAAAAAACTTAAAGATGTTGATAATTTTGTCATTTATAATGCGTACATTGTTATAACAAGCTAACGGTTCTCTAAAAAAAATCGAAATAATCGCTATTAGAAGAAATGATATGTTTACTAAATATTATTCCTCTTAAGTTTTGTCCAAATAATGAATAGTATAAAAGTTAGAGCGTGATATTTGTTGAGCCGTTCATCAGGCGTCAACTTGCGAAATGAGGATGCTTGTCCATCAGTAAGATCCGCGCCGAGCTGTGACGTCACGTGTGTGTTCCCTATTACTATTATTATTATTATTATTAAAAAAAAATAAAAAATAAATAAAAAAATAAAATAATAATACTAGATAGTACAGGAGCATGTAGAAAAATTGTTCCCCGTGGCGGTTTTCTTGAAGAAATTGGGAGACTGTTTTTATTTCATCAGAAACTACTTCTAGATGAATAATTTCCATGGTGTCAATCCTTGGCCCGTGGCGTATAGTTTTGGTGAAGTCATCAAGATGGCCGCCATCAAAACTAATACATTTGCCCAAATATCCGTTATTTATGAACGGATTTGAATTTAACTTTCATTATACATAGGCTATTATAAGAGCTTATGAAAAAAGGCAACATAAAAGGCTGATTTTTGAACGCTGCTTTCAACCACGTTGAAGGATGAACATTTATTCAAAGGTAAATTGAGACATTTACATATAGGCTAGGCCTACATTTGAATTTATTTGATTAGGCTAGTTTTGCCGTTTTTATGAACTATTTTTTTTTTACTTAATGCCAAGACGTGTTAACAACCAACACTGAAATGATGAAAGAAATTTGAAATTTTCAACAATGGTTTTTGTCGAAAAAAATTTTTTGCTTAGCAGCGAAAAAATATTTTTGCTTGGCAACGAAATTACACGATTGTTAAAAATCAAACGTGAAAGTGAGATTTTATTGTTATTATTAGGGGCCTATGTTATTATTAGAACCACGAGCTTTTCTCATTTACAAATTTTAAACCACAATAGCATAACCTTGATTAGGCAGGAAGTGACGACACAGATAAACTTGCGCGCGCAACCTATTGGCGACTTGTGGAACTAGAACCGATGTACCCCGCGATTCGGACAACATTATGAAATTTTACACAAAGTATGCCCGAGTCCTACAGTGTTTACGTTGTTTAACTAGATGAAAACGATGTTCCAGGGCCAAAATTAGTTCATTATTCAGTAGAACAACATTCTAATGAATAGCTAAAGAGATTATTGCAAGACTTTAGAGTTAGACTGTGCCTTTATCTTTCAAAGGACAAGTAGGGTGTGTAAACGGCCGGGCTTTACGTTTTAATTTGTATGTTAAACACAAAGTAAGGCTTCTGTCAAAACAACACTTTATAACAGTGAAGCCACTAGACTACGAGACTAGGCCTAGGTCCACTATTTAAAATCCAGGGTTTAACCAAAAGGCCTAGGGGATGCCTAGGAGTATGTAGGCTAGCCCCCTACATGAGTTTTGACAGGTAGGCTACTCTTTCAACATAGGCTCTTGGACCTTATCCCACTTGTCCTCAGGGATATATTTTCATAGGCTACACAAAGGCATATAGTGCTCCAGACGACTAGTTTAGGCTAGTCCTATAGACTTGTGGGATAGGCCTGTTCATAGACCTTTAGGCTAGAGTCTAGAGGGGTTGGCTCAAGCCTAGGCCTAGGCCTACGCGCTCAATAGGCCCAATTATTGCTCTGTATTCTGATTTCTGACAATATAACTAGATAAGCCTATGCCTAGGTGCCTTTTTCTTTGAGTAACTGTTTGGTTCCGGATCTGGAAAATCGTTTGTGAGACCAAGCACCTCCAACGAAGTGTTTGCTGCTGCAAATGTAGGCCTAGGTGTCATTTGTTACTCTTGTGACGTCCGTGAAATGTTCTCTTCCACAATGCCCTGACCCATGTTTCAACCTTTTCCCAGCCTTCTTAGAGTATGGGAAATTTAATAAAATATACTCCAACCATGTCTGCTCTATTAAAATAACGTGAATCACTTCTAGAAATCCCATAACAACAATGTTTTGTAGTCGGCATTTTGACATCAACGTGCTTTCAGTCAGCTGTCAAGTGACATACACACTGTGGAACATGTCGAAGAATTTTATTACATATTGTCTTACTATAAGCCATAATTTTGATGTTGTCGTTGTTGTTTCGTATTCTACAAGGTTTAATGAAACTAATGAAGCTATTGGTAATAAGAATGAATGTATAATTACGGAATAAAAGTAGTTTAAAAACGGGTTATTTTCCTATGCTATAACATCAAAATAGGAAACGAATGTCCGAATCTGCTGAAGTAGTGCAGCCGGCAACCGCTATAGGTAGCGCCAGAGTAGCGCCATTGTCGATTCTAAATATAGATTCCTGGCTGACGCTATACTCACCACAGCATGTTATTATTAGAACCACGAGGTTTTGTCATAAACACCCAGAATATCCTTTTTTTAACCACTTTTTCATCGCTATCACAAATTAAGCAAGTCATAATTTTTAGAACCACGAGGGTTTCTCATTGACCCATAATAACCTTAATTTTAACCCCTTTTCCGACACTTTCCCGAAAAAACACGTCATATCTTTTAGAACTACGAGGTTTTCTCATTTATACCCTTCGATCCACAATATAGCGACGGAAAAAAAATAAAAGTAAGGATGTTCTGGGTGTTTATGAGAAAACCTCGTGGTTCTATAAAAAATTAATTGCTCTTTCGGGAAAGCGACGGAAAAGTGTTTAAAATTAAGGTTACAATAATTATACGTTTATTTTATGTAAATCTTCGTAAATGTGAGATATGAAAGGTGTTTTTGAGAAAACCTCTTTTCCAAAACAAAAATACATAATAAACTTTTCTAAAACTTGGGTACGTGAGAAGAGTTTAAATCCCGCGCGCGAACGCATATTTATTGGTTTTGATCTATTTTTAACATGTTTTACTGTTAAAAACGTATGAATAAAACATAATAAAATACATAAATATGTGCTGAACACTATTTATACAATAATATTAGTTATTTCCAACTAGAAACCCCATTTACTACCCATGCAGTCGTAAGTTGAAAACTCCATGTTACCACCGTGGGATCTAGGGATACACACACCACACCTACATCCCACGACCGTGGTATGTATGTATGTATTTATTTGTTGGCTCAGTTAGCCATTTTTTTACATTCATGAACATTTATGACACTTCAATTACATTCACAATATTTTTTACAAAACTAATTGGTTAATTATTTTAAATAACTTTCACAACATATGAGATATAGGCCTACCGAAAACAATAAGTTATACAATACAATTCACTACAATTAAGAGTATTCACGAGACAGCCTTTGGGGTACGCCGTGCAGATACTTCGCCGGAAGGTGTTTTTTCGTATTGTTTTCAAAGATAGACCATTAAAAAAATTCAACAACCTACACATTTGATTGATCTAGAGAACTACTGTTAAATAATGTTGATAAGAGTTATGTGAACCAGTGAAAAAAATAAAAACTGAATAAATTTTGAATGCTTATGGCGGACTATTGAACAATGGCACACGATTTTAAAACAGTACTTCTCTCGATCATGGCATCCTTAACGATCTTGCAAGAAGAAAAATACATTTTTTATCAAAACTCGGGGAAATATTACCTTCCGAAAAGCACAGAAATTTGATCCGACAGTGATTACTACTAGCGCTTTGCTGATGTAGTGCGTACAGAAACTGAACTGCTTGGTAGAGCTTGGAGGGAAGCAGGCGCCAGCCGACCACGGGGGGTATTTTGATGGTTATCCTTTGCTCAGAGAAGGGTTCCAACTGAACAATGCTTCAGAGTGCTTGGTAGCAAAGTGAACCCCATTGTGCAAAACAGCCACTCCGGCTCAAAAGGGGAAAAGTACAAAAAACTAAAAGAATTAAATTTACAAAAAATGTTTTTACCATTAGAAAGATAATGCATGTAATTTTATGAAACCAAAAATAGTTTTATTTTGTAAAATAACTATTAGTCTGTATTTGCCATTGAACTTATAGCTTTTGTTGGTGTCAAGTGGACGATGATTTTTTTTTTAAAGTTGGTAGCCTGGTATTCTAAAGAATCAGCTGGTACCTCCATTTTAAGCAGTTCATAAGTTAAGGTTATGTGTGAAGAATCTAAACTGTGAATTTCAAGTCTTTATGTAATTATATCACACCATTTATTAATGAATATATGTAATCATGTTTGTGATGTAACATCCGTGACAATAAAGGCAAAAAAGTTGTTTTTTGGTGTATAATAGTTCTTACATTTTGCTACAAGTTGGTGATGTTGACAATATACTTGTGGACTAACCTTTAACGATTTTTAAGTGCCCATAGCTTTAAACATTTCTGAGAAATAGTGTCACGGATGTTACGTGTCACGGATGTTACATGTCACGGATGTTGTTGAAAGATTGTGATGTGATTACGCACTTGAAATATGATCAATCAATTGTATTGAAGGGGTTTATTTAAAAATAAAATTGCTGATGTGTAGCCTAATCTTTTTCTTGTCTAGATTTTTAATACGGGAAATGTATGGCCCTTGTAACTGTTACTTCCAAACTTCGATAGTATTGTAGCCTATTACATGTTTGTAAAAGTTTGTATTTATATTGAAAACAACACTACCCTACCTATTTGTAAGTTTAAAAACATTTATAAAACATAACATATTGGAAAACTATCATTATAATATTATACAATAAAGGAATACGTTAAGAGTTAAGAGCCGAGCTTGGCCCAACTCAAATGTGCGTACTCTGGTGTTGATGATTTCTGCTGAACGGTTGGTAATATCATTACCAAATTTTGCATGGATGTTATTAAAGTACATTTGTATTGATATCTGCAATTGGTTGCAATAATTAAGCCTTAAAGATCCATTGCGAGACATAGGCCAAAGTCCCAAACGTGAAAAAATGAGCAATCCAAAACAAGGATTCCAATTCTGGAAATTCCCACCAAACCGTTTATCTTGGGATAAAAACAGATTAACCTACGCGTTCACATTGATTTAAACGTTGATATCCAGTATGCAATTTGAGTTAAAAAAATATGTATAAAATTCCCAAAGTTGACCAAAATGGAGTAAATTTCGATGATTTCTCAAAATTTTAATTCAAAATCAATGAATTAATTTAGAAATACGCATACTGGATGGCATAGATTTATTCTTTATTACCATTAGTGTGAAATTTGATAACAGTGTTATAAACCGTTTACCCGGAATAACCAGAATGCTAGCGTCTAAACTCGTCTCCGCGCCAGCCTCAGCAACTACTCTTAACATCGCATTTATTTTATTTTACAATTTAATTTTGATCCCAAAAAATTTAGATACTATAGATAAGGAGTGCTTGAATTTGTAACTAAGAATAACATAGTAATATGAATTGAAAATGGTTGGAAACTGGCAAGGCAAAGTGTGTGTAACATCCGTGACAAAAACCATTGTAACATCCGTGACGCACACAAAAAATCATAACAATTGATATAATTTATTTTTAAAACAATGAATGGGTGATTAGAAGGGTTCATCTTTCATGGATTAGCTCTATGTGTATGGAAATCTAGCTGTCTGGGTCAGGGACCTGAACTTTCTATCTTTTGATGATGATCCGGGATCCACTTCCCAAACAATGTAACATCCGTGACACCACGTTTCACTCAATATATCTAAAAATTACAATTCATTTAAAAATCTTTTTCACCTAATGGTAGGTAGTGTGTTAACACAATTGTTTCAGTATAAAACATTACAATTTATTAGTTAGTTTAAGATTTTTAGCTCTATAAAGAGTGAAATGTAACATCCGTGACGAGCCGGAGTGGCTGAAAAGACAAATACCATCTCTAAACTAAAAGTGTAGTTGATAAGCCTGATCTCGATTATAATAAATTCATTGTCTTATTTACATTTTTCTAAGCATTTTCGTTTTTTTGGCGAAGTGTTTAGCTTAGTTTTATAGGAAATAACCGACTAAATCATATCAAATGATTATGTTATTTGTTTTGCAATTCCGCTTAGAATTGAGCTACAACTTCGATTTAAAAAGATTTTAGGTCTTGTTTTGACTTCATGAATTGAATGAACTATCATATAATCACTAAATTTAAAAAAATGAGACGATTTAACTATCACTTATACAAGAGACCCCACACCTGTCATCCCATTTCATCTTGGATTTAAAATTGTAAACCTGGGTAAATTGTCGTAAAATACCTCTATTATATTCGTCACGCGCCTCTCCATCCTTTCAACTTCAAGACGAATTCTTTTTGAAAGGGTTGGGTTTTTGGTGTTTGTAAAAGGTTTGCAGAGTGTATAAATTAATGTAGGGCCTATTGTGTAAAACTCAATCACTCGCCAGTAATGTAACTAATATTATTTCAATCATATCATTTAATTGATGAGTCGAGTAAAAATTATACTACACACACTGTCTAGCCTGCTTTTTTCCGGTTATCTGAGTTTTTGAAAGGCAATTTTTGCATCAGTTTCATCCAAAAAATAGTTCAAAATCAACAGCGACCAATGTTGTTTACAACAATAATTCAATCAGTTCTTATTTCAGGTTAGTAAAGAAGTTATTCATCCAGAGTACAAAGATGCACTAGCTCCCCCTCCCCATCACATGAAAAATTAAACAGAATAAATTTGTTATTATTAATTATTATTAATTGTTTTTATTAGTATTAATATTATTTATTGGCTGCACATTGAACAAACTCTGTAAAAACCAGAGCTAACATATTATATGGGCATGTGTCAAGTACGCCCTGCTTCCATGTATGATGACTATTTCGTAGATTCCTTTCTGTTGTTTACGGTCATGGCCGATTTCTCGTCGTATTACCGCCGTATTACCGCCGTGATAATGTATAATGTTTACTTTTCAATGTGTACTGTGCCACACCGCCGTGACAATTTATTATGATTCACAATTTAATTCAAACTTCATGACCTAGCATAAATAAACTAGGTTTACTCATTTAAAATTTCCGTTAGTTTGTCTATCCGTTGTCAAAATCACCAAAAGTTTTAGTAGCATTTTTCCATGCTAATCTGGCCTTTGCTGCGCAGTATTTAAATCCTGTGATCTTTTATGCTTTTATTTCGAGAAAATATGTTTTTATCAAAAAACAACAAATATCATGTTGCTATCTAAAATAAACATCTTGTGACGAATATTACGGTCGCCCAAGACTGATTTCTTTACCCATAAATTTAGTCAAACAAAATTATAACAATTTTACAGCATGTCACTGAAAAGATGCGATATAATGAGGGTCTGTGAGCTGGGCCGACCGATAGCAGGTTATTGAATACCAGAGGCTTTGTCCGCATTTCCTGTGAAAGGCTGTTGGCAAGGGTTGTGGGGTGAGGCCAGACACAGCCCAACCCAACTGACGGTCGAAATGGAATCTGCTTTACCTGCACCCGACCAATTCTCTTTCTTTTCCCAGGTCTGAAATACTCTTTAACTACTAGGCTTACTATCATCTATTCTATTTTTTATCCATTTAGTACATTTGGCCTTGAAAAGGCCTAGACTTTTGGTTTCCTTTATTTCCCTTGGTAGCTTGTCAAACTCTTTAACACCATTGATAAAAATAGAGCTTTGCCACTGTTTACTATTTTTTACTATGTCTTGAGGTTTTCAGCAGCAGCCACGATCGTGGTTCGAAACTCGACCTAAATATAATGTAGGCCTAGGCCTATGTGATACCTGATTTATTTATTTACTTATTTATTTAAGGAAGCCTTCTACAGTGTTCACTCATATGCACGTCATAGACATGCGAGTATTTGAAGTTGTCAATGGGTCTAGTCCTAGGTCTAGGCCTAGGCCTACCCCTAGTCCAATTTTAACTAGAGCTAGGCTAGTAGGCCTAGGCCTGCCTAGCCCCTATGTGGGGAACTCATCCAGCAGCGTTACCGAGAACTAGGCTAGGGCCTAGTAGGGTAGGGCCTAGCCTCCTAGGCCTACTTATGAGGGCAAGGTAGGCCTAGCCTAGGAAGGAGCAGGTAGGAGAGGCTAGGGCTATGCTTACTTGTGTGCCTAATTGTAACAAAGGGTAAGTTTCAAGCATAATGAGATGTCTATGAACTTATAATAGGCCTACCTAGCCCTTGAGGCCAACATTAATACATTTTTTATCACTCACCTTTATAGTGTCTAAAGGATGACCAGCAATGACAGTGCAAACACCACCAAAGCCGCCCGAAAGGAAATATTTAACAGGGCTAGTTGCTTGTTTTTCAGACATTTTCGTATTGTGATATTCAACAAACTTTAAGTAGGCCTAGACCTGGGATTCCTAACGAACTCACTAAAAAAAATTATTCGACTTAAATTTTAGGATACAGTAGGCCTAGGCCTAATCTTGAAATAGGCTGAACAGACGTCATACGCCCACGATGGCCACCATCACCTCATAGTTTTGTTATTTTGAACTCAGATTCAGATTCAGATTCAGATTCAGATGTGCTTTTATTCTCAAAAAACAAAATACATGTTACATTTATTATAAGCATGTGATACATATAATTTTGAGAAGCCCACAAAGTCTATGTTGACTTGAGTGTGGGCCGTTATCTCTAAAATGGAATATTTTGGTAACAAGATGACGGGGTATGTACATGATACACGGGACCGGTGTGCCAACGTAACCACAGAAAATTTGATTGATTGGATGGCTTATCGAGACGAAGGGTGGGACGTAAAGGATGACGCGGGTGGACAAGGGGCGGACAGGCCTGTGCTGGTCAGAACCAGCCACAAGCGTATGGGGAGGGCAGGGGCACCCCCACGTCGTCACGTCGTGGTAGTCTCCGTCTGTGTCATCATCCGTCCGTGTTGTCATTGTCGCCGTCGGAGAGGTAGTCAAAGGGAAGGGGAAAGTTCCCCGACGACGACCCAGAGCTCGCCATTAGTTTCAGGGAGAAAAACTCCCCTAATCACGAGCCAAACCACGAGAAGGTTGCGAGTTGGAATTTGATGGCCCCCACAGAAAATTAACAGCCTGCCTTTTGCAAATGTGGCTCGTTTTGACTGTGTTTCGGGCGCGAAATTTGGAACTTCTTCGGTCGCTGGGGGAAGGGGCTGGGGTCCAAAATAAAATCATGTTTTTTTACTAAAATACTCCAAAATACAAAACCTTCAACGTTTTCTATTTTAAATATTAAGGACTTTCAACCGAAAAGGTGTTTTGCCAAAGATAGAAAAGAAAGGTTTAGGCCTAGCAGTTTTTTTTTTAAGAAAACAGCAAAAACATGATCCCATTCCCCCCCCCCCCCCCCCCCCCAACTAACTAATACTACTATTGATAACTACGTTGCCCCCAAACAAAGAAGTTCCCTACACTCTACTCTAGCAATGTATTTAAATTTCTTAAATAAAAACATGAACTGAACTGAAAAAAATGCATGTAATAATAAAGAAATGTTGTAAATAAAATACAATAATCGTAAGGGAAACAGCAACAAAATGAACATACCGCGTGCTGTGCGCGTACTGTGAAAATGTTGCAAGCGTGAGTATCTTACGTTGCCGAGAATGACATTCTGCGGCGTCTGTCTATCCATGTCTAGCGGTCTTGGGAGCAAATCTTGGGAGCAAAGAGGCCTGGAATTTCCTCAAAGAAAATGATGTCACAACATCAAAAAAACACAATCAACTTCCTATGCACTTTAACGATCCTGAAGCTATAAATGCATTTTTTGTAAACATAGGGAAGAGCTCCACCCATCAGGCTGACATTGATGCTGAAATAAAATCACTAAATGAAATTGACTGCAAAGTAAAATTTCAATTGCAAACTGTAGAAACATCAACAGTCTCACTAATAATAAAATCTCTCCATTCAAATGCCACAGGTAACGACAAAATAAATCTAAAAATGATTAAATTATTACTCCCGCACTGTGTACAAACAATAACTGATATCATTAATTATTCTATCACCTCTTCAACTTTTCCAAATATATGGAAAACTGCTATTGTCTTACCTCTTGCAAAGGTGAATCGACCGCAAGAATTTTCTGATCTTAGACCTATAAGCATTCTCCCCACTCTTTCTAAAGTAATGGAGAGAGTTGTTTATAAGCAAACTATTGAATATATAGAGTCAAAACCTTCTCCCCAGTGAACAGTCTGGGTTTAGAGCTGGTTACAGCACTGGTACGGCCCTTTCGGGATGTGACTGATGACATATTGGGCAATGCAACTAGCAAAGGCATATCGTTCTTAACTCTTCTAGACTACTCTAAAGCATTTGACTCCATTAACCATGAGCTTTTATTTGCCAAACTAAGAATACTTGGGTTTTCAAGCCTCGCCATTAAGTATTTCAAAAGTTATTTAGATCACAAAACACAAATAGTTCGCATACAACAGCAAAACGGCAATTTCCTCTCCTCTAATCCCATGGCTATAACAAATGGAATCCCACAAGGGTCAATTCTTGGTCCCCTTGCATTTAACATATATGTATATGACATCCCTCATGCTGTTAAGCATTGTAAAGTAAAACAATATGCAGATGACATCCAAAGCCTAATTTGCTGCCCGGATATAACGAACTTAGACAACTGCATAGTGTCCCTGAACAGTGACCTAGAATCCCTTGCACTATGGTCACAGAGAAATAGTCTTAGTATTAATCCCAAAAAATCAGTTGTATTACCCATAGGCAATGAAGAAATAACTCATCGCAACATTCCATTTCAAATTGAGATAAATGGAGACAGTATTAAAATGGTCGATACCGTCTGTAACTTGGGCATCTGGTTCCAATCTGACATGACCTGGAAGTACCCACATCATGAAATGTTGTACGAAGGCCTATTCAATATTACGTTATCTATATCGTTTCAGAAAGTTGCTATCCATCCCTATCAAAAAACTATTAGCAGAATCTCTGGTCCTCTCTGTATTTGACTATTGTGATTATGTATACACAGGCATAAACAAATCACTCGAATATGACATCCAGAAGTCCAAAACGCATGTGTGCGTTTCATCCTTAATGTACCTTATAGAGAACAAATATCACCTCATCTCCCTGCACTTGGATGGGGTTTAAACATGAAAAATCGGAGAAATTTTCACATGGCAACTCTAATGCATAAAATTGTAACTACTCAAACTCCGAAATATCTGTACCATAAACTCTCCCTCACCAAAAACTTACACAACCATAACACCCGCAAAAAAAAAACTCGTCTTCAATCATCATAATTCAAAATCTTCCTCATCTTTTTCAATAAACGGGCCTAGACTTTGGAACAAATTACCTTTGGCCTTAAAGAGCACTAAATCAGTAGGTCCTTTTAAAACTAACTACAAAAATCACCTGATGAAAATACAGAAGGAAAGCATAATAATCCGAAATAAGGTTAAATCAAAACCACTCACTTGGGTACACTTCTACTTCATGACATACATATTTATTATAAATGCTCTTTTCTTTATTTTACTGCACTGTTGCAAACATAAGTGAAGTTTAGGCTTGTATCAAGTAATATGTGTAACCTTGAAATATGTGTTGTTAGTTTTTAAGGTATTCTTTAAGTTAATTTTAAGTTAAGTTATTAAATAATTTAAGTTAATTCTAAGTCAGTCACTGGTTAGGTGGAAGAACGATCTGTCATCGAACCTCGCCATTTTTTGCTTTTTGTCCATGTGTTTCATGATTATTATCCATTATCCATGTAACCCATTGTACAACAAAAATAAAGACTAACTATCTATCTATCTATCTAAATGACCAAGCGAAGAGGGAGCTGCGTCACCGTCAGCCAACTAGCCAGACCCAGACATGCCACAGGGAACTAGAAAAACTATACAACATAAGTTTAGTTTAGTTATCACAAACAGGTTGCCCCAATTACATGTGATTAAATACAGCACAAAATATATAATATAAACTTAACAAATCGACACAGCGCACCAATGTTCAATCTCATAGAAAAGTTAGTAGAAGTATTTTGCTTCCGTTTAGTAGCTGTAGCCTCTGCTATTTTTTCTTTAGACAAGTGTAAACTTAGATTGAACCACACTTGAAAAGGAAATTAGATTGCAGCGCCATTGATTGTTATTTTGGGCAAGATATACATTTAATTGTGTGCATCTGTATAGTATAGGCCTGGTAATTAACGCCCTCAAGTTCTCATAACATTTTTACAACACTAAGAAATTTTAATACGTGACTAAAAATCCAGTTGGCATTCAAGTAAACAAAGTGGACGCAAATTTGATAGCATTACTTAGCCGATTGGAAAGTAAAATGGTATGAAAAATTGAAAATGCAGCATTAATGCCTACCGTGGATTGCAGATAGCTTATGATGGTATACCCCCCCCCCCCTCTTTACCGCACCTTGGAATAACATTGAGATTATCTAATCTAATTGATAGTACCTATCCATACATACAAATAATGGCAATGAGAAGGCTGAATTCTTAACAAGGTAGGGATAGGTACATGTGGATAGGTTGGTGTTACAACAAAATAAACAATTTTAGTTAAAGCCCATGTGAATGCTGCCTGGAAAACAATACAGAAAACAGAACTGGGTAGTGGAATAATATTAGATGAAAAAAATTATTTTTTTAAAACAACGCTTATATTTAAATGTACCTACTAAAAAGTAAAAAAAAAATTTCGACCAACAAATTTTTGCCTTACTCGGAAAATAAAAGCGTTGGGCGCTTTCCCTCAATGAACAACAAAATTCTGCAATCTATGTCAATACCGTAAGCGCCCAACGCTTTTATTTTCCGAGTAAGGCAAAAATTTGTTGGTCGAAAATTTATTTTTTACTTTTTAGTACATTTAAATATAAGTGTTGTTTTAAAAAAATATTTTTTTTCATGTAATATTATTTTTTTTATAGGTACTTTAATCCAATATATGCTCACTGGACGTGTCCGAATTTCTGCATCTGGTTGGCCCATCCTCACTAGCTGTGACTAATTTCCCATATGAAGCTTTGTATGATTAATTAATTATGATGAATTAATTGATTAACTAGTGAATGTGATACATTGATTCATGTATTGTCATCAAGAATATACGTCCGTGCGAAAAATTTCAGCTCGATTGGACATTGAGAAGTGGGTGAAATATCGATTATAAGATTCCGTCCAGACATACAGACGGACAGACAGACAGACAGACAGACAGACAGACAGACAGACAGACAGACAGACAGACAGACAGACAGACAGACAGACAAGCACATGAAGCTAATATAAGAGTTGTAATAATAAAAAAAGATGGGACAAACCAAGACAGCAGACACCACCACGTGAAGGACGGCATTGTAGATCCGAGCTGTACATGATAATGTGTGGCTCGTTGGTCTTGTGTGGCTCGTTGGTCTTGTTGTTAGCGTATCTGCTTTCAATGCAGAATGTCCAGGGTTCGATTCCCGCTAAAGTTAGAAGTTTTTTAACTTCTGATTTGGACTTAAGTCCATCAGTTCTTGTCTTAGGAGTTTGTAAACGGTGACTTTGGAGCCGTCCTAGCAACGAAGCACATAATAAATTTCAGAGTTGTTCTGAATCGGCCTTGTTGATTCTGGCGTTGATTCGCGGGTGTTCGCACTGTCCATACCACTGATTGCTATATTTCCTATTAAAAATATCGATCTTTGGTTGGTTATCGCTCACTCGTCGATTGCGTCGGGGCCTGCAGGGTTGGCTTGGTCGCTTTGATTTAAAGTCCCCCACTGAAAATCAGTTATATAACTGAGTGGGCAGACTCTAAATAAAAATTTATTTATTTATTTAGACTTTTGAGGGGCATAGCCTTACAACCTATACCTGAACGAAGATCGAACATGAATGAGGATTGGGAATCACTAATCACACATGGTTAGATTCTCTCTCAACTATCTCACGTTGATGTTTTCAACAATAATACTTATACAATCAAAAATAAATGTATCAATATTAAATAGGCATAGTTTGACTATGCAACTCCATTTTATTTTGTAAAGTGCATTAAATTAACCTTTACTATTCTTGTATTAGTAGTATTAGTAGTTTTAGGGCGCTTCAACGGCAAAGATTATTCGCGTACTATTCTTGTGATGAAGAATATACTCACATGTATATTGTCTTGATAACAGTTTTTCTGCATTATATAACTTATTTACTAGAATGTTGTTATTATAAGCTACAATTATTATATATTTATTTAATATTACATTATTATACACTATTCATGTATCTAGGAAGTTTTTGTTTTAGGGCTACCTATATCTTGTATATTATTTTTGTATTGTACTTATTGTATTTATATTATATCCAATGTCTTCTGGATTGTACTGTGTAAGTATGTCTGTTATTGGATGAATAAATAATATTAATAATAATAATAATAATAATAATAATAATAATAATAATAATAATAATAATAAATATATATGAAGGGCGCCATTCCATAACGTTGTATGTGCCAAAAACAAATTTTTTCAGGAGGAGTATTTTTCTGCCTGGGTAAACAAATGTAAGTAAATTGTCAATTGTGTTTGTTTATATTGATACCAATTGGCAACACACATAATATTTGAGCACAATACCAATATAAAAAATACACTGGCATACTGATAAAAAAGTCTTAAGTTAATAAAATTCCATAACGTGGTTAGTCCACAACCTAATCCTCCTAGGCATCCTACTTTTAGGTTATGTAACACATACCAACCTCATTTGGTGGGTTCTTTTCCAATATGTCTATTTTAGCATTAAAATGCCCTTCTCCACACTTTCTAGCTTTTTTCCTTACATTTAAGCCCACGTTTCAAGTGTTTCTTCCTTTTTTGCCCCTCACTTTGATTCTTATTGTCCAAGTCGGCCATGATAGGTTTTGGCACTTACCACCTTGAGTGGCCATCGGAATGCTTCAAAATGATTTGTGCCAATAGACAGTGGCACATACAACCGAATTTGCCAAAAAAGCAATGTTATCCTAATTTGGCACTTACCACGTTATGGAATAGCGCCCTTCATATATATATATATATATATATATATATATATATATATATATTTAATTATTCACCATTTTTTTTCTGGGTTTTGTCACACGATAAAACGAGTAGTCGTACCCGTCTTAATTTAGATAGGGTTAATGTAAAACTTCAAGATGCTCATGACGAATTGAGTACGCTCATTCACCCCGTTTTATGGCAAGACATAGAATTAAAGTCATTCCAGCGAGCCCAGGATGACATGTTTCTAATAGAGAAACGTCACAAGAGCAAGTTAGATCGTTTGATGACATCACAAGCACATAACCGGTCGGCTGCTGATAACAGACACGCTAGCACAACTCGAGTTCATAACCTGTCCAATGTCAATATTAGTGACGCTACTATGAAAGCCTTGGGAAAGGGGTTGAACTTCGCTATCACTCCGAGTCGTGTGCCCGTGGAGGAGATTGTCGGAAGCGTCGAGTGTGCGATTCAAAGCCTTGATGAGGATGTGGCAGAAACTATAAGACAGGATACCTCAGTTATTTTGCGTAATGCCCGAGTTCCGAAGCCTAATATCTCTAGAGAAGAATTACGAGCGCTTAAATGTATTGAGGACAATGACGAAATTATAGTTTTACCTGCAGACAAAGGCAATGCTATAGTTATTTTAAATATTGACGACTACCGGGAAAAAATTAGAGTTCTTATCAACAATCCCACTTATAAACTTTTAAAAAAACTGACCCCACCACGTACTTAGAGAAAGACACACGTAAGAAAATCATTTCTTCAAAGATTGACCCCGAACATCAAAAGTACTTAATACCCAGAGAAAAATCGTCCAAGTGTCCCAAACTATATGGGTTACCGAAAATTCACAAACAAAACACCCCGTTGAGACCTATTGTGAGCTCGTTACACTCGCCACTCCAGCCCTTGGCTAGGTATCTGGCTAAGTACCTTCAACCCTACGTCGAGGATGCACAAACATACGTAAAGAATGCTTATCACTTTCTAGAACTCATTAGAACACATACGGTCAATGAAAAAGATATTCTTGTGAGCTTTGATGTGGAGTCTCTTTTTACGAGTATTCCTATTGATGAAACAATTGATGTTATCCGTGAGCTCAAAGTACCGGATTATATGATAGATTTAATTAAACATTGTTTGACGAACACTTATTTTATATTCGAGGGACAACGTTATAAACAGACCTCAGGGGCACCAATGGGCTCTCCACTCTCGCCAGCAGTATCAAATTTATTTATGTCAAAGTTTAAAGAACGCGCGCTGTCACTCACCCCTTTGAAACCGTCTTTATTGCTTCGATATGTCGATGACTTCTTTGCTATTTGGCCACACGGTAAAGAAAAACCAGACGATTTTCTGTCCTTCCTGAATAGTTTGCATCCTAATATAAAACTAACCATGGAAATAGAGGAGAATGGGTGTTTGCCCTTCCTGGATGTGATAGTAAGTAGAAGAGAAGACGGCACACTTAGTCACACGGTATATCGCAAACCGACGAACACTAATAGATATTTAAACGCGGCTTCCCATCAACTTAATTCAGTGGTTAATTCTTTGGTGTCCCGGTCACTTAAACTAGCGGATGAGGAACATATAACAGAAGAGATGGGTAAACTAAAACACATTCTACTGTCGAATGGTTATTCCCAAAGTACTATTTCTAAATCCCTTAGTTTGAAGCCGGACACTGAAAGCAAAAATGCAGAGGAAAAAGAGAAGTCGGCACCTTGGGTTCACCTACCCTATATGAAGGGGGTTACTGATAAAGTAGGAAGATTACTTAGAAAAAACAATATAAAGACGATTTTCCGTCCACATCGCAAAATAGGAGCCATGCTTAGAAGTGCTAAAGACTATATCCCCCTTGAAAACCAGGGTGTGTATGAAGTTCCGTGCAGCACGTGTCAAGACGTATATGTGGGCCAAACGAACCGACGCATCTCGGTGAGGGTGGACGAACACCGTCTCGCTGTTAAACAAAATAAAGAAACTTCAGCCTTGGCTCAACATGTTAGAAACACGGGGCACAAAATTGATTTCGAGGGTTCTAGAACTTTGGCCACAATACAAAACTACCCACTTAGAATAGTAAGAGAAGCTATTGAAATAGAAAAACGACCACATAATTTAAACAAACGGGATGACGGTCAACGGCTACCAGCCACATGGCTACCAGTGCTTCATAAACATAACTCCAACTTCAAACGTCCCCCCGTGCATCAAGACGGCTCGGGAAATAAAATAGCAATATTTAAGAACAATTGGGAAAAAAACGTAATTAAAAAGAAGACATGTGAGGACAACATGCCCAGCGAGATTCGAGGCCCTATGACAAGAAGCATGGCTAGGGCTCAAACGCTCCAGGCTTCGATTCCCGCCACTGGGAGGATGACAACACGCGGATGCGCGCGCAACATATGCAGAGATGAGACACCAGTCAGTCGTACAGGGAGTGCCGAACGGGGAACAACGCGTCGTGGTGGTGACCCTGGTTAATGGGAGATGTTATTCTCTCGAAACGTCGGGTGAGGTGGGGTAAGTGAGACTACCTACTCGTTTTATCGTGTGACAAAACCCAGAAAAAATGGTGAATAATTACATTACTTATGTCCGCGAAAATTTAAAACTTAACATATATATATATATATATATGTATATATATCTGACCCCTTTTCCAACATTAAATCGGGTTGGGGGGAGCAGCATCACACTACTCCGTTTCTTTGGCTAACATCTTCGTTGCCGGCTAGCCAGGCCTGACACAACCACGTCCTCAGCTTCTTCCTCGCTCGCCTCCTCCACTCAACACCGTCTTTAATCTGCTCCACCCACTTACTACTACTTACACCAAACACTAATAATGATAAAAATAAAGATGTGATTTGATGAGCAACGTCCCCGACAACCATGCATCCTTCTATAAGTTAAACCAGAGAACATGCTCACGAAGTATTCCTCGTCTCGATGTCTTGGTTCTTCCCGTCTTGTCTTCTTTCACTTCCAAATCACTTGGCTCACTCAACAGAATTCCGTTCATGTGTTCACGCTAAAGCTTCCCAGTTAAGAATCTCCCAAAAACTAGCTTTCTCTCCCCACAAAACCTCCAATGAAATCAACACGGCCCGCCCCCTCCAGCTCAAAGGGTGCAGGTTCGTAGGCGTTCCACTAGACACTTCTTCACGTCTCGACGAATCCGTAGCTACATAATTACTCACGGAATTCCCTCTCCTCTGCCAGCACCTTAGTCAGCATCAATTGACTCACCGTAACATCTAGTACTTGGCTTACATTCTTATGTTGCGATTGCTAACTCAATTACATTCCTTACTGTCATAACATGTTTGTAATATGCCTAATATTCATTGAATGTTGACATAAGCCCTTTGGAGCAATTACCCATGTTTTAAACGTTTCTGGTTGAACTAGTGGATAAAGGAGAACGAGGGGTCAAAATTCATTTATGGGCAGAAATTATAGGCTACATGTTCATCTTCAAAATTGCAATTTGATGTTTCATTTCCAACAATAATATATGGTATTTACACACCCCTAAAAATAACAATGATAAATTAAAATACTAGTAATACTTTTAACAATAACAAAAGTAATAATTAATACTAATATTATTAATTTAGTAAATTTAATGCAGTGTGTGTGTGAGTAATGTTTGCAAGCTCAACTACTACACAATTTAATTTGTTGATTCCAATGTACAAATAATTACAAAGCATACATTTTTGGAGACCAGCTCAATGAAATTTTAAGACATTAACAGAATCAAAAAGCTGTGGAATACTTATTATGTACAGAATTAACCCAATGTACAATAATGGTGAAGCACTATTAAAGACTAGTGCCTGAATGTACATACAATCAACTCGGATCAAAATTGAAAAAAAATATTCCACAATTGCCTGCTGGTTGGATTAACAAGCTATCTATGTACATACATTAAAGTAGGGATGTGCGGGTAGTGGTTTTTGAACTCGGGTCGGGCTCGGGTCGGGTAATTGAAAGTACCCTCGGGCTCGGGTAATTGAAGTACCCTCGGGTCGGGCTCGGGTAGTGAATTTTTTTTATTTGTGAATTTATTTAAAAAAAAAAATTTCCTACAAAACAGTTTTGCATTGGTTGCAGGTAGCCACTCTGGGCTGTGTTGACACAAAGTACTTCCAAATCGGCGTCTTATGAACTTTTGCTTGAGTAGGCCTAGGCCTAGTACAGTTAAACCCTGCTATTATCGTTTTCCTGCATCAATCGTTCGTTATTCTCGGAAATAATATCGTAACAATCGTTTTCTAATATTTCCGATACGAAAACCCCAAGAAAAACCGATGCGATCGCGTATTTTTCACTTCCGGCCGACGAAATCATGCGTTTGTACCAGCCATGCATCTGACGAAATCGCGCGTTTGCACCAGCCTTTCGGTCTGACTCCGCCCAACGCTCTGCTGCGCGCAACGATGCGCACTAGTTCGGACTTCTAGGCCTGCCGCCTAGGCATTAGACGATGTTTATTAGCGTTGTTTCTTTTTCACCATTCGCCCACGTACGTAATATTCAACTTGCTTTATGCCGTTATTAGCGTTGAATAACCAGAACACGAGTAATGACGGTCAGTAGGGCCTATTACTCCAGCGGGAACAGCGCCGGAAGAGCCAAGGACACAACATCATAGCATAGCCGCGCCCACGTCGTAGCGATTGGTCCGCTCCGACGTCAGCTGTTCGTTTGGCGTGTGAGCGGGAGGTTTAAAAGGAGCAGATTGGCGTGTTTCTTTATTACTTCTACCCGACCCGACTTTTTCGGGTATGAATTGACGGCCCGACCCGAGGTCGGGTAATTTTACCTACCCGAAAATTACCCGTTTTTCGGGTACCCGCACATCCCTACATTAAAGCAATCTTGAATCGCTTGGCTATTAATACGGTGTATATTTCGATGAAGTTCCAGTCCAGGCCAACCCACTGCAGCACCAGTACTACCAACTTGTTTTTTGTCCTTCAGTGCAGATGTTAATAAATCCTATGGCTGGCAACACTGACTGGTGTTGGCTCTAGTTCCAGGATTTACAGACATGTTTTTTATTCACCACCTCGCCTGTGTTAAATTCGGGAGTGGACCGTATTAAAAGCAAAGCAATTCCTATTACATAATTTGCTAACATGTACATATAAATTTACATTAGCAACAAAAGTGTGCCACTCTTGGCATGTATTAGTAGTCAAAATTATTAAATACAGGATTGAGTTTTCAAGCCTAAGCCATCAACTGAATAAAATAGTACCAAAAATGTAGCTTGAACCAATTCTAAAACAACAAATACATATACACCCCTGAGCTGGTTGCCAATTTGCAACCATGAATTATAACAAATCATCTTTTTTAATAGGTAGCAATAATTGTTCTTACATGATTACTGAAACTTTGTCACACTATAAAAGGTTGTGCCATCATTTCAATACACAACAGGTTACATACAAATACTACTTCTCTACTCCCTACAAACTGAATTGAACACAAAGATACTGTTGGCTGGGATTTACCGCAACAGTCAGTCTTCCTCTTAGCATTTGATTAATATAAACAATGAAAGACAGCATGGAAAGTGTTAACATAGGCCTACTCTACAAACATTCCAAGCAATGTTTAGTTTTCTTAACTACTATTATGAAAACTGCACACTCAGTGAAGGTAAGATGTGACAATATATTTCTTATGACACGTTTATAATACCAGCTCCACAGTTTGGTTTTGGATGAAAGATCACAACTGCAAGGTTGACTTGGCACTTCTTTCTAATTCACTAGATGTGCAGGTTTACATTATTTTAATTATTTGCTTATTTGTTTGCATGTTTTAGGTCTGCCATAATCCATAGAAGTCAGTGTCACCACTCAAGTTGCTTCCCTGTCCAAGATGTTCCAAATACTACACTAGGCAAACTCCACTCTATTCTATGGATTTACTCGTCATCCATCGGGTAGTTTAATTGGTGATTTACGTTGGGTCCCATTACAAAAGAGAAGGCTCACTAGCTCAAAGATATTGGCGCAAGTGTATTGAATTGATAGAAACCCACTTAAAATCACCTTCACCTTAATTTAAACCAATCCGATGTAAATATTTTCAATTCTATCGAGGTAAAAAGTTCTAAGTTGACTCTTTCCTACTTTCCTCTGTGTCATAGTTACTGTCAACAACATTAATTATGAATTAATTAACTACTGCCTTATTATAGATAACAGTTGAATTCTCTGCTCAGTCGCTTAGCAGGTTGTGTTCTTAAAACAATTGCGTATTGTTATCATTTTCTTTACAAATGTGAAATGCTACTATATTATTAACTTGGTTTAGATTGGAGAAGGGTTGACAGGTTGGGAAAGCATAGAGAACATAAAGCCCAGCCTGAAGGGCTGGGGGCAACAAAACATTTCACTTGCTGATGACAACTGCAGCTAATTTAAAGTTGTTTGTTACCTTAATCCACGACGCATTTCGTCCTTCTGGGACTCATCAGGCGGATGGTGGCCACTAAAAATCAGCTAGAGAAAAGAAGAGAGAGAAGAGAGATGCTACTAGACTGGGTTGAGACGAGGCTAGCTACACAGTTCGTAGAGCTTGCGTCGTGAGAAACGAGATTAGAATTTCGCTGCCGCGCCATGGTTTACAAGCACGAGCAAGTATGAACGACGCATCTAACTCTAAATAAACGGCATTTTGAAAAAGCTCGGCTCGGCTCAAAAATCAAGCTTTCTTTTAAATACTCGGCTTGGCTTGACTTAAAAATTCTAGGCTCGCACAGCCCTATAGAGTTTATATTTATTTGATATCCACACTAGGTTGCCAAGAATTAGCCAAAATGTAAAAAAATCAAAAATCAAAAAATGAATTTCAATTCTGGAAATTCCCACCAAACCGTTTATCTTACGATAAAATCAAATAAACGTGCACGTTCACATTGATTTAAACGTTGATATCCAGTTTGAAAATTAGCGTTAAAAAATCTGTAGACTTGGAATAAATTCCCAAAGTTCACCAAAATTCAGTAGGTAGGTATATTATGGAGATTTCACGATTTTTTTTTATTCAAAACCGATGAAATCATCTAAAAATATGCGTACTGGATCCCATAGATTAATCCTTTATTAACGGTGTGAAATATGATACCGTTACCCGAAAAAAAGTGAAAGCTGAGCGTCTAAACTTGTCTCCGCAGAAGCCTCAGCATATATTAATCATCACTATCAGTCATTACTAGGGATGACATCGGGTACACGGGTAGCCCGGTCCCAGAAATTACCCGGAGCCGATTTTAAGATCCGGGTATATTTTGCGGCCGTTTTTAGGCTAATTCACCAGTTTAAATTACGTGCTACGTGGTTGCGGTCTTTCCCAAGGAGCGTGCCCGCTGCCTAAAGAGTAACTGGAGTTGACGACAGAGCGCGTTGTAAGCTATCACGTGCTTCCGTCCGTCTCAGCGAGTCGCGCCCATGCCACGAGTGAGTGCAAGAGAGAAAGATGCGGCAATAAATCTTGGACACTGCCGTCTGCGCAGTACGAGATGCGCGTACGATCCAACCAACTCACACTCACAGCTGACTGACAAAGATGGTTGGGTGTAGAAGAAGAATTCGCGATGCAATCATCTTTCAACCGATTCACGAAATTCGTAATCACGACGCATAGGATTGTTATTCCTGGGCTTATCTTCTTTCTTTCCCAGGCTTATCTTGCGACGAGAGCTTCAGCGCGGGATATAGTAGTGAGAGATTTTCCCACATTCGATGCGTGTTTGTTTTCCCCTGCTTTCTGCGCCTAGGCCTACCTACAACGAGTTTCACTGCCTGTACAGTGTAATTGGTAAACTAATCTTTGGTGTAATGAAGAATGAAGATCATTGCCTGGTTATCAAAGCGGTTCTTTATTTGTGAACGATTATTGCAAAGGTTTCCAGAGACGGAAACGTAGTCAGTCGGTATGACCTTCAAACCAACTAGTAGGCCTAGGAAGCGTTTCCACACATCGTGACGTAACGGGACCCGGGTACCCGGGTAATTTGAGTGCTGGAACCGGTTTCGAATTTTACTACCTGATGTCATCCCTAGTCATTACCTTAGCTAGCTAAAACAACACTTGTTGCCTTGGTTGATTGGTAAATGAGCTAACTATGACGTTGGAGCCAGTATTTCCCACCGTATGAAATGAAATTAATATCAAGCCTAACATAATAATTGGCTAACTTTGCATGAATGTACATACTGTGCCTAGTAGATGCATGTAGGCCTACCTTTTGTAGATCTGACCTTTTTATTATGTAGGCCTACCTTCATTTTACAATGTTACTATGTTTCAAAAAAACAATACATTTTCACATTTTTATTAGTTCAAAAAATCAATCTGGTATTGGACTACAGTAAACTGCAATTAGCATTTATTTTATATACATCATTCTTGTAGTAAATGTTTGAATATGCCTAAATGAAGTCTTTTTACTCATTTTATTGTTGATTCATATTTTTCATATAGTATTTGTTTATTGTTCACTAAGTATGGAAAAGGAATACTGGCTGATGATGATTTTATTTATTTATTTATTTATTTAACGTCTATCCTATTCAGTTATAAAAACTGATTTACAAAGGAGTTAGTTAGTTAATTAGTTAGTTGCTTAACGTCTCTATTAATTAATACACTAAGGCTATTCAAAACAATGAGTAGTGATAAATGACGATTAAGGACGGTTAGAAGAAAAACATGCCTTATGCGGGATTCAAACCGACGTCCTCGTAGAGCCATACGTTTCGGACCAGCACCCTAATCATATGTGCCACAGCGGACTGCATTTATTGTTCATAAGCTTCGTATCCCATGTACTGTGTATCATCATCATTTCACCTTGTTATTTATTAAAATAAAAATAAAGTGGGACTTGTCAAGATGAGGTTATTTTCCGTCATCACGCAGCGTAATCAAGTAAACGAACACGCAAGCAGCAGCGCATTTAGCAGGAATGTCACGACTCGCGCAGCCCTACTACTAATGCAAAAATCTCGATCAACTACGTCTTCGGTGGGGATTTATGTCCTGGTCGACAGAAACACAAACAACTTTTAGATTACTGCTAATTTATTTAATGTGGAAGACAAAAATTTAGAGATAGGCCAACAAGAATTTTAACAAACAAACGTAGATGTGTATAAAATGTGAGCATGTAGGCTTAAAACATCATGTACAAAATAAATCAAGGCCAAAAGCTTTCTCACTAAACTTCTATGAATTATGTACAGACTTGTGTATGCACTGTGATATGGCAACTGGCAGCACTAGGCCTTTTGGAAAAGATTTTTATATTTTAGTCTTTTCATATATTATATTAGTACTTGTTGTTGAAATAAAAACACATTTCCCCCTCTTAAAATCACTATCACATATTAATTGTCTACCACTTGTTGAGCATTGGTGGCATTAACATTTTGAAATGCTAAAACTTCATCTACTTGATCAATGTTTATAAATAATGCAAAGGTAACATTTTAGTCTACAAACGGTTTCTTCTTCATGTGTGGAACTCTTGATGTGGACTAAGACCAGGTATTGTCAGATTATGGAATCTCTTTGCAATCAGTCAAACGGCTCCGTTTGCATACCCAGGCGGCGGCTGTAACAGGTCGCTGTATTGAAGTAGAGCTTCCCTCAGTGAACGCGACACCTGGGGAGAGGCACTCGGAGTACAGTCCACCAAGTAGGGGTACAGACCGATCAGTTGCTCCCAGGACGATCGATCCACTGAAACAAGTACAAGTACACTGAATAATGTGGGCAATTACGTACTTTCTGTACATTTTACACCGTAAATAAACTAGTAACAGGCAAATATACACTCGAGGTTCTTTAATCTTTAGATAACGATATTTGGACTCCATTCATTGACGGCATACACATGTAATAAAAAATTGAAATCTTAATTTTATGACATGTGAAAACAAAAACACTGATAAATGTTTGATGGTATTGATTAGTGAGGACATCGGGTTCTATAGTGTAAATTGGTTCCATAGTGACCTGGTTCCAACTTTTCAAAACGGTTCCATTTTTCCAAGACCTGCCTGTACAATGGTGAACTTCGGGCACGTTTCCCCGCACAAAATGTTAATTCTACGCACTGTTATCTGTGCGGTCTATTTCCGCAGAGCCTGTGATGACGTACATATCTTTCCTCGCCAGCCGATTATCAACCACTCGACCGGCCTTGACGCCCGAGGCTGCTACATGACACTTGACAGTCGGCAGTTGTACTACTAACAAAGCGCTAGCACCGAAGTCAGCTCACTCCCGGCCTTACAATCGCTTTCAAAAAATACTCACGTAAGGCTTAAGCCTATACATTGAACAAAAGTAGACCTTAAATAACCGGTTACGGCGTGGAAGAACAGGTTTTAAATTTTTGTACCCGATGTCAGTATTAAATATTAATGACCGTGCAATCCTTTATAAGAATTTTAATTTTGTGTGGAAACAAAAATAACATGAGTTTGGTTTGTTATCTAATAACACCAATTTTGCCCTCATTGATTTTTAACATGAAGACCCAAGAAAAATGTACACTTATTGCATGATAAACAAATTGTAAATTCCACATTTCAACATCAAAATTTCAGTGTGATATTGATAGTTAATTATATCATTATTAATTATTGATAAAATGTCATTATCCATTTCAAAAAGAACCTTCCTCTTCAATTAGGGTTACTATAAATATTGTACAATACCATAATAAGTTAATAACATTACTCTCCTAAAATACGTATTTAATTTTAACAATTATGATTTAATATAATAAATAATAAAATAATAAATTAGCTTTCATATATGCTATTGTGTATTTGTGAAAAGTTGTTCAACAAATTAATATGGATCTAATTTAATAAAAACAAGGAGTAGCTGAACCAACTACCAAGCATTACCTTTCC
The DNA here is from genome assembly GCA_024449915.1 of Sweltsa coloradensis. Lineage (NCBI taxonomy): Eukaryota > Metazoa > Arthropoda > Insecta > Plecoptera > Chloroperlidae > Sweltsa > Sweltsa coloradensis. The sequence continues at coordinate 242,547 of JAMZAV010000560.1, read as the reverse complement.
CTGCTGGTGCCTTTTTCAAGGACTCGACTAAGGTAGCGACAGCTTTCAAAACGAACGAGATCTCTGATAACCTGTACCTGCAATACAATGAGTATCAAAAATCAACAGATCATAAATGACAATTTAATACAAATTGTCAAATTGTATTCATTTAACAACAATGTACTGTAGTTACTACTATCTGTAATGGCAGTTGGTTAAGAGGACAAAAAGAATGTAAATCTCATATGGGAACAAAACCGTATTTTCTCATAAGAGATGCAACTACCACACTTACCTGATTGCAAGCCTACCTTTTTGATATATTTTTTAAGTTCAAAGCGGCAAACCATGACTTGAAATCATAGTAAAATGCTACTCTGGTAGATGAACTTGCAATCAGGGATCGGCTTTCAATCGAGTAAATATGGTACGGTAATTTGGTTTCATTATTTTCAGTTTTAAATGTTTGTGAGCACCTTTAAAGTGAGAAATTTGTTTTCTTAAAATATGGTGTGTGTTTTGAGAGTTGCCATGGCCCATTGCATGGCCCCCAACTTTGGCTGAGAGACTAGGACCACCAGGGTAATACTGTACCAGACCAAATAAAGCGCAATGTTTTTTTCCAAAAATACAATCTCAAAAACAGCATTCACGTTATTTCCGAGCTCTTGCGTTTGAAATAGTGCCTGAACATAGGCCACCCGCAATACAAATCCCGCGCATCGCCCCGCCCACCCACTAGACGCCAGCCGAACCCGTGACACGAGGCGAGCGGGTGACGTCATCTCGGGTTCCGCGGAAAATGACCACCAAACTGTGCGTACAATTAAAAAGTTTTTTCTTGGAAATCGATTCTTAGGTCAGACTGGTGAACTGTGGTTGGTCTATGTGAGCTTGTGCTTAGCCCAACACTGTTAATTAAAAATCACAGGACTAGGCTTTAACATTGTTCAAAATGTTTTGTTGTAAGAGTGAAACTTTAGGCTATTCATTCATTGTATTGTAAATAAAAAATGTTTCTCTTTCATTTTAATTTTCTTTGATTTTTTTCTTTTTTTTTAAAATGATTCCGAAAAATTGGAGGTTGTGATATATTTGAGGTATATTCGGTCCAATACGGTAGGTAATATGTTCATTATAGGCCTATCAATTTCAATTTTGCTCCTATTAAGACTAAAAAGCAAACAGACTTAGGCCTACATACTTATATAATCAAGAAAGAATAGTAAAATATAGGTAAGTGGCAAACATATTACTTTCACTGGAGATCTATTGAACATGACATGTTTCGGCATTACACCAATGGATTTTATACGAAATTGTTAGTAGTTACCTATTTTTACTGCGGGCAAAATTTGTCACAAGCCTCTCTGACTTTATAACACTGTTTCTGTGTCGACTGCTTTTGTGTTGGGAATTTTACCAAATGCTAGTCATTTGAGTCTAAGCTCTAAGGGTGAAGAACATCATGGTTTATTATTAGTACTAGAGCTGTTGTACAAACCTGGATTTTTTAATTTTGAACTGAACCACCAATCCAACCCCTTTTCTTAAATGTGACCCAAAGAAAAACTAGTCCATAGATTTGAATACAAAATAAATAGTACGTACTTAAATTCACTGATTTGTAAGCCTAGGCTCAAATGCTAGATGGGGATAGTCAAACAGCTGTGTCTGTTCTTGGTATTTGTTGGGGATTGTCTTTCGAAGTGTTTTCTTCAAACTTAAAAGTGTAGGTTATTCTGCCTAGGCCTAGGCTATCTAGCTCGTTGGCCTAGGCCTACACCGTTCAACGGTGCACTAATTTACTTTGGACAGGTTTAGGTCAGCTCCTTTGTTTACTTCATAAGAGCACAGGACACTCATTAGGGCCTATATCAACAATCAATAATTATGTGTGGTCGTCATCTTGTTGAACAAAGCATAGAGACAAAGATTCATGGCATTTAATTTTCATATTCTTTCTTAGGGAAAACTAATAATACTCTAAAATAGGGATGACATTGGGTAGTAAAATTCGGGACCGGTTCCAGCACTCGAATTACCCGGGTACCCGGGTCCTGTTACGTCACGATGTGTGGAAACGCTGTTTCCTAGGCCTACTAGTTGGTTTGAAGGTCATACCGACTACGTTTTCGTCTCTGGAAAATTTTGCAATAATCGTACACACATAAAGAACCGCGTTGATAATCAGGCAATGATCTTCATTCTTCATTACACCAAAGATTAGTTTACCAATTTCACTGTACAGGCAGTGTAACTCGTCGTAGGTAGGCCTAGCTAGGCCTACGCGCAGAAAGCAGGGGACAACAAACACGCATTGCATGTGGAAAAATCTCTCACTACTAGGCCTATCGCCCGCACTGAAGCTCTCGTCGCAAGATAAGCCTGGGAAAGAAAGGAGATAAGCCCAGGAATAACAATCCTATGCGTCGTGATTACGAATTTCGTGAATCGGTTGAAAGATGACCGCATCGTGAATTCTTCTTCTACACCAACCATCTTTGTCAGTCAGCTGTGAGTGTGAGTTGGTTGGATCGTACGCGCACCTCACAGACGGGAAAGCGCTATTTGTACCGGTCGCGACGTACGCAGCCTATTTTCTCCAAAGTTATCTGTGTACTTTTGTTAGGTTAGTCGAACTTTCCGCCTAGTTGTAGTACGCCGCGCTAGTTCTAGGATATAATCGATAAGAGCGCATCCAAAATCCTTTCCGTTAAAAACGTTAAACACTAGAATAATAGCTGTGAAAAGTACGCGTACGTCGCGACCGGTACAGATAACGCTTCCCGCGCAGACGGCAGTGCCCAAGATATTCGCCGCATCTTTCTCTCTTGCACTCACTCGTGGCATGGGCACGACTCGCTGAGACGGCCGGAAGCACGTGATAGCTTACAACGCGCTCTGTTGTCGACTCCAGTTACTCTTTAAGCAGCGGGCACGCTCCGCGGGAAAGACCGCAACCACGTAGCGCGTAATTTAAACTTGTGAATTAGCCTAAAAACGTCCGCGAACTATACCCGGATCTTAAAATCGGCTCCGGGAAATTTCTAGAACCGGGTACCCGGGCACCCGATGTCATCCCTACTCTAAAATAATCCGGATAATGGGTAGCCTACCCGGGTATCTGTTGACATCTCTAGTCTGAAGTGGATACAAAACATTTCCCCAAACAACTGATGCAATTAGTATATAAGACATTAAAACTAGGAAACGCTCAGTTGGACGCGTTGATAAGCGAGCACATGCTATAGCTAGACCCACATTGCACATTTTTTTAAATTTTAAAATTTGCGACGTTCGCTGTCCACAGGGCCATGTTTCCAATATTATATAACTTTGTGGATAAAATCCACCGCCATCTAGAGGACCTTGACTCATTGGGAAAACTATTTAAACTCTTTGGTGACAAATAATACACTCTTCCTCAAAAGTATTTTGATTACTTCTAGGTGGCAGTGCATTAGAAACATCGCGCGTCTTTTCGTTGCCATGGCAACGTTACTTTTGTTATAATGTAATTTCCATCTACACTACTTATCGGATCAAAATAAAATTAACATATTCGTGACCGGACGGACATTCTAACTGATTTGGCCATCTCAGATTTTGTCGCCGTTTAGTTTGAAAAAAAACTTTTGATTAACTTTAATGTAACTTTTTAATTTTTTGAACGATTTTGCCACAAAACTAATGGCATTCAATCCAGAAAAAAGCTTGCGGATGGTCAAAATTTCAACTCGATCCGAGTTTCCGTTCGAACGTTATGGCAAGACATACAAAAAAACAAAAAAAAAAACAAAACCAGTGACTATTTTTTCCGGCAGAGTCAAATGGAAACGCTCGCTTCGCTCGCTTAAAAAATAGTAATAGGAGGCCTATATGATAAAATAAGTAGCTAGGGGTGTGCGAATCCATGTTTTTCATTTCGAATCCGAATCCGAATCCAAATCGAATCGTTCTGAAGGTTCGCGAATCCCAAGCGAATCCGAATCTTTTTCAATGGAATTTTGCGTCGCCTATATCGTTAAGAGACGTGCAAAAATGTTTTTTAAAGTTTGGAAATTCGCGTCTTAAAAATAAAAATTTGCAATCTTTCGTAATTTACCAAAAAACCAATTTGATAATGCACAACTTTAATTTTTTTTTTTAAATGCCTAGTTTAAAATTATCAGTAGGGGCCTATCACAAATTCCAGAACAATTTATGATTAATTTAAAAGAAAAACAAGCACATGAGTCAGAATCAGTTTTAATTTTAAGCTCAATTTCAGCCTTCAGTTTTCTAAGTTTCTGACAGTTTTTACCACCAGATTTATTTCAACTACCCGGCACCTCTACCAAAATTACGAAATTATGCATTTTTTGTGTAATGTCAATATTTTGATATGAAGTATTTTGAGCTTACTCGCGTACAAACGATTAATACGATCTCACAATTGCACTTTATGACCCGGCACCTCCACCATAATTATGTACCAGCCAGTAGCCCAGGATTAATTTAATTTGGACTACCTACCCACCCAGCACCTCCACCAAAACTTTGAAAAAAAGCATTGTTTGAAATTTCGTGACCTAATTCGGGTATAAAGACATAATTGCTGCCTTCCTGATACACGCGGAAAAACGGCGGGTAAACGGCGGGAAATTCAAATTTTTTAATACTTCGAAAACTTGAATCTGCTAAAATTGACTCGAATCCGAATCCGTCTTGGATTCGGATTCGAATTTCGTGGATTCGCACAGCCCTAAAAATAAGCATTAATGAGTGGTGTAATCTTATGTGATGTCCATCTAGACAGCAAGACAACGGAGCAGTTCATAGCACAATACGAGTGTAGTACATTTGAACGCACCTAGGTAGTGGGCACTTTCCGCTGCGCTTCTGCTCTTCCACGTATTGGCGTAGCACCTCTTGGAACCGATGCAACAGAGCCGTCACTGCCAGGCGGCCTGCCAGTCCCTCCTCCACCGCTTGGCTCGATTCCACTCCGTCCAGTAACGAAAACTGAAGCAGGGTCTCGAAACACGTCTTTGCAAACTCTTCTCGCAACTTCTGCTCACCTTCGTAGTCTGAAAGACATGACAAACTTTATTGACTGCCATAACATCCTAGAATAGAAGCCATTTGGCAACCCAAACTTGTTGGAAACAGGCCTGAACCCTAGGTTTAGCCTGGATGCTAAGGATAAGTAGACCCTAGTGGGAGTAGGCTTTAACACGCACCTTGGCCTTGCAATTCTCAACATGAAAATAAACATTAGGCCTAGGCCTATAACCAGCCTGTCTGAAAATATAAGGCCCATACCAGAATTTCATGATTTTTTAACACAGAGGTTTTTATTAATGTGGCTGTGCAATATGACGGAATTAGGCCAACACAAAGTGAACAACTCTCTATTTAGGCCTAAAGCTCGATGCACACCCGGGCACGGTAATGAAACGGCAACTTCGACCAATGTCAACGTACATTACTGTTATCACTCCTGTTCCAATGTGCATCACACTTTAGTCTTAGTATAGACCTACAAAAAGAAAGAACACTTCTGCCTTAAACAGTTAAGGCTGAGCTAGGCCTAGCGTCAATGAAGGAATAGCCAGAAACCTATAACAGAAAATCGACACTGTCACGTCTAAATCCGTTTTATTGACATTCAATTATGACATCAGACGACTGTTTTATTTGTTTATTTGAGGCATCCTTATACCTTATTAGTTGGTTTTAAATTTTAAAATGTCTTGGCCTATCCGCCTATCATATATATGCTCTGTGTAATCGGACCTTGTTGACAATGGAAATGATTTGCGATAAATAACAATAAAAAACGCGTTTGACCGTAAGTTGGAAAATGAACAGCGCCTACAAGCGTGTAACTACGCAAACACGATGGGTTTTTAATTTTAATTTTACTACTGCATTCAAAATAAATTAACAACACGTGGTCTGACGACTTCGCGCACGCTGTCTTAACGAGTAGCCCACATTCCTGGCTAACAAATATGTATAAAGAAGAACTAAGTACACATAGTTCTCGATAAAAATTCCTCTAGATTCCTCTACTTGAACATAGGAAATTATTTTAATATTTCCGTGCGTGCTTAAAATAATTAGTTCGTATTAAACAGATAAATTTCTATATTATTGCCATCCACGGGATAAAAAATGAGTTTGAATTTCGTGATACAATAAATTCGTAATTAATATACCGGTACCATTTTTTAACACGGAGGTTTTTATTAATGTGGCTGTGCATTATGACGGAATTCGTAAAAGCCGAGTTCGCAATGCCAAGGGTTTACTGTATGAGAAACCATTGCCATTGTCAATTTAGTATTTACAAGCTACAAATTTGAGTGGTCAAAATAAAGGTGCGGACATTACTAAGGTGACCATATTTTGAAAGTTACAAACCGGGACAACAAAAGTGTAAGAATATGTACTTTGTACTCCCGGACCATTTCGGGGTCTGGGCAAGCCCCAGCCGCTGGAGGCAAATTTTATTTCGAGATATTTTTTTGGTCAAATGCCCAGAAAACGGCTTTCTGACATGAAAATATGAATTAAAAATGGTTTTAATGTGTACATTTATGTAGTCATAAAATCTTTATCTAGTGGTTTAAAAATGACTGTACAAAATAAAATACAAGCACTCGGCAGAAAATAATACGTGTAATTTATTGATGAGGGCATCATACTAATGAAGTTCTAATCAATAATAATAAAGATAATTGAAAATGCATTTAATTTATGCATGTTTTAACTTTTAATACATTGTGTCTTCACAACGAAATAATGAGTGTAGGTATGAAATAAATCAAAAACGTAGTTCAGTTGCATGATTATTACATTTTCATTTTTCATTTTCTATAAACAAATTTAATGCAAATAATGACGGAGAAAATTAGGGGTGTGCAAGTCCTGATTTTTTCATTCGAGTCGAGTCAAGAGTCTTAAAATTAACTCTAGTATCGAGTCCGAGTACTTAGTCCTTTTTTAAATTTCATTATTACTCTTTGACCATTTTTTTTCAATATTATAATTTTATTTATTGATATGTCTATAATTTGGCTTCAAAAGTGAAAGAGTAACATCTAATTGATTTTAAATGTAATCTCTCTCTAGATCATTTTAATGATCAAGCAAAAATATTATTAGGGCTAGACTAAGACATAATTCAGTAGTATAAGTGGTGTTACATTAAAATGTTAATACAAACATTATAGTGACATATTTTTATTATACGATATGTGCCAAAAAAAGTTCAGAACTTCCAAAAAGAACACGAATTTGTATCAGAGACTGAGGTTAGTATTACGCATATTCAGAGTTGGTAAGGTAACGCCAAGAATAGAACAATATTCACGTTTTTACACTCGAGCGCGACCTTACTTATTATTAACTTATTATTGTTAGTATTTATCAGAGAAGTGTATTTTTCTCACGTGAAACATTATCCTTCCACATTGTACTGCTGTTGACCGAATACCGGGACATTTCCCCTCCAAAATTGCAAACCGGTACAAATACAACATTTTAACCAGTCTCTCGGGACACCGGTACAAGTGTTCTGAAAACGGTACTGTACCGGTCAAACCGGTACGTCTGGTCACCTTAGACATTACTCGAGAGTCGATGGCGGCCTATAATCGAGTTAATACGGTACATCATAAGCATTGTTCATATGATTATTCATTAAGTATTATTAGGGATGACTACCTGAGTTAGGGGAACTGCTGGCAGAATGGATGGATCCCTTATTGAGCAGCACAACCACTTTCAGAATAAACTCTTTGGAAATGGATTTCGAATGTGGCAACACTTGGTCTCGTAACAACTCTATCACTTGGCAATCGACAGCTTCATCGGCTTGCACCTCTTCCGGACTCCGGTCTGCGGCGGGAACACTGCAACAAACACACATTTCATTGGACTTCTTTAAAATATTTACAATATAATATTACCAATTTATTGATTTTATTCATAAAATAGTTTATCATCGACTAAATACCAAACAGACCAGAGTTAGAAATGTGTACTGGACAGGTCTACAAGTTAAAGTAAAGTAGCCTACTGTTAAAAAATGTGTAAAGGCCAAGACAGTAGGACATGGATTTAAATTTTGAAATAAACTGTTGTGTTGAAAATCTTGATGAATTATTAACCCTTTATTAACATCAAGCACCAAAATAAGACTAGCAATTCCATCACATATGATGAAACATCCGTCATTTTCGTGGGCGAAAAAAATCAAAATTGCGATATCGATAGGTATCAGAATCACTTTTGAAATTACAATATCGCGCTACGATTTTGCAAAAAAAGTACCGATATCGACTAGTGATGACATCAGGTAGTAAATATTGGAGTCGACTCCGGAGCCTTGGGAACCGGGTAGGAGTCAACTCCCCGATCCGCAATTAAAAAAAAATATATATATTTTTTTTTGAATTTTTTTATGCAAAAGTTATTTTTAGCCCACTACTCTAGTTAAATAAATAATAAATAAATTGTATGAGTCTACCCACTCAGCTATATAACTGATTTTCAGTGGGGTTGCACAACGCTGTCCGGCCATTCCCCCCCCCCCCCCTCCGTATCACTAGCTTGCTTGTCTCTTGGCCCGGCCAAGACTCTCGCTGATTTGTTATGTTTACGTTTTGAGGTAAGATATCGACTAACGAGACAACAAGTGCAATCTCAACAATTTATCATAAATTTTTTTTCTTTTTTTTACCCGACTCCTTGAAAATGGACTCGACTCCAACAGGAGTCGGGTAGGAGTCGGGTACCCGAGTAAACGATGTCATCCCTAATATCGACATTGAAAATTATATCATTGAACATCACTAAATAAATAGTAAATACTACCACTGAAAACTAGCCTGAAACAAGTTGTAAATTGTAATGGTATTGAGATTTCCCACAAACAGTTGAATAAACGTACCTCTTTGGGAACAGGAACTGATCAAGAGTTTCAGCAAGTTTTGGCCACATTGTGATGAAGTTTTGTGGATGCTTCCGAGCGAGTGGGAGTCCCGTGTGCAGAACTGTCAGCAGGCCCGTGACAGATAGCTTCCACGTACTAGGCGAAGGACAGGCATACTTCATAGCCAGAGGTGTATGCAAAGCCTAGATGCAAGGTAGTAGAGTTGTCATGGATTCTTACAAAAATACAAAATAGAATTGGGTTCACATGGGATTAGGAGTAGGATAAATTTGTGTAAACAATTCTATTTCATTAATAAATGCGTTTGAACGATATTAATTGTTTTGTCTTGCAATTGAAAATACACTTGGAAAACAATCATTTATGCATGTTTTGTACCTATGTGGTTTAATGTAGGCCTAAATAAATTAAGAAATATTTTTAAAATGTGTATGTAGGCTTATTTTCCAAAATATTTAGGGTTAGGCCCAACATTTCAACTTTTAACCTTTTGAGGAGTGAGTTTGCTTTCACCCTGCTACACCCCTGGGGCTATTTTTATATTTAACAACATTCTGTTTCTGGTCATTCCTTAGAACTAGCACATGGAAACCCAAATTAGGGCATACACCACAATTTGAGACTTCAAAATTTAAAATTGTGGGTGTAAATAACTGGTCTGTCCAGTTTCGGGGGTTGACAGGACATCTGGGCCTCGCCTTAGATGTAGGCCTACGCCCACCTGTTGGAGCGGCCCCTACTTCACTTCTACATATTTAGTCTTCAGATGAAAAATCATATGAACCATCATGGTAATCAAATGATATTTCATAGGGATGAATGAACTTTCTTTTTTGGTTTGAAGTTTGAAACTTTTTAAGAAGTTCAGTTCGGTTCGGTTTGAGTTTGAAATTTAAAGTTCGAGTTCGTGGTTTATTAAAATTTTAAACTTTACCCGAACTTTGACTTGAAATGACTTCCATTTTTAGCATATATATAGCACATATTATGTACGTTAAAATTAGGGATGACGACGATTAAGGATTTTCTTAATTGGTTAACCGGTTGTGAAAACCAATTAATAACCGGTTGTGAAAACCAATTAATAATCGGTTAACCGGTTGTGAAAACCAATTAATAATTGGTTAACCGGTTGTGAAAACCAATTAATAATCTGTTACAAAAATTTAAATCACGCCTACTGCAGTGAGCGAGCTATGTGGGCCAACCGGTTGGAGCTCGACAGTAGAATGGCTCGTAACTCACTCGCCGCAGCAGACCGTTAGGCGAGAGCGAGGAGAGGGGAAACGGGTAGGAGGGAGACAAGCAGACGCAATCACGATCATGAACCGTCGACTCGACTCGTCAGTGCTCAGTGAGTCGCTGGCTTGCTGCCGATGAGGTTCGTGTCGTAATGTCCTGTAGAGGAAGGCGGGTTACGTAATAGTGAACAATGTTTAAAGAGAATAAATTAGTTGTCAGTTGTATTACTTTACGAGTTATGACAAAGGAAAGTACCTAAACTTTTATGATGTATTTCAGGCTTTAATAACTATAAAAAATAAAAGTAACTTGGATAAAAAACAATTAACTTTAGAAGTAGTCGGAGTTGTGGTTCACGAACACAAGTGACTGGGCTGTTGTTGGCGCCAATCGCGACCTCTTGTTAGTGATTATAAGGCCGGCTTTCGAAAAGTGCCTTTCACTGGCGACATGACGTTGCTGGTATGTGTATGTGGTGGTGGTGGTGGTGGTGCTGGTGGGTGGTTGGTGGCTAAATATTTTAACGCGAGCTTTGCAATGTGTGGGTATGCTTGCTGGTGCTTCTTCCACCATGCAAGCGGACAATCCTTGATGGCAATTGTCTTCTCTTTCCAATAGCTGTAACGAAAGAAATCATAAAGTTATTCTTATAATTTACAATGTCAATAGACCTAGCTGAATTCCAGCTCCACACAATGTGGACTTAAGCCCCCCCCCCCCCAATAGGCTCTAAATAAACATAGGCCTACCTTTCACATTAAGCTTCTGCAGATATTGGTGCATTTTGCTGTGGGCGAGAACTTGTGGATGCCATAAAAAAGTTGTCTTCATCTTCAGGCGTTACTTCTTGCTCTGGGGAATCTTGGGTAGGCCTAACTCTCATGTGGCGCATTACTTCTTGCCAAACGATCATCTTCAAAGTTTTCTTCAATGCCGTAAAGTTATCAAGGTCATTAAAGCGGGGGTCGACGGCCGCGGCTAATGCGGTAATGTTATAAATGGGATTAAAAAACCTCTTCTCAATTGCGACACGCACAGTTTTCTTGAAGTTCATAATCGGTTCGATGTCATCTTCCTTTCGGAGGAGATGGTGGTTGACTAAGTTGTAGAGTACTGGGTAGACCATCGACAGGGTCGAGTACTTTTCCCCGCACAATAATGTATTAGCGTGCTTAAGTTTTTTAAGAATAGGAAGTATTTCTTCTATTATACTTAGAGATGGTGTTTTATAGCATTAAAGAAATGAAAAAATAGCATTAATTATTTCAAAAATAGCGTTTATATAGCATTAATTTTTTTTGATCGTCTTTCGTTAAATAATGAAAAAATATATATATATTTTTTAGATTACGGTAGCTAAAGTGAATCGAAATTCTAGTAGGCGCTAGTTGTGAGCGTAGACCTCTCTAGCGGTGATTTTGGGGACTTCTTCATTAAGACTGCAGCTCGACAGGCCACGGCGACAAAATAAAAAAAAATACGTATTTTACGAAAAATTACCAAAAAAGCCATTTATTTACGACTTTTTGTTAAAAAAATAAATAAATAAATAACAAAATTACACAATTTCGCGAATATATCGCAATTAAGCAAGTTTATCGCGTTTAAAGCCATTTATGGCAAAAATTCGCGAAAATAAACCTACCTTTAAACTCGCCCATTTTAAGTGAAAGGTCGAGAAAAGTGTAAAAAATATGAAAAATGACATTCTTATTTTTGTCGCTTTTTAAACGAGGGAGCGGAGCGACCGAGTGTCTCCATTCAACTCAAACGGCCCTCATTCTGTGATTCTGTCTGTCTGTCTGTACGTCGAAAATCAGCCGAACCGCTGAACAGATTGCGCTGAAATTTTAAACAGACATCCGGTACGAGTTTATTGAGAACTGTTAACAAAATCAGCTAGATCCATTGCGATTTAAGCCTACAATAAATAAAAATGTGATTTTTAAAAATATCGATAGCATTTGTTTAGTAGTAGCTAGCGGGACGAAATCTGCGTGGCATGGCATGGCCTACTGGTAAGCATTTAGCCTACAGCACGGAGGGTTGGGGTTCGATACCCGTTAGTATGAACTTTTTTATATTTTTACGCCCACATATTATTTTTGAGGGGTGTTAAATGGGAAAGAAAAATCAGGTGATTTTGTTTTATCTTGGAAATTTGTTAATGTTTCACGCTAGTACGTTTCGAACACGATTCGCATTTTGAATGTTCAATTTAAATAACTAGGGAAACGCCAAAGTCGTTGTTAAATGAGTGAGTGAGCCAAGTGTTGAGTACCCGGGATGGATCTAGCCCAGTATGGCGAATGATACCGGGTACTGTACACATGGCGCGCACTCACTCGTTTAACAACGACTTTGGCGTTTCCCTAGTATAGTTAATGCTATAAAACACCATCTCTAATTATACTCCACTGAGCGTCCTTTAGTTCAAATGCCTTCTCTCTGCAGGCTTGACAACGTTTGTGTTCGTCAAGACAGCAAATATGGGCAAACGCAGCTCAACAAGCCTTTCGAATTGGTCATAAATAGAGAATAGAGTTCCACCGAATCTTTACCTGCTGAATGCATTTTTTGGGCTCATTTTCAGGATTCGTTAAAACTTGACGACGGTTCAGTTCTTGTGTGGCCATCGGACTATGACTGAATCTTTGAACGAGACGACTCGCAGCATTAACAGTCGAGGCAATTACATGTTCTGCATCACTCTTCTCCACCCCCTCCTGTATGCATGGTTGGAGAGTGTGAGCAGCACAGCTAATGTCTTCAGTTTTTATTTTTAATTCATCCCCAACGTGAATTATATTGGAACCATTGTCGTGCACAATAGCAGTTACTTTGTCCTTTATCTTCCACTCTTCGACCAAGTCCTGCATTATTTCACCCAGGTATACAGCCGTGTGTCTTTCTTCTAGGATGATCGTGTCCAACACTGGTGTTTTTAGCTCGAACTCTGGAGTCAGGTATGAAGCCGTAACGGCCAAGTAACAATCACTCGCGTTTGAGGTCCAGGCATCGGTAGTGAGGCTCACATTTTCTGCCAGCTCAATGTCCTTCTGTATTTTTGTTTTTATTTTTTCGGCTTGCAAATCGATTATACCTTTAATTAGGGGTGTGCAAATCCAATTTTTCATTTCGAATCCGAATCTTGAATCCCAAACACAAAGATTCGCGAATCCGAATCCGAATCCAAAATTGGTTTACCTCACACGGAACAAGTAGTAACATAAAAAAATGCCATAATTTCATGGTCCCGTGCTGTTTTTCATTGTTTTTACCACGTTTTTGAGACTCCGTGACATCTTCAGCCAATCAACAACACTTCATCCATCCAGCCTTCTCTGAACGCGATGTATTTATCTCGCGCGGTAGGCCTATCTTATCTTTTGGCATTGTTCTACTTTTCAAGATAACATTGCGAGGAAACTTCTTGCTGTCATTTAAGAGCACATTAGTAGGGCTAAACATAACATGTGTTGTATGGACCCGCACTTATTATTACTTACGAGTTCGGAGATCGCATCGCTATGTGAAGGGAGACTGACTGACATAAACACGGCGCCCGCCTGTCATCTGAGCTGGCAGCCAGCCGGCTAGGGCTCGCCTGAGAGAGAGAGAGCGCGCTGCGCCGTAGGGCCTTGCGCAACGCCTGCAGGCAGCCTGCCAGCATCGTCCAAGAGAGAAGAGAGGACTGGAGCACTGTTGTTTTTCGAATGCTACGTGCGAGAAAAACATCGCTTTTTCTTGAACAACAAGATGCGAACGGAAATTCTTCGTTTACGTACGCGGCGGCCATGTTATCACGTGATCGATTGCAAACTATAAAATCGACCTATCGATTTATTAGCGTGTTTCTCGGGAGTTTGGCGCCGGATTCGAATGTTTCGAATACTTCCAATGTTTACGATTTCGGATTCGAACGACGAATCGAATTCGAATCCTGAAAGATTCGATTCGGATTCGATAATTTCGAAGCTTCGCACACCCCTACCTTTAATAGTTTCATAGCAGTGAGGAGCAAAATTAGGTTCTATGAACTTGCAAAGAATTCTAAAGTGCTCCCATTCTACCATGTGGATTGGTAAATTGTGTTTGGCAATCATATTTGCCATCAAATCGTTTATTTTATTTTTTCTGGCCAAGTCGCATGACCTACCGGGCGCAAAACCCATCGAGTCAAGTTTTTGCTGTTTTGGCGGACAGTCTGGATTATCTGGGTCATCTTCAGTTGACGGCGAGATATTGTGCTTTCGTAGATGATAGTTCATTGTTGAAGTCGATCCGTCCGATAATGACAGGACTGCATTGCAGTGTTTGCATTTTACCTATAAAGAACAAAATAATTTTAAAACGGATACTTCGCGCGTGAACGCAACAGTAGGTGTACACAGCGCTACATCAGGCTGCCGTCTATCGATCGCCGTGGCCGTAACCTTGGGCAAGGTCATGACCGAGCCGGCAGCCATTAGTAGTGCATTCTTTTCACCATCCGTGCTGAATTCCGTGAAAACTAAACTTGTAATTCAAACACAATACTGACACTTGAGATAACAAAATTTCACCTACTTGTTAATCAGACGTCTTTTCAAAATATTTCCACACAATTGACGAATTCTTCCTGTCTGTAGGCATAGCAAAATAATGATATACGAAGCACTCTGTGACCGAAACTTGACTCGCTTCAGTCGCTTGTAGAAGGCGCGGGTGTCGGGTGGCATCTTCTGGCGGCTCGTTAGGCGGTAACACTTTGTTCACTCTTTTGTTTTTAGATTCTACGCGGCAGGAGATATAAAATACTAGACTGAAATGGGATTGTTTACTGGGTGGGGGGTTTATTTATACACGGCGGCGTCTTTGATCGAGCGACTGGCGTTTGGGTTTATATCAAAACAAGGGAAAAACTTTTTTTTTTTTTAAGTTGAATAATTGGTTATTTATTTTATATTCGGTTACGGACATTAACCGGTTACTAACCGCTTAACGATTAATCGGCGTCATCCCTAGTTAAAATCAATTCCAACACCGAAATGGATTAGAATATTATGTTAATACAGTAAACCCTCGTTACTTCCAACTCGGTTACTTTGAAAAATGCTTTATTTCGAACGAAAACATCGGTCCCGACGGTCAGTATAGGATTTAACAGTGTATTAGATTCGGTTTATTCGAAATTCGGTTCATTTCGTAATTCGAAAGAATATCTTGGCCTTAACGGTCAATTTACGTGTGAAATAGTGTGGCTAGTTCGAAGAACTTTTCCGAGAATTTTTCCGATGTTCGAATTCGGAAAATGTGTTTTGAACGGTCTGTAGTACGCCGCACGAAAACAAACCGATGGCTAGCTGCAGCGACGACAAAGGAGATGCGCACGCACCACGTGACTGGACTGGCCCAGCCGGCCGGCAGCTACTGCAGCCTGGCGACATCAACACCTAAGCGACGCGCCCGTGGCATTGCACAATGCACAGTACGTCTCAAGCTTTCACGACAGTTGCATCGCCAAGTGTTTGTTCCGTTGTTAGCCGACTACGTGTTTTGCGAGTGTTTGTTGTGAATTGTGACCATGCACAGTTTGACGCCAGCTTCAACGACTACGTGAATGTGGACGAAGACATTGCAACTTCGGCCGTGGAGTTAGAGCCTGAAGACCAGCCTTCAAATGAGTCAGAACCAGGGCCATCCGATAGGCCTAGTACCAGCATGCCTATTAGCGACGATGAAGATGAACCCGACGAGATCGAGCGCCCTGCCCCTACCAGGCAAGAAGTCGGCAACGCGCTTGCTGTGTTGGAGGCCTACATCGCGACGAAGGACACCACAGAGCTGACCTTGGAGCAATTTGATGGACTTGCGAAATTCGTTCGGGAGACTTCGAGACAGAAGTTAGTGCAGAGGATGATGGGAGACTTTTTCCGACCTTCAAGTTCGACGTGAGGTATGTGAATTTAAATCCAATCTTTCTTTAACAATGAAATTTATAGCTTTTCCTAGGCCTAGTGCTAACCACGGTTTTTCTTTCTACAGGAATGACAACTTCCTCGAGCCTAGCCTAGCCTACTGGGTAGGCCTACACAAGCAACAAGATGTAAATAATGTACATATTAAATACTACTGTACATAGAACTGTAAATTTAGAAAAATGACATAGCCTTCAGCACAATATGTAAATGCAAATTAATTAATAAAATTTGTGTAGGTAACACATTTTTACTATCATAACTTGTGTCAGGTAATAACATTATTAGCCTTTTCCTAGCTCCTAGTTTAGCCTGTCCTTTATCCCCTAGACAGTTGTAAAATCACAAAAGAACTAGGCCTAAGTGCAAATCATTTTAAACAATTAATTTTTTCTTTCAAATTTTAAAAAAAAACTTTTTTTTTTTTTTAAATAATATGCTTAGTTCGAATTTTTTTATTTCGAAATGCCTTTTTTGGGGTCCCTTCAATTTCGAACTAACGAGGGTTTACTGTATGGCATTTTAATTTACAATTCAATCTTTAAAGTAGTAACATTTCTCCACTCCCACCAATTTGTGGGCTAAGGGCCACTTGTTTTCACTTTTCAAACAATTTTGTAAGAGTTCGGCTCGAGTTCGAAATTCGGAACGTTTTTGGTACACAAGTTCGAGTTCGAATCACAACTCAGAAATCAAGGTTCGTCCATCTCCAATATTTCACTGTCACTAATATCAGATTCATCTGATTCGTTTGTAGTTAGTAATTGTTCATCTAAATCAACACGCCGGCATTTGTCGGCCATAATAACTCGCGAACACAAAGTGGTACTGTCAAACTCGATAAACACTCGCATTTAGTTATTTCTTTACAATTAAGTTGGCAGCACTACATCGCTTTACAAATAGTTCTTACTATAGCCGAGAGGTAGCGATATATGTCTGTTTTAAAATCATCCAAAGAACTTGAACCGGAAAGACAACACATTCGACCAAACAAGGCAAACGTATGATATACGGGCGTACTCCTGGCGCCATTTTTAAACTCCACGGGCGCATTCCGTAACTTGCTACGTGGCGCTTTGTAGCGCTTTGCCTAGTCCGAAATGAGCTTGGAGCGCCATGTCACGCAGTTCAACACACAGCCACAGATCGCTACACTCGCTGGAGGTTTATCGTCCAGCACCTTGTAGCGATTTGGGGCATTATGGGTAATCTACATGTGGATGAACGTGATTGGTGGTTAAAGGCGCTACAAATCGCCACGTAGCGAATTACGGAATGATTGAAATTTTGTTTTAAAGTGCTCAAAGAGTACAATGGTACCACATTCTCAACAAAACCTTCATTGTACTATTGTCAGCTCGATATTAAATATTAAAATTAGTGTTTCCTCGTCGTCGGAACTAGAATAGTCTTTAATTTCATGAATAGCTAGTTGACACATTCACCGTCGGCCATTTGTAAACACAGCCTAAAATCGCCGCGCCCATTCCGAAATTACGAGCGCTACAGCCGCCATATTGTCGCCACAGCTGTGGCGACTGTAGCGAATTTCGGAATGCCCCCCACGTATTAGCAAAAGTACTCTGCAAAAGGTTAAAAGCCAAGGGCATTTAAACATTTTAACAATTATTATTAATTAAATTATTATTATTATTATTATTATTATTATTATTATTATTATTATTATTATTATTAACAATAAATAAAAAAAAAATCTCCCACACTCACTATAATTGGAAAGCTGACAGACAGAGTAATTATCCAATTTGTCAATGACTTTGTGGCCTGACTAGCAAAATAATGTCTGAATGGTCACTTACAGTATGACAGGACACAGGAACAATGTCAAGAAATCTATGTGCATTGTAAATCTAGCTTTCTTAACACTACATACCTCAATAATGTTTTCTA
Source organism: Sweltsa coloradensis (assembly GCA_024449915.1). Taxonomy (NCBI): domain Eukaryota; kingdom Metazoa; phylum Arthropoda; class Insecta; order Plecoptera; family Chloroperlidae; genus Sweltsa; species Sweltsa coloradensis. The sequence goes on along the minus strand of JAMZAV010000560.1, from coordinate 224,502 downwards.
GAACATTAGCCTGTATCACAGATTGCTCATGAGCTGTTTGCTCGTAGAGGCTGGTCACCATGTTCAGTGCCTTCTCACCAAATGGCACATGGTTCATGGCAATCCAGTCAGTCTGAAATACAAAAAGAAAAAAGTTTATTTTACATGCCAAAGGAAATCTTGAGGGTTATGTATGTTCAATTTTCAAGTAGCAATTCAATCTTTATTATTTGTATTGTTGTTGATAACAAGTTATCATATCCTACTTCAGAAGTCTGCGGCCGAGGATCGCAACAACCTCCTCAATGCACCTACTGATTCAAAATATAATAAACACATTAAGACTATATAAAACTGCCTTCATACTAGTGGTTAGTCAAGATTTCAAATTGTTTAAGTTGGCATAGATGCTAGTATTTGGTTCTGCTTACATTAGACTTGTAAACTGGGATAGCATAAAAACACTGAACATCTAGCTTATCATTGATGAACTAAGGGCGGGGAGGGAAGGGTCAAGCCCAACGAGTTTCCGAGAGGTATTTAACTGTTGCCCAAAACATTTTGGAAATATGCTCACCGTTAGCCCTCGAGATTGAGAGATATTCTTAGTTTCCAGGTTTCCAAACGGTGGTGCTTGACATGCAAATTGACTAAAGCCTAAGAGTTGTTGGAATATTGCCGATATCATCGTCTTCATGTTCTCGGTACCAGTCATTGCTTCCTGAAATAAATAAATAAAACAATGTATTTCAGGCAAAGAGGTAGAAAATATTTGGCAGACAAAGTTATACAAATTGGTTTATTGCACTTGACATTTATTTAACTGAATATTAATCATGAAAAACATTACAATTAACAGATCAGAACTAATGCTTTGTTATAATGAAAAGGGCTGTAGGCCAACCGCCTACCCTTATCTTGAAATCTTTGTCTTTGCCTAATTGTAAATTAGTTTTTATAACTGAATATGGACATTAGTAAATAAATTGTAAAGACCTAAAGGCCTAGGCCCTAGGCTAGCCTACCTAGGCCTAGGCCCTAGCCTGCCTAGGCCTAGTGCTAGGGGCTAGCCATTGAATTTTGCCAAGGCTAGCCTAGGGTAGACCTAGGAACAAAGATCCTATTATTAATTAATAATATCAATATTAATAGCCATAATATAGAGTAAGAGTAAGAGAGTAAGAGTAATTTTTATTCGCTTGACCAATACATAGTAAAAGTATACAACTTAAAAACAACTAAATGTTTATTTTTATGTGTGCGCACTGTTTTGACAACTATTCGATATTCGACTTCGATATTCGACTTTTTTACTGTGTACTATTCAATATTCGTATTCGAACTCAAAAATCACTATTCACACACCCCTAATTATAATATAATAATTAGAAAATTGTAATATGGATACAAATGCCATCCTTGGTGTCTCATGGGTGCATGGGGCGCAGGTCTAAATATAGTAATATTATTCAGGTAAACATGGTCTCGAATCCCGCATATTGGAGAGCGATTTTATCATTTTGGTGCACCCCTATGCTTTTGATTATCATCAATTAACAACATTTTGGGAGAGCAACGACAATGTACCTGTGATTGTACATACTTATAAGTGACAAACACGGAATGACATGTGTTCTTCAGATAAGCACATAGCGCGCTCCTCCGACTATCACTGATCGGACAGTTGCATTTTTCGCCACCAGGTAGCAACCCCTTTGCTTGGAAACGCGTATACAACCATGAACAAATGATCTGTAGCAATTCGAAAGTTAAGTGTTTCTCACAAATGACATAGGTACGCAACCAGGATGCCATGGCACCATCATTAGTTCTAACAATGATAAGAAATTGTATTTGTACTATGTTGATAGTGTTATATAGATAGGGTATGTACAACATTGATAACTTTTCTCTATACTATTAGCTCTGGTTTAGAATACAAATCCCATGTAATATGCCCCGAGCGGGGTCAACATTGTCAAAATAAATATAATACAATTTAGGGGTGCTGCATTATTTACTTACTTACTTTACTTATTAGATTGTTTGAGTAAATTAGCCCATTTAGCATAGGTAGGCCTAGTTTATAGGAATACAATAATGTAGTTAAATATTAGTTATTTTATGTTAATTTTGAGAGCTTACAATAGGGTCTATGTGGACATGTATATTAGCTAATAGCTTATATTAAGTATACCTAGGGGTGTGCGAATATTCGAAATTTTCGAAGTATTCGAGAATAATTTATTATTCGTATTCGATTTGAAACTCGAATAGTAACTTTTCGAATTTCCGAAGTATTCGATATATACGAAGTATTCGTTTTGAATTGGCTTCGAACTTCCCGCCGTAACCTGTCGACCGCAGAAAACTACATTATCGACCGACAATACATGCGCATGGCTAACAACTTTTAGAACGTTTCCTCTTCTTTAAACACGTCGTATGTACCACGGTAATTGTATTTTTAAAGTATTTCTCATCGTTTGATTAATCGTTAAATTAGTAATAATAAAGATTTATTAATAAGAGATAAGGGTAATTAATATTATTGCACCATTCTGCGCTCGCACTCCCAAATATTGGCTAACCTGTGAAATTGGCGTGAATGTGCGTCTGTCGGCCCACTCCCCCCCCCACCCATCATTGACTTAACATGTTGGAACCAAACTATGTAATTCCATCGCGGACTACATTTTCAAGGACACATATTCCCCAACTGTACACTGAAACGAAGCAGCATATTGCTAACATCTTGAAATCTGATGTTAATAATGAGTTTGGTCTTGGCCTAGGAGTAGGGAGCATTTCTATAACTACAGATGGGTGGAAGTCGAGAAGTGGGGACGACTATTTGTCACTGACGCTGCATTATTTAAATGCAAAATTTGACTATCGTCAATTCAGTTTAAGCATTTCTCAAATTGACGAGAAGCACTCTGCTGACAATTTGCGGAAACATATTGAACGCATGATGGACGAATGGGAAATCCCTCACCGAAATTCAACAGTAGGTCCCGTTAATATAAATATATATAAGTTATATTATTTAGACTTAAGCTAAGAGATTTGTTATGGCCTACTCCTGTCTCTATAATATGCCTACTTTTTTCCATTCTAGGGTCAAATGCAAATTTAATATTCATAGTAGTAGGATGTATGTCTAGGCTAACAAATAATTTACCAGCAATTTTGAATGTAGGCTAACCAAAATGCAAATTCATAATAATTATCATTGTCATATTCAATACAGATACCTTTATACATAGTGAGCGACAATGCACGCAATGTAACGGCTGCAATAAGTCGCTCATCTGGTGAAGATGATTCCTGGACACACGTTAGGTGTTTTGGACACACATTGCAATTAGCAATAAGTGATGCCAAATCCAACACCCAAAAGTGTTAAAGATTTACTTAAAAAGGTACATGACTAATATTTTACAAACTTATGGAAGATTTTATTTAAGACATGGGCTGTGACTTAATTTGTCTCAGGAGCTTTCAAACTGCCTAGCCTAGAGCTAGATTCAAAATTGAATTGAACTTAGTAGGGCTGTGCGAGCAGTTTTTTTTTAAGTCGAGCGAGATCGAGCGAGAATTTGAAAAAAATCTTGAATCTCGAGCGAGATTTAAGATCGAGCGAGATCCGAGATCAAGCGAGGTCGAGCGAGATCGAGCGCACTGAAATTAGCCGGCTTAGGCCTGTTGTCGGACCCCAAAGAAAGAATCACCTATACACAAAATAATTAGGCCTAGGCGGCTTTAAAAGTAAAAATAGGGCCTACTTAAAAATAATATTTAAAAAGTAAACATTTCTCAGTTCAGTGCTTAGGGACCTAGGCCTAGGCCTAGGGCAGGCGTGGAGTAGGCCTAGCCCTAGCCTAGGCCTATCTCAGAGGTCCTAGGCTTAGGCCTAGGCTACATGTTGAACGAAATATAATTTTTGTTTCTAACTTTATTAGTTTAATCACATTAATTTGATAGTGAAAATAATAAGTAACAACACCTACAGCGGCCTCAGTGTAATACCCCTTTAATCAAGGATCCTTTAATGAATGTCGTAAGAAACCGATAAAGTAGTTTCTCCGTTGGAGTCGATAACGAGTCGATAAAGTGCTCTCTGCTCTCTACCGCCAACTTCACAAATCACGCTTCAGTTCAGTAGCTCGCACGATAGAGTGCGCTACCAGTGACTAGTCAAAATGCGCGATCTGTGTGCGCGTCGACAGACGCATGCGCATTGGCAACGCATTTGTGAAATTTCTAGGCCTAAAATAAAATGTAGATGGATGTCTTGTTGTCATTTATTGGGTGTATGCTAGTGCTAGAAGTACCTAGCCTAGCTTTCGTTCTGTAGAGGAAAGTGTTTTAAAGTGAAGCGTATTTTATGCGTCATTTGTTAGTAGGCCCTAGGCCTCCGATCTTCGGGTTTATCAAAGCTCCGATCACGGAATGGAACCGGGACTCAGGCCTAGGCCTATAGCCATTGGCCTAGCTCATCTAGGCCTAGAGATTTCTCAGCAATGTGGAATGGCAATATGAAATTATTACGCAAAAATCGGGGAATAAATATTACTTTACCACGTCGCATAACGCAAGGTCCCGTATAATTACGACCACCGTGGTCCGTGACGGAGATATCTCAAGACTAGATTTTTCGAGCAATTTGAGATCGAGATCGAGCGAGACTCCTTTTTTCGAGCAGTATGATCTCGAGATCGAGCGAGATTCGAGCAGCACTTTAATCTCGCTCGAATCTCGAAAAGTCGAGACTCGCACAGCCCTAGAACTAAGCCTTTGTCTTAGAATCTTAAGTTACCACTTGAATTACTATAATATTAATTCTCTTCCTGTAGGCACGAACTATTGTGGGACATTTTCATTTGTCCGACCCAGCCCGGCGACTCCTTCACACAACACAACAAGAAATGCAGTTGCCAATTCTGAACGTGGAATAGTGAATACCCAATGCTCCAGCGCCTTTTAGATTTGAAAGATTCTCTCTCACATATTATGATTGATTACGACGTAGTGACAGGGTTTACAGCCTCTGACTGGAAATTGATAAAGGGACTTGTGACTGTCCTAAAGCCTATGGATGAGGCCACTACAATGTCCAGTGGTGTGAAATATCCTACGACTTCAATGGTTATCCCTCTTATTGAAGGGATGCTTGGGGCTATCAAAACCCACCTACAAAACGCAGTTAATTGTTCTGGCATTCAATTTGCTAAGGAACTGGAGAAGGCTATTAAAGATAATTAAAGCAAGGTTTCCTGTGCCAAAATCTAACCTCATGCTGATGTCAGCAATGTTTTTGGACCCCCGATTTAAAAACATATTTCTTGATCAACATGAAGAAAGGAGGTTGTTCAATTTTCTGGAATCGGAACTGCCAGCTAAAGTACGCATTGAACCTGAAGGTGTGTCTTGACTTTATTTAACTCAACTCGTTGTGCTTGATTGATTATGATCTTGATGTTCTACTAGGCCTATTCAAAAATTAAGTTTGATTTCATTACCATCCATTTATTTATATTACATTACATTTACAGATACAGATGGAGACGCAGCTCCTTCAACTTCAACATCTGGGACAGGGTCTAATTTTTGGGACTTTCTAACTCCATTGCAAGCAAGCAAACCACAAACTGGCACCACCACAGAAACAGCTGAGGAGGAACTCTCTCGATACACCGAGTACCGTGTATCAGCACTAAAGATAACGCATACAATTGGTGGAAAGAAGTGAGACTGTTGGCATTTCCTAATCTAGCTATTCTTGCAAGGAAGTATCTCCCCATACCAGCAACGTCTGTGCCAAGTGAGCGTTTATTTTTGACATCGGGTAATGTGGTAACGCGAAGGAGAGAGAGGTTGCTTCCCAAACATGTCGAGCAGCTCACGTTCTTACACGACAATCTAAATGACTAAGCATTACAACTTGACAAGTTCAAAACTTTTTTAACATTTAGAGTGCGGTCTATCTTGTTCCTATTGTTAATTTGTGTTGTTGGTTACTACCGGTACCTTGTATTTGCATTTGCATTTGCATTTGCAATTACTGATTTATGTTTGTTTAAACCATACATGTGCAATTTGCAGGTTACTGCACTTTTTCTAATAATTTCTCTAACTTGCTCTGCAAATGTTTTGTTGAACAATAAGTTCAGTATGTGTTCAGTATTAAATATATGTAGGCCAATGGATCAAGGAGGGAGATGAACTAAATATTTTAGGTATGTGACTAAGTAATTAGTAATGCAATCATACATGTGCAATTTGCAGGTTACGGCACTTTTTCTAATAATTTCTCTAACTTGCTCTGCAAATGTTTTGTTGAACAATAAGTTCAGTATGTGTTCAGTATTAAAAATATGTAGGCCTATGGATCAAGGAGAGAGGTGAACTGAATATTTTAGGTATGTTACTAAGTAATTAGTAATGTAATATATTGTCTTATGCAATTTACAGTTTACTGCATATTATTTGCCTTGTATTTGCTTGCACTGCTGGTACAATAAGTCAATAAACCTTGAAAATCAATTATAATATGTATTAGGTGTGATGAAAGGAATGCCAAAAGGCTGGATCATGTGAGAAACATGTAGAGATAGGGTAGGAGACCAACAGCTTACCTGAAGTGGAGTAGGCGCGCCGTGATAGAAGACATAAACACAAATAAACAAATAACACTACATTTCAAACGTTTCGGTCTACGTGACCTTCCTCAGTGAGTAGAGAAGAGTTACTGAGGTGAAAAACTAAAGCTAGGTAGCCGTTGGCTAGGGTGGGGGTGGGGTGAAGTGAAAGATGAGTGGGGGTGTGGAATGGGTGACAGGGAGGGGTAGAGAGGAGGAGAGGGAGGACTACCTAAGGTTTAAGTTAGGTTTGTGGCGCGATTTGCAAATCCATTGGTAGGCCAGTTCCCATCTTCTCAGTTCTCCATCGTGTACAGTGGGAGGGAGTGACCTGATGACACAAACTGTGAAACAGGTTTCACAGTTTGTGTCATCAGGTCACTCCCTCCCACTGTACACGATGGAGAACTGAGAAGATGGGAACTGGCCTACCAATGGATTTGCAAATCGCGCCACAAACCTAACTTAAACCTTAGGTAGTCCTCCCTCTCCTCCTCTCTACCCCTCCCTGTCACCCATTCCACACCCCCCACTCATCTTTCACTTCACCCCACCCCCACCCTAGCCAACGGCTACCTAGCTTTAGTTTTTCACCTCAGTAACTCTTCTCTACTCACTGAGGAAGGTCACGTAGACCGAAACGTTTGAAATGTAGTGTTATTTGTTTATTTGTGTTTATGTCTTCTATCACGGCGCGCCTACTCCACTTCAGGTAAGCTGTTGGTCTCCTACCCTATCTCTACATGTTTCTCATATAATATGTATTAATTACTTATGTGTAGTACTACTGCATTATTGTGGGAAATATTCGATATTCGACTTCGATATTCGACTTTTTGAGTTTGTACTATTCGATATTCGTATTCGAACTCAAAAACCACTATTCGCACACCCCTATGTATACCATCAACTGACTACGAATAAATAAATAAATAAATAAATATATTACAGGCTTAAATATGTGAAGAAATAACTGGTTTTCTAACTATTGAACAAAAGTGACAAGGAGTTGTGATAACACTCACCGAGATTGGGCGAGAGTGAATTAAAAGCAGATAGGCTGCATAAGATGGAATATATCAACAACAATGTGATAATCAAGTTTAAAGCTTGTGCGGCGATGATGAAAATGTGATGATGACAATTTTACCTCGTAACTAAGAAACTGAACTCCCTTTTTTTAAAAGTGATAGGTTTTATTGACATCCAGAAGGGTGCAGCAAAATTATAATTTGTAGCTTTGGGGTGGCTCTAGTAAAAAATGTTGAGAACTGCTGTACTAGGTAGGGTATATTCAATTGGCCTAGAATAATATTGTGTCTAGTTACCATTTGCAACAGCTCAATCGAGTGCAGTACACCATCTTGAAGTTGCGTTAGGATTACGTCGGTCGATGCCGCTAGAATAAATGGTGACGCCTCACCATGGATAGGAACTGCTACTGCATTCTTCAGTACATCACAGAGTTTCTGAAGGTCCGAGACAACAAAGCTAAGAGAATTAAAACAAATCAATTGTAAGTAAACATCTAGTTCCTACTCAATTCAATAACACTAGAACTCCAATGCCATTCATCTCCGTAAAGCGTTCTGACGGATGTAATCTATATCCACCTCGGCCAGATAAACATTTCAAAAACCAAACTTACCCTTTATTCTTAATTTATTTAATTTTCTTGAAACAAATAAAAAATCGAGATGTTATGTTATATTGTAGGCTGATTTATAATTTGGTCGAGCTGACATACAGAGAAACCTCAATGCATCATTTTTGAAGGGACGACAAGAAAAAAAAACAACAAATGCGGGAAAACGACGGGTGCGGAAAAACCCCAAAAAACTAAAAATACGAGGAAAAAACATACCTAGGCCAATCAGAAAAACATTGAAAACACATGCCCTGTGCCCACTGGAGTAATAGGCTCTACCTCCCTACATTTTCAATAAAAGGACATTTCAAAATCATTAACCTGCCTGTAATTATCCCTGCCCTTCGAAGACATAGTAATCTTTCAGCTGTGGTGGCAGTGACACAAGACCATAAATAAAATTAAAAAAATAAAAAATAAATTGTATTTAGAGTCTACCCACTCAGTTATATAACTGATTTTCAGTGGGGGACAGTAAATCAAAGCGACCAAGCCAGCCCTGTAGGCCCCGACGTAATGCAATGATGCTCGCTTCAATGCAGTACAGATCGTTAAAAAAACATCACTCATGTTTACTTCAAAATGTAACTGGAATTGATTGATCAAGCCTACTTCAAGATCGATTTAATTAGGAAAGTTTTGCAATATATCTTTAAATAAAGATTGTTTTACCCTGTGCCACAACGCGAGACGTAGGCCTACCGGTAACCAACTGATTGTGTAGGCCTAGAACGATGTTATGTTTTGCAACTGTGTGTAGATGTTCATGGTATCGACTGTTCTTCTGACTGTCATTACTAGGGACACTGAAAAATGGTAAATAAAAACAGTTCATTTCGGTATATAAAATAGGCAAAAACGGTGCAAAAACTTGACAATATGGTAAATAACGGTAAATAAAAATCCACTTTTTTTCAATTGCAAACAAATAATAATGTACTTTATTTAAAGTAGGTTGAAGGCTACATTGTAAAATGCAATTTTTCTGACAAGGCCATCCATGGTTGTATGAAATTTAGTAGGCCTAGGGCCTAGCTAGGCCTAAAGGTGCTTACTCTAGCTAGCTACACTAGGGCCTAGGCCTAAAGGAAATTTTAAGCATGCATCTTTAAAACGTTAGCAACAAGGAATTATCTGGGGTCTAGGCCAAGCCTAGGACCACAATGGATTTTAAGCACATCTAGGCCTAGGGCCTACGTGAACAACGAATTATATTGGGCCTAGGCCTAGGATGGAGGCGTAAAATCCATGTTCTTGAAACTCCGATTCACGGACAAAAATGCTTACAACTTTTGGCATTTTGACTTTAATGCAACGAAAATGCAAGAAAAACGAATTCTGTTACGAAGTGAAGCCAAATGTGGCCTATTCCGAAGTGCGTTGCGCGTATATCGACTAGTCGCGGACGTGCATTCGACCTTGGTCACGTGGTGCGAGTGCGACTCGTGGGTTCGACTAATCGATCTAAATTAGGCAACTCTCGAAGCTCGACACGACCGTTCTAGCTGTGGGCGTGATACGCGAGAAATTGACTGTTTTGATCGTCGAAAATACGCAAATTTGCTTCGAATTATTAAAAAAAAGTGAGAATTTCGCGCATAATTTCGTGAATAATCTTCTTTTTGGTCTATTTCGTGTGAAAACATAAAATAGCTAAAATTCGCAAAACTTCGTGAATGCAAAATGCCTCCTCTAACCTCAAAACATGTTCCTATGTTGTCAAAAATACTTAAGAGTTGTGTTTTTTAAAATTTCGTGCAAAAACCATTCACGAAAATTCGGTGTCCCTAGTCATTACTCATCTTCTGGTTATTCAACGCTAATAACGCCATAAAGCAAGTTGAATATTACGTACGTAGGCGAATAGTGAAAAAGAAACAACGCTAATAAACATAAGTCTAATGCCTTGGGAGCCTAGAACAATCAACAAAGATGCAGATTTTCTAGAAGTCCGATCTAAATCTAATGCGCACGCGTACCAGTTGCGCGCAGCAGAGTTGGGTGGAATCAAGCTGAAAGGCTGGTGCAAACGCGCGATTTCATCAGCTGCATGACTGGTACAAACGCAAGATTTCGTCGTCCGGAAGAGCCAAATACACGAACTTGGGGTTTTCGTATCGGTAATATGAAAAAAAACAATTGTTATAATATTATTTCAGAGAAAAACAAATGATTGATGCAGGAAAACGATAATAGTGGGAACGATGGATGCAGGATTTTTTAACATCGTTCTGATGGGGATTATGCAGGGACCATACAAAAAAACGATGATAGCAGGAAAACGATCATAACGGGAACGATGGATAGAGGTTTCACTGTACTTAATTATCAACATCACACATAAATGCATTAGCCTACACATGTAGGCAATAAAATGTTGGTCAGTTAATTTTTAATAATTTTCTTAATAAATGATTTAACCCCATACCTCAAGGTAAGTATCGAGACTATGTCAAGCCTGCTGCCAAAAATATTTTCAAATCCTGTTGGAGGATGTGAAATATACGCAAATATCCGTGAAAATCCCATTTATTTTATGCAACTCCATGAAAATGATGAGAAGAGTGATGTTTTATGTGTAACCATCATAGTTCATAACCTACAAATTAATAGCTTATGGCAGGGTTGCCGCCAACATTTTTTTCAAATCCTGTAAGTGGCCGTGAAAAGAACAAAAAACGTTAATTTGAATAATTTCTTTGATGCAAGGCTAAAATGATATTTCCATTTTTACCATCATAAAATAGCCTACCTTGCAGACTTAAATATAGGACCTATGGACCAAAAATGTCTTGCCACTGCTTCACATGTTACTAAAATGCATACAATTGTGTATCTTCTAGGAATGACATCGGGTACCCGAGTAGCCCGGGTACCCGGTTCCAGAAATTACCCGGAGCCGATTTTAAGATCCGGGTATATTTCGCGGCCATTTTTAGGCTAATTCACCAGTTTAAATTACGCGCTACGTGGTTGCGGTTTTTCCAGCGGAGCGTGCCCGCTGCCTAAAGAGTAACTGGAGTTGACGACAGAGCGCGCGTTGCAAGCTATTATGTGTTTCCGTCCGTCTCGGCGAGTCGCGCCCATGCCACGAGTGAGTGCAAGAGAGAAAGATGCGGCAATAAATCTTGGACACTGCCGTCTGCGCAGTACGAGATGCGCGTACGATCCAACCACCTCACACTCACAGCCAATATCAATGCTCACAGCTGACTGACAAATATGGTTGGGTGTAGAGGAAGAATTCGCGATGCAATCATCTTTCAACCGATTCACGAAATTAAATTCGTAATCACGACGCATAGGATTGTTATTCCTGGGCTTATCTTCTTTCTTTCCTAGGCTTATCTTGCGACGAGAGCTTCAGCGCGGGATATAGTAGTGAGAGATTTTCCCACATTCGATGCGTGTTTGTTTTCCCCTGCTTTCTGCGCCTAGGCCTACCTACAACGAGTTTCACTGCCTGTACAGTGTAATTGGTAAACTAATCTTTTGTGTAATGAAGAATGAAGATCATTGCCTGGTTATCAAAGCGGATCTTTATTTGTGAACGATTATTGCAAAAGTTTCCAGAGACGGAAACGTAGTCAGTCGGTATGACCTTCAAACCAACTAGTAGGCCTAGGAAGCGTTTCCACACATCGTGACGTAACGGGACCCGGGTACCCGGGTAATTTGAGTGCTGGAACCGGTTTCGAATTTTACTACCTGATGTCATCCCTAGTATCTTCTACAGAAAAATTCATTATTAAACATAAAATCATCATATGCACCAATACAGGCAGGCATAAAATTTTGGAATAAACTCCCAATAGAGATCAAACAAAAATCATCAAATACCAACATGTTTAAAACAACTCTAAGGAAATACTTCGTGGATAGTGCTTTCTATAAAATAGAAGAGTTTCTAATATAAGAAACAGACTGTTTAAATTGTAGGCCTACACTCCAAATTATGTACCCGTTTCCTTTTTAATTTTAATTTTAATTTTAATTTTAATTTTAATTTTCTAAATGAGACCTTCTAATGTGAACTAATTACAGTACAAGATTGTGATGTGAAGCGAGTGTGAAAAGGCTGTTCCATATCTGACACTGTCGCCTCTGTTTTTTTTTGTTATTGTGAAGACAACCAACATGTGACACTTTGAAAATCATTTTTAACCTAAGACAGGATCAAAGAAAAATGTGATATTACTGGTCCATAACCAATGTGATTTCTGTCTTGTTTTTAATTATTGTTTTTAACTGTTCGTTCTAAATATTACACCTACTTCCTTCTGTAAATAAGATCTGCAAATGTGAATTATCCATTACAGCAAATGGAATATGTACTTTTTTTCATATGTTTCTGCTTGTGAAAATACTTGACAAAAATAACTATATACTGACAAGCCAATGAGGCACTTCATTATAATATTCTATTTTAATCTAACTTGGGCCTAGAATAGAAAATATATTACCAAATGGTGTATACTGTGACATATGTACTATATCAGGGCTGCCGTTTTAACGGATTTTATCCGTTTTTACGGATATTTAGGGTGCAAAACGGATAAACGGATTTTTAGTCTTATTTACGGATATTTCGTTAATTACGTTTTCTATGCTTATTTTCGTATATTTGAATCTGCGCGGGCTAATTTCGATTGTAAACATTGAAGGCGGGGCGATAATCGATTCGACTTTCGATAGGGGGCGGAGCAAGGGCGGAGCCAAGTCCTAGACTCCTAGACATTGTAGGAACTGCTTCTGCTTGCTTTTGGGAGTGGGAGGAGCCATGAACAAACAATGAAGATTGGAGCCTACAAAATTGTTTTCTTTCGTTTTTGTTTATAAAGTTTGGATTATGTGATCATAAACGTGAAAAATAGAATTGGTATATGATTAAAATGTTATTAACAAGTTCTGCAAGACTGCAATGTTATTAATAAACATAACACATGGGCCTAGGTCAAAATTGTGATGCAACATTCCTAGGGCCTAGCCTAGGCGGCTAGGGCTAGGGGCTAGGCCTAGGCCTAAGAATTTTTTAAGCAGGTCAGATTTAAAACAGATTTTCTGTAAATAAGTAACATTTTACATTTTTATGCAATCTTAATTAAAGCAACCACGGGCGTTTCTGGCTCATTTATTCTGGTCTGTGCATAGGCCTAGGCCCTAGCAACTTTTAGGTTATGATGGTAACAACATTTAGCCATTTTCATAGTTTGATCAATGAAATTAACGTTTTTAGACTTTTCACGGATTTTTGCGGATTTTTAATGTCCTCCAACAGGATTTTTTTTAAATGTCAGTGGCAGCCCTGTACTATATCATCTAGCATGATTCAATTGTACGCAATAAAGAAATGAAATGAAATCATTTCTGCTCTAGGCCCTAGTTAAAAGAGGCCTAGGCCTAGGCAGGCAAGGCCTAATGAATGATGCACTACAATTTTGACCTAGGCCCACCCTTTATGTGCATAGATAACATTGTAGAACTTCCTACTAACTTTTAAATCATACAAATTTGAATTTTCTCAATGTTCAATCACGTTCACAAGTAACAATGTCATTAATCCAAACTTGAACAACAAATACGAAACAAAATAAATTCACAGCCACCATTTTCCCTTCTTTGCTATTGCTACTCTCTCAGTATCTACAATGACTGGGACACATCGTTGATTGGCCGGTTGCCTCGGCCAATGGGAGTTCATATCCAGCAATTTCCAGCCGTTGTACATACGGCACTGTGCACATACCTCACCGCCATCAATATTTTTAATGCAAATTTGCCCGCGCAGATTCAAATTAACGAAAATAAGCTTGGAAACTGGAAAGTAAGATTAACAAAATATTCGTGAATTTCCCCAAATATCCCGTCATCCTTGAAATACCCTAAAAATCCGGAGAAACGGATCAAATCCGTGAAAACGGCAACCTTGGCTTATGGATCAACTCAAATAACTGCACCAAGACACTATTGACTGCTTGATATGCCTAGAATGTATACCAAGTTTGTAACTTTTACAGTTTAACATAGACCAGTTAACTTTAGGCCCATGCCTACGTAAATGTTGCAACAAGGTTCTGACCTAGGCCCACCCTCTGTGGACAAAGGAACATCCCTACACCTAGAAGAACTTCTCAATGACATTTTAATCACATAATTTTAATATTCTAAATATTACACCACGTTCATAATAATAACACTTGGGTCACAAAGTACTGTACTGGACCGAATATAGCAGGATCTCGAATATAACACCACGTTCATAATAATAACACTTGGGTCACAAAGTACTGTACTGGACCGAATATAGCAGGATCTCGAATATAACACCACGTTCATAAAATAACACTTGGTCACAAAGTACTGTACTGGACAATTAGCAGATCTCGAATATAACACACGTTCATAATAATACACTTGGTCACAAGTACTGTACTGGACCGAATATAGCAGGATCTCGAATATACACCAGTTCATAATAATAACACTTGGGTCACTAGTACTGTACTGACGAATATAGCAGGATCCGATATAACACCACGTCATAATAATAACACTTGGGTCACAAGTCTGTCCTGGACCGAATAAGCAGGATCTCGAATATAACACCACTTCATAATAATAACACTTGGGTCACAAAGTACTGTACTGGACCGTAATATAGCAGGATCTCGAATATAACACCACGTTCATAATAATAACACTTGGGTCACATAGTACTGTACTGGACCGAATATAGCAGGATCTCGAATATAACACCACGTTCATAATAATAACACTTGGGTCACATAGTACTGTACTGGACCGAATATAGCAGGATCTCGAATATAACACCACGTTCATAATAATAACACTTGGGTCACAAAGTACTGTACTGGACCGAATATAGCAGGATCTCGAATATAACACCACGTTCATAATAATAACACTTGGGTCACATAGTACTGTACTGGACCGAATATAGCAGGATCTCGAATATAACACCACGTTCATAATAATAACACTTGGGTCACAAAGTACTGTACTGGACCGAATATAGCAGGATCTCGAATATAACACCACGTTCATAATAATAACACTTGGGTCACAAAGTACTGTACTGGACCGAATATAGCAGGATCTCGAATATAACACCACGTTCATAATAATAACACTTGGGTCACAAAGTACTGTACTGGACCGAATATAGCAGGATCTCGAATATAACACCACGTTCATAATAATAACACTTGGGTCACATAGTACTGTACTGGACCGAATATAGCAGGATCTCGAATATAACACCACGTTCATAATAATAACACTTGGGTCACAAAGTACTGTACTGGACCGAATATAGCAGGATCTCGAATATAACACCACGTTCATAATAATAACACTTGGGTCACATATGACTGTACTGGACCGAATATAGCAGGATCTCGAATATAACACCACGTTCATAATAATAACACTTGGGTCACAAAGTACTGTACTGGACCGAATATAGCAGGATCTCGAATATAACACCACGTTCATAATAATAACACTTGGGTCACAAAGTACTGTACTGGACCGAATATAGCAGGATCTCGAATATAACACCACGTTCATAATAATAACACTTGGGTCACATAGTACTGTACTGGACCGAATATAGCAGGATCTCGAATATAACACCACGTTCATAATAATAACACTTGGGTCACAAAGTACTGTACTGGACCGAATATAGCAGGATCTCGAATATAACACGACTCCCAATTTTTTCGGTATCATTTCAAGAAAAAATAAAAAATCAATGAAAATTAAAATGTACAAGAAACATTCTTCATTAAATGAGCAAAGCCAAGACTTCAATTTCACTGACCCCCCAAAAAAATTAGCTCGGGTGTTTTTTTTTTATATTTTCTTTTTTCTTTTTTTTTTGTTTGTTTTTCTGTCTGTTTGTTCGCACTCTACCGGTCAAACAGCATATGCGACCTTGATGAAAATTGGAGGGGACCTTCGAAATCTCTGAACTTAGACCTGCCACGTTTTTGGGTATAATCCAAGAAATATTTCTCATGAATATCGTACTTTTACAATTTTTTTAAATTTCCAATGCAATATTTTGGTGATATTTGGTCCGATTCTGACCAAATGGGTGGGACTACAACGTTCATATTTTACATGGACATACAGGTAATGGTGATAGACCGGTATTGCCTTTTGAAAGAAAAAGTTGAAAAAGTTAGCCAGAATCCATAGAATAAAGGTTTTAATATGAGTTTTTTGAGGTATATAATAACAATTAACAAGTAACAATAGAAACTTGACAACAATCACCTACAATGCGTTCAAAAAGCACTTGCAAAAGTAAAGAGATCCCATGCAAACTAAAAACTTACAAAAAGCTCATCCATCAACGCAACTAAAAAAAGCGTTCGCAAAGCGGCCTAGTTTACAATACAATGAATGAATAGCCTAAAGTTTCACTCTTACAACAAAATATTTTGAACAATGTTAGGGCCTAGTCCTAAGGTTTTTAACGATGTAGGGTCAAGCTCAAGCTCACATAGGCAAACCACAGTTCTCCAGTCTGATTTAGAGATGACATCCTATTCCAATTTTCCAGATTCCAATTTTTTTGAATCGATTCCCAAGAAAAACTTTTTAATTGTAGGCAGTTATTTTGGTGGTCATTTTCCGCAGAGCCCATGACGTGGCCTAAGGTCAGGCGCTATTTCAAATGCTAGAGCGCGGAAATAACGCGAGTGCTGTTTTTGAGATTGTATTTTCGGAAAAAAACATCACACCATATTCGGTCCGATACGGTAGCCGTTACGACCCACCTTGTGCGTATATGCTGGAATACTGCGGGGAAGATCTGTATTAGTGCGGTAAGGAAAGGCTGCGAAGGAATATACAACTCGTCGCGCACGTCCGTATCACTCGGAGGAGTCGTACTCTCGGCACCGATGCTCAGCCACACCTTCCACGCCGCGCACCACATGTTGTTCTCCTCGCTGGGAGAGATGACAAGGTCGTTGCCCTCACTCTCTTTATTCAGGTACAAGATCTCCTGGAAGGACTTCAGTGCAGCAAGGGACACCTAAAATCATCACAATACAGCTACTAATTTCATTGCTTCTTCATTAGTTAGAACAAATTAAAATTAACACTCAAAGAAAATTGATTCAAAGTTGAAAGAATTTTGAATTAGGCCTACACCATTTTATACTCTGAATTCTAAAGCATCCACTAGTATATCCCAGTCATTAACAAAAGGTCTTAAAATAAGGGTTGATGCTAAAAAATGTTATCGTAGATGCATTTTACTTTTTAGTTTTGTGGTTGCAATTGAGAGCACTTTCATCAGTTGGACATGGTCTTTATGTAGCATCTGACATGTTATGCACAAAATACACTTTTTTGTATTAAAAATTGAAGCTAATTTTACAATGAAGAGCAGTACAAGAACACAACAAAAAAAGTTGATACAAATTTTATGAAAAGTGGACATTTAAAGAATAAATTTACACTGTTTTTTTTTAGTTTGTCTCTATATTTGGTTGCCTTGCGGCTATTTAATGATACCAGGCTTACCTCGTTATTCTTACTCAAGGCAGAATTCTCAATAAATTCTAGCAGCAGAGACCACGCTCTTGGGAAGTCTCCCAAAGTTTGTAATAGCTGCCTCTTCGTATTGAAAACTCTTGCTACTCCAGACAAAGTAAGCACCTGAAATCAACAGTTTAGACTTGAGAGTAAGTTCTTTGAGGATGCACAAGAAGCAAAACTATACTGTACCGTACTAGTATTTCATTATCTACTAGGTCGCTTCACGAAAGCTTCTTATAGTTGCGTTGATTCATGAAAGTGTGGCATATCTCACTCCATTCCTAGTGAGATCCTTACATACAGTATGATTAAACAAGGGAGCGAAGCGACTGAGTGTCTACATTCAACCCAAACGGCGCTTATTCTGTGAGTGTGTGTGTGTGTGTGTACATAAAAAATCAACCAAATCGCTGAACAGATTGCGCTGAAAGTTTAAACAGACATCCGGTACGAGTTAACTGAGAACTGCTAACAAAATCAGCTAGATCCATTGCGATTTAAACCTACAAGAAATAATAAATTGAAAAATAGGCTGTGATGTGTAGGAATTATTTTAACGACAATGGTTTTGCTTTTGAAAAGATACTTTTTGTTTGATATTTTTTCAGGCTGTGAAAATAACAAGCAGTGACCAAGGTCGAATCGAATCTGGCACGCTCAAGGTACCCCCAAATTCCGCTTGGAGATTGAGTAAACCTTGCAATATATACACAAATTTCGTACTGGCTATGTTTTCCATAGTATTGTCACAGATGATAGTCTACACTGCATTATATGCATTTCAAAACATGTTTAATAATTTTTTAAATACAATATAGAAATCCAAAGTCGTTGTTAGACGAGTGAGCGAGTCATGTGTTGAGTACCCGGGAACATTTGCATTTAAGTTTGATAATTATATTGGTATAAATAAAAGTTTTTTAAGTTTAGTTGGTATAAGGGCGCATCAACTGTAAGGTCATAATGCGCAACTCTAGCCTACGACAGGCTAGGGAGGCCTCAGGTAGGGGGAAGAAAAGGAATGTTAACGGGTACTCAACACATGGCTCACTCACTCGTTTAACAACGACTTTGGCGTTTCCCTAGTAAATACTAGGCCGCTTCGCGAACGCTTTTTCCAGTTGTATTGATGGACGAGCTTTTTTGGTTGACTTTTCCTGTCCAATGATTACTAAGTTTTTGTATGTGTGGGATCTCATTACTATTTCAATTTCCATTGCAAAATTATTTTTGTTAAATTAGGATAATTTTTATAAAGTAGTATTGATTGCTATGGTAATAATAATTAATTAATAATAGAATGTAAAATATCATGAGGCCCAAAGACTTGAATTTTGTACGCATTGTAGGTGATTATCGTCAAGTTTCTAGTTACTTGTTATTTATATATTATTATATTATATATTATAGACACATTCTACTGTACATCATTGCTGTTTTCTGTGCCAT
Source organism: Sweltsa coloradensis (assembly GCA_024449915.1). Taxonomy (NCBI): domain Eukaryota; kingdom Metazoa; phylum Arthropoda; class Insecta; order Plecoptera; family Chloroperlidae; genus Sweltsa; species Sweltsa coloradensis. The sequence goes on along the minus strand of JAMZAV010000560.1, from coordinate 205,203 downwards.
TAGCAATTCTTATCACAATATCATATCAATTATTGCTTTATATCCAATTTTTCTTTATTCTATATGAATTCTTAATCTAGTAGGGCATATTTTGCATCTACTCTACTTTACCATAAACACTAATCAATCAATCAATCATCATATATATATACTAGACACATTCTCCTGTACATCATTGCTGTTTTCTGTGCCATCAGCAATTATTATTACAATATCACATCAAAAATTGCTTTATATCCAACTTTTCTTTATTATATATGAGTTCTTAATCTATAGTAGCGCATGCTATTGTTTTGCATCTACTCTACTTTAACATAAACACTGTGTTTATCATTATTAATCAATTAATGAATCATCATATATATATATATATATATCAATATTATCAATCATCATACATATCAATATCAATATCCATATCAATTATCATTTATGCTTTATATTCAACTATTCTTTCTTCTAATTCTGTGTATATCATTATAATTACTATCACTTTTATTATTAATTATTAATTATAGACTATTCACTTTCTCTGCAAAGAGTTATACTTGTACACTGTACTAGTCTAAGTGAATAAAAATATCTATCTATCTATACACCTGTAAAAGGCTTATATTAAAACTAGGGCTGTGCGAATATTCGACTTTCGAATAATATTTGCGAATAATTTTTTGCCTATGTTCGATTCGAAATTTGAATAGTAACTATTCGAAATTCGAACCATTTTGGCTTAATTGCGAGTCTCGGGTAAATGTTAGAAAGCAGCGGGTTTTCTAAGCGTTTTCTTAGCGGGTTGCAGCTAGAGCTCGACTTTTGATCTCGAGTGCAAGAAGTTTACTTTTTCGACAACAGATCGCGCAAGCGTCAAATCAAAAAAATGTGTGGTGTAAACAACAATGGCATCAAAACCTTCATATTAACCTTGTCTTTGAACTGCTTTATTATGGTTGTTTTGACGAGTGTTTGTTGCCTTAACAATTTTTTAATTACCGATATTACATTATTTTGGTGTTCTTGTGCTGTATTAAATTGTGGAAGATGTCAACGCGTTTGCAAGGCATCAAGTACATAACCCATTTGGAACTTTTTGACCTTTTGACAGAAAAAAGTTCTGCTGATTGATTCTAGGCAAAGGCTAGGCCTATCACTTATCTTTGTGATTAGGACCAGTCTAGGGGCTAGGCCTAGGCCATGTTATCAAGTCAGACTTGTCTTGATTTATGGTAGGTCTAGGTTAGCCCTAGGCCCTAGGCAATGAATTTGGAAAGGGATATTAAATTAACACACAAAGCCCTAGGTCTAGGCCTAGGCATGTTATCAAGTCACACTTGTCTTGATTTTCAGTAGGACCTAGGCTCAAACTATAAGCCCCTATCATCTTAGGACATCTATGGTCTAGGCATAGGCCTAGTAACTACCAAGGCCTCTCTGGCCAACAGCCACCTCATGACATTAGCCTAGGCCTAGGCCTGACTGTCCGGCTGGCAACCCTACATATAGCCGTAATCAAACAAACAACCAAGGATTTTCTCACGGAAGTCAAATTGAGTCTTCACTACACTCATGCCAGTTAAAAGCACTGCCACAGTCCTAGAACCCAGAGTCCAAAGGAAAACAATAACAGCATTAGAGTAGATAGTAGAAATAAAGGTGGGTTGTTGGAAGGGAACTTATTTATTTAATGCTATCGATGAAAAGAAAATTGTTGGGTTTCCTTTTTTTTCTAGTTAGAAGTTAGTATGGCATATGAGGTTGAAAAGCTTCTAGTAAATTTATTTTCACTTATAATTTAGGCATACCTCGTTGCAATTTAACGACGACAACGATAAAGAAAATCTACAAAGAAACATGCAAGCATAAAAAGTTATGGAGTGAGAAGTTTCATGAAAAATATTTTGGCAGTAGCCAGGAATTTTAGTCTGGGCAAATCAATCTTGGCTCTTGCAATTTTTATCACAATTGATTTGTCTCTCCGTATCGTTCTTAGTGACTTGTACGATATTCAGTTAGTTAGTTAGTTAGTGGGGTTTTAGGGCACACAACAGTAAAGTTATCAGTGCCCATTGAGGCAAGTTAAAGCTTTACGTACACACATATAGGGACCCTGAAAAATAGCAAATAAAAATCTTAATTTCGTTACAAAAATTCTTTAATTTCAGTATAAAACCTAAAAATAGCCTAAAGGCACCATTTCGTCATAAAAAATACAATTATATCAAACTATTTTTTCAAATTCTGCGTTATTTTCAAATTTCCCGCACTTTTTGCCGCCGTTAAGTTTCAAATGCAAAAGCTTCGTTTGTTTGTCCTGTTTCAATTACACCAGGTACAAGTTTGTCACGAAAACCCGTTTTTCTGTCCTGGTGTAAATGTACCTGTCACAACCCAGAAACATTTTTTTGTCCTGTTGTAAGTTACCACTGCTGCGACTGGAGTAAGAATTTTACACCTGCTTCTTTAGCAGGAGTGGGTGTAAAACGACAAAATATTGCACCATTTTTAAAGTTTGTAGTGGCTTGGTTGGTGTAGTGAGAAGCTAAGAAAGAAGCTAGAAGTTAAAATGGAAAAAGCCGGGTCGAGCAATATCTTTCCCAATGATTATATGAATATAATATAATATAATATAATATAGTAAGGTAACTACTAGTCAAGAAGGATAACTATAATATGAAGGAAGGAAGAAACTGAAGGAAGGATGAAGGAAGAAAACCTGCCACCGACTACTAGTCATTAGCAGAAGAAAATACCAATACCAATCTTCACGGCCTTTCTTAAAAGGGACAATGCCAATTAATCAACCGTTAAGCAAAAACCTTAGCCCAGGGCCAACATAACCTAAAACTAGGATAGGTCTGCTTGAAAGACGTTTAGCAATATTATGCACAACATGTACTAGAAACATATTATCTATGCCAAAATATTGAAAAATATAGTTAGGCCCAAAGCCTATTAGCCTATCATCGTGTGGTATATAGGCTCTAGGCCTTCGTTGCCTCATCAAATGTCAAAACTGGGTGCAAGTATGTTTGTTTGTCTGAGGGTAACGTGTACTTATTACTCCCATTTCCGTTTTTATGACATATCCGGATGATTCCAGGAGTACATATGTGAACCTGGTACAGGACAAACAAACAAACCAAGTGATGGCCCAGGAAGCCAAAAATGCAGGCATATGAAAAGAAGAAGTTTCAAATGTTGGTACTTTGTAGACCAAGAAGCAAAATTTCTATAGCTTGTATTTGTTATGTTGCCGACCCTGCACGACGAGTGTGAAATGTGACGTCACCGGTATTTCAGCAGCTGTTTCAGTGGCCTATTTTCTCACGAGAACATAGTAAATTAGGGCTGTGCGAGACTCAAAATTTCGAGTCGATATAGAGCACGTCATCATTCTCGCTCGCTCGTGTGATTTTTTTGATTCTCGAAACGACTCGAGAATACGCGTTTCCAAGCAAAGGGGTTGCTACCTGGTGGCGAAAAATGCAACTGTCCGATCAGTGATAGTCGGAGGAGCGCGCTATGTGCTTACCTGAAGAACACATGTCATTCCGTGTTTGTCACGTATAAATATGTACAATCACAGGTACATTGTCGTTGCTCTCCCAAAATGTTGTTAATTGATGATAATCAAAAGCAAGGGGGTGCACCAAAATAAAAAAATCGCTCTCCAATATGCGGGATTCGAGACCATGTCCACCAGAATAATATTACGGTACTAAATATAGGCTAACAGGGTACGATAAATACTAAATCAAATTCAAACCGTCAAGAATGTTCACAACTCATAGTAAACACACACATACAGAATTGCTCGCTTCTTATGACACTTTTAATTAAGATATACTTCTCTAGTTTAATTATGATAATTTAATATAAATCAAGTCATAATAATAATAACAAAACAATAACAAAAATAATAATAATTGTTTTTATTTAACACAATTCAGAAATTAAAAAAAGTCCGCCCCAATCGAGAATCGAACCACGGATCTCCCGCATTCCAGACAGGCGTCTTAACCACTAGACCATCAGGACGGGTACATTTTAAACTCTGAATTGTAGTTGCTTATCCGTGGTTCGATTCCCGGTTGGGGCGGACTTTTTTAATTTCTGAATTGTGGTAAATAAAATCAATTACACCTACGGGAGTGTTTCCCGATCAACCAAATCGAGAAATAATAATTGTATTAGGACTTATGCACAAGTCCCAACTCCTTTTCTACCTTATATAATTAATGTAGACCTACATATACCGTTTACCGTCATTGTTCATTTATTACATAATATTATACATAATATCAAAATAAATACGATTTATATTATTAATAGAATAAGTATAATGATATGGCCTACAAGATTTTAAAGCTGTCTGCAGAATGACGTGTCATGCCATTATTGACACATAATCAATAATAAAAATAAGCCATCAGCTATTCAATAGGCCTACTTTTAATAAAATGTATATTTAAAAAAAACAGTAGGTGGTAGTAGTAGTAGCAGTAGCAGTAGCAGTAGCAGTAGCAGTAGCAGTAGTAGTAGTAGTAGTAGTAGTAGTAGTAGTAGTAGTAGTAGTAGTAGTAGTAGTTTTTTTTTTTTTTTTTTTTTAAAGATGCCTTTATTGAACAATTTATTTACAGAGACAATCGATTGTCCTGCGAAGCTGCAAAACAGCTTATCTGCAGGTTCAAATCTTTTTATACATGTGTACATAGTAATACAATAAATCAATCCCTTGGAATCCAGTTCCTATGTCAATACAGATGATATTTCTATTACAGTTATGCATTCTTGACAAACAAAATTAAATTAAATTGATTATTTCTTTTTAATATGGCAACATTGAATTTAAATATTCCCTAGAATGGAATTGAGATATAACAAAATTCAATAATAAACAACCAAAAAACAAAAAACAAAATAAAATAAAATAAAAATAAGTAACACACCCTAAACAAAAGAAACAACTGCAAGGCTTTGATAAAGCTTTTCTTAAAGACCAAATTCCACCACAACCAAAAAAAAAAAAAAAAAATTATAGCACATTTCGCATTTAAACATGATGACAGTTCGAGCACCACGACACGCACAACCACAATTCGTCTATGTTGCATTATTTTTTAACGATTTAATAGGTGAATCATGTAGGTTATTAAAAAACAACGTAACTTTTTATTTTTCAATTTTTTTAAATATGTAATCTTTTAAACTTTCCTTTAATTTTGCAAAGGTTTGAACGTTTTTGACATTTTCAGGCAATTCATTGCATACCGCCGGTACAGCATAATGTATGCAACGCAAACCGTAGTTGGTGTACACACGTGGAACCACAAACATACAATCATTTCCACTCCGTGTATGGTACGTACTTTTATACTTTTCAGACTTGATATTGAAAAGGTGTTTAATAATAAAATAATAAAAATACATTTGCTGCACCGGCAGAATGTTACAATATTTGTAAGTTTGAATAGTGTTATAATTTTTAACAACATTTGTTGAGCAAAACAAAGAGCGCACAATAGAATTTTGCATTACTTCCAGAGGAGACAGAGTGAGTGTAGACGCCGATCCCCAAGCAGTTATTCCATACGACAAATATGAATGAACAATGGCATAGTAAACCATTTTTAAAATATTAAGAGGAAATAGGTCACGTAATTGAAAAATATAGAAAGACGATATTCGAATACTTTGCAAAATTTTTGCCACGTGTAATTTAAAAGAAAAAGTGTTATCTACCACAATTCCCAAGTATTGGTATTTTTTAACCTCGACAATTGACGGACAACTACGCAATGGCGGAATATTAAACATTTGAATGTTAGAATTTACGACGGGTAGAGCAACCTGCTTTAGACACAATGCGGTGTGCCACTGTACATTAATCTTAACGTCACTTAGTTTGTTGGGCGCATGAATGCACATTATGTTAGTTTTTCCTAAGTTTACAACTAGACCCATGTCATGAAGCCATTTTTGAAATGAAATGAGATCCTGTTTTAATTGTGTTAATGCTACGAGCAAGTCGTAATGCGTGATTACCAACACAGTATCATCTGCGTATAAATATACCTTACAATATCTAAACACATTTGGCATACTATTAATATATAAAAGAAAAAGGGTTGGTCCTAAAATTGAGCCTTGTGGCACCCCGTATTTAATTTTATTGTTACTGCTTAATTCACCATCAATTTTAACTATAATGTCGCGTTCAGTTAAAAAATTTCTAAACCATGAAAGAATTGGCCCACGAATACCTGCTTTTTCTAACATTTCAAGTAAAATGTCCAAATTTACCGTATCGAAAGCTTTGGCAAAATCTACAAAAACACAAAGTGCAAATTTATTTTTATCCAGTTGACCATTAATGTAATTCGAAAAATCATCTAAAGCCATGTCCGTCCCTTTACCTTTTTGAAAACCAAATTGGCACGGCGTTAAAATTTTGTACCTATTCAGATAGTTTAGTAATTCCGTATTAACGTATCGCTCACATATTTTATCAATAGTAGAAAGTATTGATATAGGCCGATAATTATTGAAATTCCTACGATCTCCTTTTTTAAATATTGGCCTCACAATTGATGTTTTTAGTTTAGCAGGGTATACAGAAGTTTCAAACGATAAGTTTATAAATTTTGCCAGTACAATAGACACCTGAATTAAACACCTTTCTAAGTCCTTGATTCGAATGCCGTCCAACCCAGCCGATACTTTATGGTCTAGTTCTGAAATAATTAATCTAACCTGCTCGGGTGTGATTGGCTTTAACCAAAACGACTGACATTCATTTACTACATGGACAGAATTAAATTTAAATGTATGTTCCTCTATAAGCTTTTCTGTCACACTCACAAAATGCTTCGCAAAGTCTTCCGCTAGGGGCTTTTTCGAAATTTCTCTGAAATCGTTAAAACTAGTTAAAATTTCTTCATCTATTGTTTTTCGCGTTGGTTTGCCCATTGCTTCATTTATTGTTGACCACACCCATTTTTGACTTTTGAAATTACTGGTCAATTTATTCCAAAGTATTGTTTTTTCGCAGATCTAAGTGCTTTGGTAACATCATTACGGATTTTATTATACTGTGCTCTGTAGAGAATATTTGAAGGGTTATTTTTCCACTTCCTCCATAGACGATCTCTATTTCTTAATATTTTTTTAATTTCATTATCTATCCAAGGTTTATTAATTCTAGTCTTTTTATTTGAAACTTGTCTTTGAACAGACGAATTCTTATACGCGACTTCAAAAACATTGACTAGTCGATCGTATATTACTTGGGGATCGTTTATATTATCAAATATTGACCAATCCACCGTATCAAATTCATTTTGTAAAACTATGTCATTGACATAATTATTTTGTGTACGGCACTGTGTCAAATATTCCTGTCTTTTTGAAGAGTGTAAACTAACCATAATTGGATAGTGGTCTGAGATCGTCCACGGCACTACACCTGATGCAATATTCATTTGTTTACATTTGACATAAATCTGATCTATTATCGATTCAGTCACTACCCCGGCTCTTATCTCTGACCGCGTTACATCATAAATGCACCGAGCATATCCCGCTTCAGAAAGAATCGACTCATACCGCTGTACTAATGGATTCACATCAATGAGGTTAATATTAATATCGCCAATATAGATAACGTTATCATATCCACTGCCATGCTCTGCTATCCACGACTCAACAATGTCCACGTACTCCCCTTTACTCAACGCATGTTGTCTATAAACAACAACTATTAGAAACTTCTTATCGTTAAACATTACCTCCCCTAAAAAACTCTCCACACCTTTGTAATTAATAGAAATAATCTTGAAATCTAAAGAACTATTTACGTATTGATAGAGATGTGCAAAAATGGTGACAACGAAATTCGCAAATTTTTTTAAAGTTGCAATAATCCCTTCAAATTCAGTTTGCACATGAATCTCATGAATTGTGATTGAATGGTAGCAATTTCCAATTCGCGAAATTTCGCGAAATTTTAGTTGATACCGAGAACTAGTGGCGAAATTTGCAATTATGTCCTTAAATGCGAATTAGGTCGCGAAATTTTAAAAAATAAAAAAATTTCAAAGTTTTGGTGGAGGTGCCGGGTCGAAATCGAAATTAAATTAATACTTGCTGGTAGATATAGTGGAGGCGCCGGGTCATACAACGCGATTGTGAGATCTTAATAATCGTTTGAACGAGAGTAAGCTCAAAATACTTCAAATCCATATCAAAAGACACATAAAAAATGCATAATTTCGTAAATTTGGTGGAGGTGCCGGGTAGACGAAATTAATTCTGGTAAAAACTGTGGGAAACTTTGAAAACTGAAGGCTGAAATTGAGCTTAAAATTAAAACTGATTCTGAACTTCACTCTCATGAGCTTGTTTTTCTTTTAAATCATTAAAATCAATCAATCAATCAATCAATTTTTTTTTTTTTTTTTTAAGTTGTGCATGAGAAAATTGTGTTTTTTTGGTAAATCGCGACAAATCGCAAATTTTTATTTTTAAGGCGCGAATTTTCAAACTTTAAAAAACCATTTTTGCACATCTCTACGTATAGAATAACACCTCCACCTCTCTTATTCATCCGCAAATTTAAGTGACGCGTGAAGCCAGGTAAATTATAAATCATAGCATTCGTCTCGTTGACACTCACATCAGTAAGTGCAATCACTTGGAAGTATGGAATGTGGTCTCGTGTCCAAGCCTCGAACTCCATCCAATGCTTGTTTATGCTACGCAAATTGCAATGCAACACACAAAAGTTATCAACCAATGGAGTCTCTAATGAAGAAAACCAGTCCTCCACAGTATTACACTGTAGGCTATTGACTATAACTGGAGGCTCATGATAATCTTCATTTTCATCACTCGAGACAAAAAACATTACTTATTTAGCCTTGTTATGGTTAATGACACACACAAAATTTGAAAAAGGAAAAATAAAACAAAGAATTATACAATTTAATGCTATCTATCAACAGAGTCAATTACTCCTCAATTAGGTATTTCAAATCTTCTTCCGATGTAATTTTACACACATCATCACTATCACTTTTTCTAATGAAAATTTTCCCCCCCTTGACCCACACATACTTGAACTTCTTATCCTTTGCCACTTGCTTGCATTTCCACAGAAGTGCTTTGTAAAACGGCGAAAGATTTTCATTGATGAAAATTCGCGTTTTATCATCGTTGTTACATATCATCGCGACAGTTATCTCCACACGCTTCTTGCTTAGCCACGCCCCTTGCATACGTCTAGAAGCGAATTGCACAATTAGCCGGTCACATTTAGCCCCAGCTGCCCTCGGTAGCCAGTGGGCTGCATCAATGTCCTCTCCACGGCATGTCACACCAAGGTTGCGAGCAACACTTAAGACGATTTCTTCAACCTTCCAATCCTCTAATAACCCTTTATTTAATCCATAAATCTCGATGTTCACATTACGACCATATTGCTCCAGCGTGTTAAATCTATTCTTTAAGTCAAGAAAGTTTTTATCTTTTTCAGCAATTTGACCTTTCAAGATATCAATCTCAGCTTTGTGTTCGGTTAACAAAACATCATGCTCCGTTACACGCAGTGACATACTATCCAACTGGTCGCTAATCTTCTTAACCGACTCTTTAACAAGTACGAGATCCTCTAATTTCTTATTAATTTCAGCTAGCGCTGCCAATACGTCACCTTGTTGCTGCGGCGCCGGTTTTTCCTTGTTTTCATTACTTATCACACGACATGGTTGACATTTCCACTGTAGTTTTTTATCTCTCGACATCACCCGATAGGTAGACTCTCTAACTCCAGCACACTCAAAATGCAATTTCGAATTACAAGAAGAACACAGCACAAAATCACCACTGCTATTAACATCATCACTACACTGGCCACAGGTCGACATTATCAGCTCGCTGCACTATCGCGGAGCGACTCAGACACGTCCTACCTCGACGGATTCCAAGGGACGAGTGAGTAGCAGTAGTAGTAGTAGTCGTGGTGGTGGTGGTGGTGGTGGTCGTGGTCGTGGTCGTGGTCGTGGTCGTGGTAGTGGTAGTGGTAGTAGTAGTAGTAGTAGTAGTAGTAGTAGTAGTAGTAGTAGTAGTAGTAGTAGTAGTAGTAGTAGTAGTAGAAGAAGTAGTAGTAGTAGAAGTAGTAGTAGTAGTAGTAGTACTAGTAGTAGTAGTGTTGGCCTATAGTAGATAAATATATATAGGCCTACTTCGATTACGTTTACATTGTATAACGATGTAGAAAACGTGCAAAACAAGTGTAGGGCTATAATTTGCTAGAAGCTCTTTTGATTTTTAGATATCAAGTAAAACTAAATTATTAAAATTATTAGTATTGGTGGGCAACATTTTCTTGGCAAAATATCATCGATCTTCATCATTCAACATTATTTGATACACTTATTTCTGTATTAAATAGTTTAACAGTGTGGTTTGTTCTTTTCGAGCTAATATCATAAAATAATCTCAATTATTTGTTGTAATTTAAAATGCCATTAAATTCCCGTTTTCAATAAAACCGATCCCCAAAACTTACGAATTTTACTAATAAAATACGCGGATGATATGACATAATCAACAATGTTTTCGCAAATGATCAGAAATGTAACAAAAATCAAGTTAAACCTAACTGAACATACAGCGCCCGCCATAAGCAGCTCGCCTTTATCACCGATTGGTCCGACATGTTGCGTTTTAGTGCTGCCATCTATCTTTGCTTGGAAACGCGTATTGTTCGAGAACGTACGAAAATACGGTCGCGGCGGCGTAATATTTCATGTTATGACGTGCTCTTCAGCATTCTTCACGTCGACAGCGAACAGCTGACTGGTAATGGGCATTGCGCAGGCGCAGGTCTCTCGATGCACACCGACACTGCGCATGTCTCCAAAAAACTCGGATAAAGACCTGCCAACCTCTTCTTTGGTCTAATATCGATATGTCGCGGACATGCGTTCAACCTCGGCTTTAAATCGACTATCGACTTTTACGTCACACTTTTAGGCTGCAAGTTGTTTAGCTTCTGTCATTCAGTGAACGACAATCAATTTGAAATGTATATAGGCGACGGACCTATGTTTTTTACTTTCCGTATTATTTGAAGAAACATGTGTTTTAATACAATTTGCAGGTAAAGCGCAATTGAAATACGAGGTGAAATGTACACAGTTATGACTGCCTTAACCTTAACCCTACTTATTGTGTAATGGCCCACAGCAACTTAAGATCATTAATTCAAATCAACAACAACAAACAAATTTCATAGACATGTGCAAATACTAAAAATTTGAATAATATTCGTAAATGTTTGCCGACTATTTGGCCTACTCAATTCAACATTCAAATACCATCTATTTTAAATTACAAACAAAATTGTTTTAGAAATTTGGACTTCTTTATTCTGTTGATAACCTTGTATTGTAGGCCCAATATGAAAAGAGAAAAAATCTAAAACAATACCTAGTGTCCAAACCAGTCGTTTTATTTTCACATCAATATTCAACGGTGTTGGTGAGGTATTCGAGATATTCGATTCAATCAAATAAAAAAAAGTAGAATTTGCAAAGGTTTCTCTCTAGTTTGTACCATTTAGAAGGAAAAAGTAAACATGTCGAGTCGAGACAGAATGATGTTCTTTGGAGCACCGTCATGCCCATCAAGATACAGCTAGTTGACAGAATGTATATATACCTGTGTCTCGGCCCATTGTTTTTGAGCAGTGTTTCTAGTGTGATGGATAAGGATGTTGCCTCCTGTATCAACTTTCTCGCTGCTCGCAGAGTTGGAGAGACTACGCACTTTATCCAGCAGTGGAAACAACACCTGCCACAACACAGCTTGCCACGTGGGCTGGTTCAGAAGGCCGCCATGAGCAGAGATTGTAGAGAAGAGGGTCTGCCCAGCGGACTTCCTTACTGCCGGACGCCAGTCCACACACAGGTCACCTGGCAAGAAACAGTAGCAGACATTACAACAAACTACACAGGTCAGAGAAGAGGGTCTGCCCAGCGGACTTCCTTACTGCCGGACGCCAGTCTATAAAACCTAGTTACAACAAGTCTAGCTCTGGGGAACTTTGAATTACTAACTGGAAACTTTTATTAGTAAATTAAATTAGCATGAAATGGCATTTTTGTCGATGATATTGTTTGCATTAAGACTGCTAGGCCGCTTCGCGAACGCTTTTTCCAGTCGCGTTGATGGATGAGCTTTTTTTTGGGAATATTTCTGTCTAATGAATACGTTTTTATGTGGAATCTTATTACTTTTTTATATTACTTGATGTTACTGGTTCATTATACACCTGTGAAAGGCTTATATTAAAACCTTTATTTCTATGAATTTCGACAAATGTTTTCAACTTTTTCTTCCAAGAGGCACTATCACCATAATCTTTATGTCAATGTAAAATATGAACGTTGTAGCTCCACCCGTTTGGTCAGAATCGGTCCAAATATCACGAAAATATCGTATTAAAATCCGGGGGGAAAATCGTAAAAGTACGATTTCAATAAGAATTTTTTTTCAAATGTCTCTAAAATCATAACATATATAATTTCAGTGATTTTAAACGTTCCCATAAAGTTTCATCTACATCGGAGTAGCCGTTTGCCAAATATCACGAAAATATCTCATTGAAAAATGAAAAAAATCGTAAAAGTACGAAAATCATAAGAAATATTTGATCGATTATACCCAAAAACGTGGCAGGTCTAAGTTCAGAGATTTCGAAGGTCCCCTACAATTTTCATCAAAATCGCTTGTGCCGTTTGCCCGGTAGAGAGCGAACAAACAGACAAAAACACTAACAAAAACAAAACACCCGAGCTATTTTTCTTGGGTTAACGTAAGTGAAAAAAATACAAAAAAACACAAAGTCAAATTGAAGTCTTTGCTTTGCTCATCCAATTAGACTAGTTCAATTGTAGAGAAATACTTACTACTAGGGATGACATCGGGTAGTAAAATTCGGAACCGGTTCCCTCACTCAAATTACCCGGGTACCCTGATCCTGTTACGTCACGATGTGTGAAACCTACTAGTTGGTTTGAAGGTCATACCAACTGACTAGGTTTCCGTCTCTGGAAACTTTTGCAATAATCGTACACAAATAAAGAATCGCGTTGATAACCAGGCAATGATCTTCATTCTTCATTACACCAAAGATTAGTTTACCAATTACACTGTACAGGCAGTGTAACTCATTGTACGTAGGCCTAGGCCTACGCGCAGAAAGCAGGGGAAAACACGCATCGCATGTGGGAAAATCTCTTACTACTATCGCCCGCGCTGAAGCTCTCGTCACAAGATAAGCCTGGAAAAAAAAGAAGATAAGCCCAGGAATAACAATCCTATGCGTCGTGATTACGAATTTCGTGCATCGGTTGAAACATGATCGCATCGCGAATTCTTCTTCACTGACCATCTTTGTTCCAAACATACTAGCCGGTCAGCTGTCAGTAGTTGTGAGTGTGAGTTGGTTGGATTGAACGCGCACCTAGTTCGCGCAGACGGCAGTGCCCGAGATATATCGCCGCATCCATCTCTCTTGCACTCACTCGTAGGCTCGACCACGGTCCTCGTGGGCACGACTCGCTGGGCAGACGGACAGGCGGAGGGATAGACGGACGGAAACACGTGTCAGCTTACAATGCGCTCTTTCGTCGACTCCAGTTACTCTTTAGGCAGCGGGCACACTCCGCGGGAAAGACCACATCGACGTAGCGCGTAATTTAAACTGGCGAATTAGCCTAAAAACGGTCGCGAAAAATATCCAGATCTTAAAATCAGCTCTGGGTAATTTCTAGAACCGGGTATCACCCCGCATACCGGATGTCATCCCTATTGACTACACTTATGATAAATAGCAACTAAAATTAGCTTGAAATAAAATATTGCACAACATTAAAAATAACTAAGTGAAGACAACAAAACTTTAAGGATTCTAACAGGTAGGTTATCAAAATACAAGGTTGTGACCAACCACACAAAAACATAAACAATAGTTATTATTAACGTATTATGTAATCACCAGACAATACTTTTGGTTTTGTTATTTTGTTATTTTATAGCCCACCAACAGCTCAACTAGCCTATTGGCATTTTGGCATCTTTCACACCAATAATTTAAAGTACAACCTTGTGTGAATACTTACCCAAACGAGCGTACAAACACATCCACAGTTTATCGAACGGTGGCATATTTGGAGTACCGGGAAAATCTGGAAACACTGTCGGGTCGCCAGATAAAGATGAACAAAGTTTCTCCTGATTTTGATAGAAATAGTCTGATATGTTCCACTGAAAACAACAAAAATATTCATTTAATGGAGGAACTACTAAAATAACCAAGAAATGAGAACAGGGCAGAAAATAATGATAGGAAGGAACCAATTAACATTTTACCTTTGAAGTATTCAGCAGCCATCCAAGAATTAACCCATTGGAGTACCATTTAATTTATATAAGAAATTCAGGTTCTTAGGGGATGAGGTTGTAATTTATTTCTGATAATTTTAATACCTTTTTTCAGGGCAATACAGTCAAACCCCTATGGATCGTTCCCGGATCGTCCGTTTTCCCGCCATGATCGCTATATTTGAAAAGTTTTTGCAAAAGTCCCATTTACACAATGTTAAAAATTCCTGCATCCACTGTTCCTCAATCGATCCGTTTTCCTCGCTGTATCGTTCAAAATGTTGTGTTTCTCAATGTTAAATTTACCCTATGTATCGTTTTCGCCTTTGATGAACACTGACCGACGGACGAAGCACTATTTCCTGCAAGACAATACATCATCGACAGCGAGCGCGATGTTTTGTAAGCTGTAGTCAGGTTCACTTCACCTCCCCGCCCGCCGGCAGCTGCCGCCTACGAGACCGGTTACCCCTCCCCTCCCACTCGCGCTGCCAGTGGCACGGCTCTCACTCTCTTCTCTCCTCTCCTCTCCTCTCTCGGCCGGCCTGCCAGCTCAGACACTACACATTCTCTCTCAGCAGTGCCGTGTATTTCTTACGCGAATGCGATAATAATAATTACAAGATCATTGTTTTTAATCAATGATGATGTCAATACAACACTTGTTTAACTGTAGCGCGAGTGATATATGAGTTGAGTTGTCGTATCTTATTCTCGGATATAACACTGCCGGCTGCCCCTACCAGCTAACCGTGTACTGCAACATTTGAAGCTGAGACGATCTCGACCTTGGAGACCCGGACCATTCCCTAGGGACTTCAAGGATGCAGTTCAGTCGCCCGTGCAATTTTCTCTCGTCGCAAACACGATTCGAAATCGTAGTAAATATCGTTCCCAGAGTCAATGAAGAGATACAGGGAAATGTGATCTTCATGCACGGAGCATTGATCGATATCAATGGAAAAATACTTAATCTTCTTTAAACACAAGTACAGCGCGGACAATAGGGCGCAGCGACCGAGAAAACAGATAATGTGACAATCCATTCACCAAGCATGTGCATGGTCAGCTGTGAGGTCTCGACCCGACGAGTAGATTCTTGCGCCGCCGATTCCCGCGGCTGTCTCTCTCGCACTCATAGCTTACGCGCCATCACACCCGCGCATGAATCAACACTTGTCTATCATCGTTGTTGATTTTTATTTTTTACCTCAATAAGACAAGCTTTCTATTTTTTTTACGTACAACAATTATTATATAACTGTCTTCTGAAAGTCGTAATAGATATTTGATATATTATTATCCAGATATTTTGAGTAGGCAACGAATTAGACTGAAAATTTTCAAAATTCATTTTTTTGTTATTTTACTCAAATTTTGGTATATTACATCGTTTTATTGGTTTTCCCGTTTTGACCGTTTTCCTCACTGCATCGTTTTTTTGTAAGCTACCCTGAAAAACGATACATAGGGGTTTTACTGAATTTTTTAAAATTGGGAAATTTTGGATTTGACGTAGCCCGTTAGTTTAAAATAAAACAGTTATTTTCTATGCTTGGCGAGAAAAGTGTATTTTCTGATTTTTTCATGTGTCCCGTTTTTGGGTTTAAAAATTGGGCATGTTAGCCTTTTTTGAAATACCGAGATTTTCAATATATTCTCTGCTTTGTTCCTCTGTACCCTTTTGGATTTTGGATCATAAATAGAATTCGTACTAGCCATGCGATTCACAAGATTTAAATAGCAAATTTGAACGACAAATTTAAAAAAATAAATAGAAAATTGTTTTTTCAAAATATTGTATTTTTGTATTTTTTGCACCCTTTGAAAGTTCCCCCCATAAATGGACGAGTCTGACTCGTCTAAGTACTCCAATTAGTTACACAACAACAAATAGACATTGATGACATATGGCGAAACGTTTCAGCCTTAACAGCCTTGTTCACTTGTTAGTTAGTTCTTTCTCCTACTTTGACAGGCTTGTAGTTTGGTATCAATGTACAGGCAGGTATATATTTTTATATTATATAAATTAATGTGCCTCTTAAACTCACATATAGCTGCCAAACAATGTGAAGGTTTGGCCCAAGAGGATATAGTTGTCTTTTTGCAACTATTATCCTACACTGGCCCTCAGGTAAACTACATTAATAAATAAATAAGTCAAGGTAAGCTGTTGGTTCCTAATTCCTATTAATCTTTCCTCAACATACACTATATGGCAGTTTCTAGGCATCTATGCATCAACCAAAGTCAGAGAAAGATATGCTAAATATAGGCCACAGGTACATAGAAAAATATTACGTTCAAAATGTAGGAGTGCAGTCTTTATGCACACACAATTGCCAACACGATTGATAATACAAGATTAAAAAACTTGAATGGTTAAAACAGGGATGTGGCCCTTACTTAATGGCAGCTTAAACTTGCATACTAAATACTTCATTCCCAGAAGAAAATTGTTTAAAGAATATAGTCATTTATCTGCAAGTTGAAACTGCATGGGCCTTAAACACTAGTTGTTTACCATTAGTCCTATAGCGGTGAGGGAAATGTTGAGTTCCTGTGTTTGAGAACCGAACTTTGCGGCAGTGTCAACACACAATGGCAGGCACCTCCAGGGCATCACGGGCAAGAAGTCCGTCACAACTAGCTGAAGACACTGAAACGCTATACGAATTAAATTCTCCCTGAAAACAAAAAGTACAGTGACACTCAACCCTCAATTCCACAGGCAACTGGATCATTCATTACTCATGTAGGGGCAAATCTGAACTATTGGTGTTTTAAAAACTTGAAAGCAGTAAATAAAACCACAAAATCACCTTTAAAGCGGTGTTTTCAAAACAATAAATATGATTAGTACTGGGCGAGTACTCGAATTTTCAAGTGTGAGTCAAGTTTCACAGGGAGTTCGAACAAATTCGAGTTCTCATCCAAGGTTGCTACAATTTGTGGCTTTCTTATTTTTGCACATTCTACTTGTTTAAAAAAAAATACTTCATCTAATGTGATAATATTAGGACTGTCGAACCAAACTCGAACCTTCGAGTTCAAAAAATTTGGTTTCGAAAATCGAACCCAACTCGAACCTCCCGCCATTTGGAAATAAAAATTTGAATGTTGGTCACACTGGTTTAATTAAACTGACGACTTTCGAGAGTAAAATCGATAGTTCAATATTTATCGCACGCCGAAACGCCAGTGCCAAATCGACGGCATGTACTAGACTAGGCCTATTTCATTTGACGTTTTCATTAGGGCTGTGCGAATAGTGATTTTTCAGTTCGAATCGAATATCGAATATTCAAATGCAAAAAGTTCGAATATCGAATATCGAATAACGAATAATTTTTTCTTTTGAATAGTTTCGAATAATGATTAAAATAACAGCATTTTTTCATTAAGTTGAGTTTTATTAATTAGTGTTTGATATTTACACGAGATCAACGTCAAGATTTGTATGTAGGCCTACCTTAGGCTTGCTATCTTTAAAAGAGAAAACATATCCACGTGTCTTTTCAAGTGACTTGATGAGGGGTGATGTTGCAGCAAAATAAAAAAGCACCTAAGATGAATATAGGGGCTTATATTTTGAGCCTAGGCCTAGGTCCTACTGAAAATCAAGACAAGTGTGACTTAATAACATGCCTAGCCTAGGCCTAGACCCTTGCCTAGCCTAGGCCTAAACCTAGGGCCTAGCCTTTAATTCCTTTGGCCTAGGCCTAGGCCTACCACAAATCAAGACAAGTCTGACTTGATAACATGCCCTAGGTACCTAGGCCTTAGACTGGTCCTAATCACAAAGATAAGTGATAGGCCTAGCCTAAGCCTAGGCTCACTAATTTCAGTGAAACCGAGGCCTAGCCTAGCTGCTAGTCTAGGCTAGGCCTAGGGCTTTCTAAACCTAAAGCCTAGAGCTAGGCCTAGGCCTAGAATCAATCAACAGAACATATTTTATACCGGGGCTAGGCCTAGGCCTATGTCAAAAGATCAACAAGTCCCAAATGGGGTTTGTACTTGAAGGCAAATGCCTTGCAAGCGCGTCATCTTCCACAACTTAATACAGCACAAGAACACCAAAATAATTAATTTAATCATTAAAAAATCGCAAAGACAACGAACACTCGTCAAAACAATCACAATGAAGCAGTTCAAAGACAGGTTGTGAAGATTTTGATGCCATTTTTGTTGCCATCACAAAATTTTTCTTTAGTCGACACTAGCGCGATCTATCGGCGAAAACGTAAACTTCTTGTACTTGTACAAAAGTCGAGCTCTGGCGGCGAAAATTCAAACTCCTTGCACTTTTAGCGGGCTTTTTAACAGTTACCGCGAGACTCGCAATGAAGCCAAAATAGTTCGAATTTCGAATAGTTACTATTCGAATTTCGAATCGAATATTGGAAAAAAATTATTCGCGAATATTATTCGAAAGTCGAATATTCGCACAGCCCTAGTTTTCATTGATTTGACGTAGATTGTATGCTTTTGTTTCATGTTTTTGTAATCTAATAACTAGACTTAATAAACGTGAGACGTAATATATAATAAAGAAATAAACTAAAATAAAGCGTCTTAAATGTATTAAAACGACGAGCCTTGGCAGTTATTTCGTAAATCTGGCTGCCGAAGGACAGGAAGTTGACAATTTGCAAGAAATGGAAGCCCAGGCAACTTCGACGGGGACTGAGCTGACGCCGACTAGGCCTAGGCCTACTCTTAGCGAGTTTAATCCGTTTATAAGAGAATCTATCCGTTTCCCTAGTATGCGTAGCCCTACTCCTAGTTCCTCCAGCGAACCAGATCAGGATCACACTTTAGGCCTATTATCGCATCGGGTGAAGACGAACAAGAAGATCCTAGCCCTGTGCCTATGCGTAGGCCTACAATGCTTGGCAGCTCTAGGCATACACTGGGTCTAGGCCTTGCAGGTCCTTCTAACAACAATGTTGAGGATGAGGAACCTCCACCTGATCTACAGTTAGGCCTAGGCCTGTTAAACCATTTTCTACGAAATGGAAACAATAATTTTTTTTAGATTCGGTTCAAAATCAAGGTTCGGGTTTAAGTTTTTTCGTAAGGTTATAAAAAAAAAAAAAAGATTTGCACAGCCCTAGATAATATGCCTTTAACAACAAATAATTCTTTTAATGACACTGCTACATGGGATAAAACATCATTTTAAGAAATGGAAGATATTATAATAACAACGCTGAAACATACCCATGGTGGTCGGACACGGCCCCAATGATGCCCAAGACGAGTGGCCAGCCATGTGACAGAGTCTCCCCGGCTCCATGCAAGACCTGAAGCACACACTCCAGCTGGCGTTGCCTCACGTCACCGTGCGGCACAGACGACAGCTCGGAGAGCGGGCCCAGCAGGAGCGTTTGCAGCTTCTAACAATATCAAGCCCTCATCAAGCAATATTGAATTTAAAAAATCAATTTTCAAAACTTTGTTAGCCGATATCCATTGATAATCGATTACATTTTTTTGTGTTTTTTCCAATATTTATCAAGTTCCACTAAACAAAATAAATTACCGTATTGTAACGAATATAGGCCGTCCTTTTTTTCATTATTTTAGGTCTCAAAATCCCTCCTCGGCCTATATGCGAGCATCAGCATTTTTATGCGCCAATTTCAAACACCAAGTTACAACGCCGCAAGACATGGGAATACACATAGTTTGCTGCTTCTGTCTGGTGCTGCGCAGGCACAGAGGAGGCCACGCTATCTCCAGGCCCACTGATGAGTCAAGTGTGATGCAGAACAGATGACTGGGCGATAAGAACCGATCCGCATAGAGATAGCGCTACGTCATCACGGGCTCAGCGTAAATAGGCCGAGGGAAAAATGACGTCGGCACAAGCTCCGCGGAAATAGACCGCAGGAATAACGACACGTAAAATACAAATATTTCTTTAAATATTCCTTTTTGAAATTTCGATGACCAAAGTTAGGCACCAATATTCGGCACAATACGGTACTTTAAGACTACTTTCCTCAACAAAAGTTGAAAGTAAATAGAAGATTTATCAATATTTTTAACCTTGTTCATCAATCATCATCAATAGGCCTACATAAGAGATATAAAACAAGATAAAAACAAATTTTCACCGCTAAAAACTAGGGTTGCCGTTCGATATGAATTTCAACATCGATAATCGCGCATGAGCAATCGATTATCGGTTGATAAATATCAATATTTTAAACGTCGATCGATAATGGACTAGGTATTGAATAAAATTTAGGCCTGTACTTTCTTGCATAGGTACCGACGCGGACTGTGGACCGTTTGCCAGTGCATCGTTTTGTTCCTTCCATTTGCTCAAAACAGTTTTTTTCCACGCTAGCGACGTCTTTAACGAGAGCGCCCCCCATCCTACCATGCGTTACTGGCCGGCCCCATGAGAGCACACTACGTAGTGTAAACAGATGCTATATACTAGTGATGACATCGGGTAGTAAATATTGGAGTCGACTCCGGAGCCTTGGGAACCGGGTAGGAGTCGACTCCCCGATCCGCAATTTAAAAAAAAAAAAAAAAATTGAATTTTTTATGCAAAAGTTATTTTTAGCCCACTACTCTAGTTAAATAAATTTCTAAATAAATTGTATGAGTCTACCCACTCAGTTATAAAACTGATTTTCAGTGGGGTTGCACAACGCTGTCCGGCCATTCCCCCCCCCCCCCCCCCCCCACCCGCTACGTATCACTAGCTTGCTTGTCTCTTGGCCCGGCCAAGACTCTCGCTGATTGGTTATGTTTACGTTTTGAGATAAGATAACGACTAACGAGACAACAAGTGCAATCTCATTCAATTTATCATCAAAAAAAAATAAAAAATAAAATTTTCCCCCGACTCCTTGAAAATGGAGTCGACTCCGACAGGAGTCGGGTAGGAGTCGGGTACCCGAGTACCCGATGTCATCCCCACTATATACCCGGCTCGTGTGTTGCCTTTGTGAAGGTCGTGCTTCTCGGAGATCTTAGTTCTGTGAATTTCATTTCAGCTTTTGTCGTGATTGTTGTTCATTCATTTACGAGATATTATCAGTAACTGTTCAATGCTCTGATATTTATTACGTGACGAGGTGAATAATATTCGACAATACTTTGGAAGACGGCGTAATATTGGTCTGAGAGAACAGATAAGATATTATCTTAGCACTACGGAATGAAGTAAAGCGATACCGAGTTGATGCGGGGTGGGGAGAAATGCAGCTCGATAGATGCTTGTGTGGACCTTGAGTGGTGTACTACAATATCGGTTGTGACGAGGCGAGGTTGAGCAATCGTCGCCTGCAGGCGCGGCGAGTGAAGCCACCCAGCAACACACGCACGCCATGCAAGTTGCCTACACTGCAGCAAGGCAGGGGCGATGCGTTGCGCTTCAGACTTCGTGCCTTACGCGTGTTGTAGATCTTGCAGTGGACGAATTTTTCATGGAATAAAGCGATTAATGTCTTGACAGGAAATATTTTACAAAGTTCTGCAGAGCGAGCGGTTAATTACAAAATTTCGGAAGGGCAAGCTATTCGATTTCCAATTTATTGATAATCGATTCGAAAAACTGAATCGATTATCGCTCGTTTCGGGAAATAATCGTATCGATTATCAAACGGCAACCCTACTAAAAACTAGGGCTGGGCAAAGAAATCGATATTTCGATACGATATCGATATTTGGTTGAATATCGAAAAAATATCGGAAAAAAAAGTAATTAATTTAAAAATAAAATAAAAGTCTAAAAAAAATAAAAATAAAAATTTCAAAAATCAAGTTATGATTTCTAATGTTCCACGTTTTAATTGCCTGTGAAAAAATATTATAACTTTAAAACTTTTGTTCTCATCACCTTGCATCTCCTCCCCTTACCACTCGTTGCTACACTTGTCCGTCCCCCCTTCACCCGCTGCGCGCGCATAACCAGCCGGCCGGCCGGCCGTGTCCGTCTTACAACAAAACATTTTGAACAATGTTAGGGCCTAGGCCTATGGTTTTTACTTTTTAACAGGGTAGGGCCAAGCACAAGCTCACATATGCCAACCACAGTCCACAGTTCACCAGTCTGATTCCTGGTCTTCATTGTTTTGAAGTTTACGTCGTAGCTCCTTCGCAATTCCTTGCTGATTTGTAAGGCAGAGGAACCTTTCTTTTCCACGCGATCAGCAGTCTTCATTTGTTCATCTTGAGCCATTTCATCTTCTCCTTCTTCATCACTCATTATTACGTTACGTAGACTCTTAGCAACGTAGATAGACAACCCCGACGCTCAAAGTCTATGTAGGTCAAGCTAGGTCACGACGTGATCAAGACGAGTAACTGTGCGACGACTGGCAGACAGCTGGTCGAGGCCGTCGGCTAGGTTTGCCTGAGTTCGGCTGGCATCAAGTGGGTGGGCGGGGCGAAGCGCAGCAGCCGATGCGCGGGAGTTGTATTGCCGGTGGCCTATGTTCAGGCGCTATTTCAAATGCAAGTGCGCGGAAATAACACGAGTGCTGTTTTTGAGATTTTTTTTCGGAAAAAAACATCGCGCTATATTCGGACCGATACAGTAATAACAAAAATAATACCCTTCATTAAAAGTTTAATCAGTTAATAACCACCCAAATGTAATTAATCAATAAATACAATGGTTTAGAAAATACTTTGTTTTTCATTTCACTGCAAACTGTTATGTGGGAGGGGATATTAAAATACGTGTATTGCTTTCGATATATCGATATCGAAATTTGAACTTTATGTCATGGCCCAGCCCTACTAAAAACTATAGGCCTAAATTATTAAAAAAGTTCAACACCAATTCACCGCTTTTGGGCAAAACAAAAACAAAAATTAAAATAAGATCCACCACAAATACTTGTCTGAATTCTCATAACTACATTTTATTGCAATCTGCATGTCCTTTACATGATCCCACACCCAAGATTTAAAAAATATCAGGGTGGGAGAAATATAGAGATTTCAACTAGGGGTGTGCGAGTAGCACATTTTGATTTCGAGTCGAGTATTCCTTTAAATACTCGAGTATCGAGTCGAGTCGAGGTTTCATTTCAAAATTTAATTTTTTTATTTAGTAGGTCCACTTGGAACACAACGATTTTTCTGTTGTAGACAATTAAAAAATACACTATTGTACTTGTATTAGGCTATTGAGGCGTTCCTGCCCTTTGTGCTGGTCAATTTCAATAAAATACAACACAATACAGTATGTTATCTATAGTTCCTGGCCCCATTACAATACTGCTGCAATGTTTTCCAAAAAAAATTCTCCAAATTCACACTCGCATTTTAATATTTGCGGTCTAGGCATCTCCAATGCTATTTCAGCACATTTGAATATTCCGCGCCCTTGAATGGAACTAGTTCCAGCAGAGTCGATAAAGAAGTTTCCCTAACCTTCTTTATCGACTCTAGTTCTAGCGATGGCCGATGGAGCGCGCCACGCGTTATCTTGCTCTGGTTCTTTCCCTTCCCGTCCAATAGCGTCGCTCGGCGAGTTTGACCTTCAAGCTTAGCGTCAAAGCAAAGATGGAAGATTGAAGGACGAAACATAAAACATGTCAAACTGCGCCAACTACAATTTTAAAACACGTAAAAAGTGCATACGGAATATTCACCGGCATTCTTTCTTGTCGATGGTTGATCTGAAATATTAGTGACATAGACGCAACGAAACCAATAAAGGAAGTTTGTTTTCGATGCCGTGTAGGCCTAGGCCTATTCCCGGTTCCCGCATCCAAGTCTCATTTGTTGTTTATCACAATAACTTTGAAAGCACGCAGTCTCTAGGGCCAAGGCCTACTTTTTGAGCCTACTGTGATGATGGTTCTTTTCAGTTTTCATAAGAATTCATGTGTTTAAAACTCTACTCGAAAACTTCGAGCTTAAAACCAAACTCGACTCGATGTAGAGTATAAACACAAACTCGGAAAAACTTCACATTTCGAGTACTCGCACACCCCTACTTTCAACTAGATGTTGTGAAGTATGTTCACTTTTATTATCACCCCAAATACCTGCCCCTGATAATAATTAATAAATTAAGACAGGGCCGCCATTTTTATGGATTTCGTGCGTTTTTCTTTTTACAAATATTTAGGGTGCAAAACACGGATTTACGGATTTAATAGTCAAATACAAATATTTTGTTGATTTTATTTTCCATTCTTCGAACTTTAAGCCCAATGACATTCCTCGTAAGGCTACTAACCTGGTTATCTCGTAATGGTGGCTGGTACTTATGTTGAAGAGCTGCTTTCACCAGATAAGTGATTGCTTCAACGCCCCATTCTCTCATCCGGATATGTGGGTGCTGACAGACTTCCAGAAGATGGTTAGTAAGAGGCCGCCATAAAACTTCCACACGAGGCAAATTCACCAGCCCAGTTTCCAACAACTTGGCCACGGCAAACAGTGAGGGCTCCTAGAATAAGATGAAGGAAGAGTAAAGACTCTTACCATGTACAATAGAGCTGATCGCGTGTCGTGAGTCACGTGTGACTCACGCGTGACTCACGACATTTATCGTGAGTGTGCGTGAGTGTGGACTAAATGGAATTAGTCGTGAGTGATTGTGCAAGATACTTGACTCACGCGTGAATCGTGACACGCGTGATTGTGCGTGTCACGTTATCTCTTTGGCTATCAATCGACGAATAAATACCTTTTCTAGAAATTAGAACCTACCTTTCTATACCTACCGTACACTTTACCCTATTTCAGTTGCCCTCTTCTCGCGGTTCGTGCAGTACGTTGCTTGCTATGCTCGGTCAGTTTATGTGTGTGTTTTGCTCATAGTGTTGTATGTGTTGTGATTTGTTTCAAGCTCTGTAGTGTTATTATTTTGTAAGGTAGGCAGTAGGCACAATAAACAAACATCATATTTCGTTGCTGTTTTAGCCTGTCAGGAATCAGGATACGTCGTGAGTAGTGCTAAAATAACATTGTAGGCCTAAAACACATTCATTGTAACTTCATCTGAGTAGTAAAGTCGTGACTTGTGCGTGACTGAATACGATGTGTGACATGGCGTGAGTGCGCTATGGAAAAATGCATTTTTAGCGTGAGTGTGCGTGATCAGAGAATGTTCGCTCGTGATCGTGACCCTGCGTGAGTCAAAAGTCAATCACGCGCTCACCACTAATGTACAAGTCCTATTAAGAAATATTAACTGTGCATGATATCACGGCATGTACATAAAATGTGAATAAATAGGTATATTGAGTGAAAAAAGTTTAATTTGTTGGTTTATTTTGTTGTAGCACATAGGCCTTAGTATTCCAATGGGTGGACATTCACAAGTAGGCTTTCACAAACTACAATTTCTAGTGTAGCCAATACACTACACAGACTTGTTAGCTGTTACCACAAGATTTCAAGGACATTGAAATACAATCTAATTACATTATCTATTTGTCACATTTGACTGACTTAAAATTGGCTTTTTTGGTATAAGAAAGACTGATGCATTACATTGCAAAGATCATTCATTAATCATTTAGAGATACGTTTTTTTAGCATTTAAATTTAAAACTATTTACAAAATGATGTCAAAATGTGACGCGTGCTACCCACCGGTGGAGTCCAGCACCCTCAAGATAACGTAATATAGCGTGTTCCGAATACGATCTATTTTGTTCGTCAATTCAATATAATATAATAGTTAGATTGAAATCATAATAATACCAATATAACTACTTTGTCCTATATTTGATCCGGAGAGGATACTGCCACAGACTACAAATTCTCATTTCACAAAATATATTTTGAAGAACTCAAGAATTCATTCTAGAATTTTGATATTCGCGATTCACATATAATTGGACTTCACAATAAAAGAACACATTGGAGACGATGGTGATTTTTGTTGCTTAACCTATCTAAGTAATGCACTATAAGGCTATTCGAGACGATGAGTGGAGAAAGATGAGGGTGAAGGACGAATAAAAAAACATGCGATATACGGAATTCGAACCCACGTCCTCGTAGAGCCATACGCAAACAATGTCGGAGTTGAAGAGAAATTAGATAATCATTTCTCTTCAATCGGGTCGCGACCTGATGTTGAAGTTGTAAATTTACGAATAACATTTTGGTTACACATTGCATTCGTTTATGTTTTTTTTTAGTTAGTGCGTGTGAGCTGCGGATGGAAGTTTCAGTTCTGCCAATCGAAAAAATTCAAATTTGTAACTTTAACCATGTAAAATTACGTAGGTACTAGTTGATAGTGATACTGTGTTGTATTGTGTAAATACAGTAACTGTATTTTACAATTATCTATTTACATGCTAATTTATGAAAGTAACTTTGGTAGAAATAGCGTCCAATTAGATATTAACAATTGGCTGAATGGGGTCGGCCGGAGGGCACTGGGGTAGGGGATCTATCGAATTCTTAAATTTTGCAACTTTTAAAAGCCTAAAAAAACTTCAAAAATATGTGAAATTGTCTATGCAACGTAAACCGGAGAGTCGTGATGGTCGTGTTCGCCCGCCCCCGCCCTTCCCCATATCCGCCCCTGTCGTACAGCCACTGCCAGTTATAAACTTTAACTTTTCCTTGACCATGGCTAAAACTGATTCCAATTTTGAAATTTTGGTTCGGAGATAGTACAAAACAATATTTTGTTACTTGTACGCATAAATTACTTTTACGCGCTAGTGCGTGTCATGTCATCTTATGTAAGTGGATAGGGGTTGATTTTGATTTCTAGTTCAGTAAAATGCTTGGATAATATATTTTTCGTAGTAAATCATATATAATGTATAACTTATTATTATCGCAGTTATTCAAAATGAGCACATTGCCATAAATTTTCTCAAAAAAATGTACTGAAATATAGTAATGAAACTGCTCTATCAACAAACAAAGTTGAAAGCAGTATTGAGAAGTCAGTATTTTATTTACCCCCTCCTCTATATTTTGGATATGACAATAATTTCAACTCACTGTTTTTAATGGCACACTACCAACTGTGTGTGTACTTTACACTATTTAGATCAAACAAATATGTGAAAATATATTATTTTTATTAATTTTTGTTTAACATTGTAGTAAAATGTAGTGTTGATACTGTTGATATATCTATAAAATAAAACTTGAAGCACCAAGAGATTGATAAATAATCAACCTATCATCCACCCTTCAAAAAGGCTAGAATTTTATTTTTCCTCCTCTCACCATGATGTCATGATGTCCAGAACACCGTTTTACAACATTAGTTTCAATTCAAGTGTCAACATACTGTTTATTATGGTATTGTTAGGTATAGATGACTATGCGTTGTATGCCTAACACAACACTTGGCAAACTGGTTAGTTCAAGAAGATTGTGCCACAATAAGTGAAATAAATAAAATAACCTTTTGTTTTGACAAAAGTATTTTATTTTGATTGGCGTACAACTACCGGTAACTATATTCCATCCATCTAAACACAGAAGAAATATGTACAGAATCTGAATAAACCTGTGAGTGTGACATCAGTGTTCCCAGACCCGATCTAAAAACTACGACGGACTGCCAAGTGACACGTCATTGCGAGTTCCGTGCATTACTTGCTGGGTCTGTGATTGTGATTGTAAAGTGTCGAGTTACTTATATCCCCCACTCCCAGTCTCCCACGGCTCGCCATCATTACCCCTACCCTCCCGCTTCTCCCCCGGATTCGAGATTTTTAACGGTCTAATCGGAGAAGCCCGCGTCTCTTCAAAGTACCATATTGTCTTAATCAAGTATAGCTCGGTCCCATCCACCTCGGATGAACGAGGTCTTACTGTATTTAGAATACAAATACGATACATTGTTTGATTAAATCCTTTTAAATATAAAAGAAGGTTTACAGCTTGTCACTTAACCAGCCTAAGAAACTAAACAATTAAACAAAACGTACCCTATTGGAATAGGCCAGCTCCATTGCTTCGTGAGAAAGTTTGCACAAGGCATCAATCAGATGATGAAGAGCAACATCGTTTAGGTACTGACTCGACTCGAACAACCGACTGAGCATGACTGACAGCACGGGAAGATCTGCCATAACTGCGGTAGTGATGACCGCATTGGAATCTGCAGTGGTACGACCGGCCTTCAGACTGCCTCCCGTAGACGGTTTCAAACCCAAGATCCACACCAAATGCTGGAACAACAAATGGCATTACTAAATTCTTCACGCTGACGTTAACTTGATTGCCACATCAAACACCATTGGCCGAGCATGATAGTAAATATATTACCACATAAAACATAAATATGCTATAATTAACTAGTCTCTTTAATTATTCTACCAACTTAACACCAGTCTTAATATCACAATGGCATTGAGAATACAAGAGTCGTGTCATTAGTAGTTAGAAAACTGTTTGCTTTACACTAATGATGATGTTGCTGGGATGCAAAACACATCACAGTGAATGAGAGCATGTAAGTAATTAATAGAGGTAGTGAAAAATGGTGATAACGAAATTCGCGATTTTTTTTAAATATCCATTTTATTGCCTAAAATGTAATAATGTCGACGAATTACATCATTTAGAGATGGAAAAAACACATTTTGAAAACACGAATTTTGGGAAATCTCGTGTATATCGCGAAATAACAAACAAAATTGTATAAAACAGGTCAAAACGCGAAAAAACTCGCGAAATTAAGCATTTTAGAGCTCAAAATGTGTGGGGATGGTGGAGGTGCCGGTCCAGAATTTTTGAATTTTGGTGGAGGTGCCGGTCCAGACCGAACATTACGCGCGCAGTGGGCGGTACATCGTTTCGTGACGTCACGGGCTCCACGGAAATAGACCGCCAAAATAACGACGCGTATCACGGACTCCGCGGCAATAGTCCACCAAAATAATGGTGCATACAAATATTTATTTTTGCTTGGGAATCGATTCTGAATAGATTTGTGGGTCACAATGATCGATTCTAACTTTTTGGAATTTATGTCATCCTTACTAAAAAGGCTTAAAGAGATTTTTTTAAATTTTTATTTCATTTCATTTCATTTTTTTTTTTTTTTTTAGATATAGGCCTATGTTTTTGACCATTTAAATGAAATCACATATTTGTGCTGGGGAAAACGGCTCGCAGAGGCTGCTAATGTAGCGCAAATGGAACTCGACGCGAAGTCTCTATGGCTCCAGAATAACCAGCTGGCAATGAATGCCACAAAGACTGCGACAATGCTTTTTAACCTGGGGCATAGAAAGGCACAGCCACTCGACTTATACTATCGGGGACAACCGCTGCCGGAAGTACAATCTACCTCGTCCCTTGGCATTACTATCGAAGCCTCGCTGAAGTGGGACCTGCACACTGATAATCTCGCTAAGAAACTGAGCACGGCCTGCTTCGCTATCAGAATTGTCAAAGAAAGAATAGGACCTGGCCCGGCTAGAACAGTGTATTTTGCTTACTTCGAATCCCTTCTTCGTTATGGTATCCTTCTATGGGGCTCCTCATGTAAGAAAGTTTTTATGAAGATTTTTATTATACAGAAAAGAGCTGTGCGAATTTTAAAAGGAGTTGGTAGGCGGCACTCTTGTCGAAAGCTTTTCTCTGAGATGGGTATACTTACCTTAGCGGATCTCTATATCTTTGAATCGGTGATGAGCACCTGCAAGAGACTACATGAATTCAGAAGAAATGAGGACTGCCATAATTATGCCACCAGACAGCAGAGAGACCTACACCGGGACACAGTGGGGCTAGCCATGGGACTGAAAAGCCCTAGTAACCAAAGGATCCGACTATACAATAACCTGCCAGCTGAGCTCAAGGACATCGGGAGTGAAGATAGTTTTAAAACTAAACTAAAAACCTTTTTACTCTGTAACTCATTTTATTTTATTGACGATTTTCTGTGATTCTAGTTGAACTTTTTTAGATTAATTCATACTACTACTGTGACTATGTATAATATCCCATGTACCTGTTACTCTATTGGGGATCTATGTACAATAAATGAATGAATATGAATATATATGAAACGCAAAATTTGGGTTTTATAAAACGAAATTTGGATTTTTATATCACCATTTCTCATTACCTCTAGTAATTAACAATTTATAGACAAACAAAATTACCTGTAGGGTAGTAAGCACCAGATGCCACGCCGTGCCGAGAATGCTACCGCGACAGTGAGCCAGGCTAAGCAGTGCTCGCATACACTGCAGATTCTTGGCAGTCAACATGACTGGCCCTTGCTGGGCACCGATTGGCAGCGAGGCGGTGGGAAGGGGAGTTCCAACTGCCACCACCTGCTGGCGATAGTCAGCCTCGTTGTATGCAGTCGACATGTTGTATTGAGCATTCAGGTCTTGACTGCTAGCACGCGAGTGACTTCTCCCTGCAAACCACCCACCAAAGTTAACACTTAATTCTGATCATTTTTAATGGACACAAACCCTTTTTGCTAGCACGAATTCGAGAAGTAGAGGTTAAGCGTTTCCCTTAAAGGCAAACACTTAAATAGGGTTATACAAACAGCCTTTGGACATAAACTAGTATCACATACTAGGTACATCCAAACATATCTAGTTAGCCAGGAAACAGACTGATTCACAACATTTACCTGGTCCTGCCAATGGTGCTGCATTGAGAACAGTCAATGCATAGTGTGGCGGTAGCGAAGCTTTGCAGATTGCCGTAATGAAGGCATCTCGAGGAGTTTGCAAATCAAGGCATCCACAAAGGCTCGCAAATGTTTGTATTGCTTTCAGCACATTCTCAGAAGTCGACTCATCAGTGCTGAAATCATACATAGCATTGCTATGTCGTATGTAAGATAAGAATTAGGGATGGGAAGGAAAGGTTTAACATAGTGGTCAGCTAGAGGTTATTAAATTAGTCTTAGGGTTAGTAAACTAAACAAAAAATATATATAAATTTCTTTTAAAATGCCCTTTATTGACTGGTATGCAAGTAGGTTAATTAATTTACGTAGTGGTGATATGTTTTTACGTAGATGTGATACAGTAGGGTATAGCTGTTACTCTGATACCTCCCTTTGCGAGAACAACGTAGTATCAGCAAGGTTTTTTCTGTCAATCTGTTAGTGATTGGAATGCTCTGTCTTATGAGGACCGCACAGAACAAGATTTTCATAAATTTCGGAGAGACCTCAGAATAACTTTAATGAACAGTCAGGATCATACCAGTTACCACAAATACCACTCACTCACATGTACACATACTCTACTCATATTCACATTCACACTCAAATTCACACTCACACTTGCCATCATTTTTGTATTACATTTAGTGTGTAATCTAGGAGTAATTTTTTGTGATTTTTTGTGTTTCTAATACTATTGAGATTATTGAGTACTATACTATAGACACGATACCAAGGCAGGCAACATTGAAAAACCAGTGGCCCTACATGCTGCATCTCACAACCTGCCTTTCAACAAATGCTACCAGGCCAGTGTTGTGAGAGCCCTACCTGCCCACTGCAATGAACATGAATTGAGGAGGTGGGAGCTGGCTCACCAGTGGATTACCAACTCGAGGCTTCCCCCTAACCTCAACATCCGTTAGGGTGTACTCCACTGCTCCCCCCCCCCCCCCCTCCTAGTTCTCCTGCACTCCACCCCCACCCAACAGCGCCACTGGCGTGACTTGTAAATAACTGTATATATCTGTACAAACCTAGTTTAGTTAACTCTCCGCTCTCGTCGAGTGAGCAAGGCCCTGTTTGGCCGAAACAGTTTCGACGTTTTCTTGTATTATGTTTATTTATTTGTGTCTTTCTTCTACGAGACCCCTGCAGTCACCGACCAGGTAAGCTGTTGGGTTCCCTTTCCACACCCCTACTAACATATATTGTTATTTTGTGTTTTATATTGTTGAATGTGTTTTGTATATTCCTATTATTGTATTGTGTACTGTATATTGTCCTGGTGGTAAGACACTTTGTGTTATGGGGCTATGCTCTAATTCTTACCACCAGCAATGTGATTGTTAACCCATTCCGCCAGGAAAACTGAACCGTTCCGTATTCCACGAGTCTGGCCCAAAAACCGATGTACGGAACAGTTCCGTGTCTGTTCCGTTCGTCATTTGAATTCGCGCCAAACCGCCGTAGTTCAGTCAATCTCACACAAATAGCAGCACTATATGGAGGCTGACTCTTTTACCGACGTGGTTGAGTTTTTTTCGCAATAAATTCTCGAACACGGCCATTTCACAGTAGACTACAAATAAGATGAAGGCCTACAAATTGTCAAGGCGGTGCGCTGTAACAGAAATAGGCTTCTCAGCTGTTGTTTACTTCGTAAAACTGACGTAAAGCTCCTTAATTAAGCGAGCGAAGCGAGCGTTTCCATTTGACTCTGCCGGAAAAATTAGTCACTTTTTTTTTTTTTTTTTTTTTTTTTTGTTTGTTTGTTTGTTTGTTTGTATGTCTCGCCATAACGTTCGAACGGAGGCTCGGATCGAGTTGAAATTTTGACCATCCGCAAGCTTTGTTCCCGATTGAATGCCATTAGTTTTGTGGCAAAATCGTTCAAAAAGTTAAAAAGTTACATTAAAGTTAATCGAAAGTTTTTTTTTCAAACTAACCGGCGACAAAATCTGAGATGGCCAAATCATTTAGAATGTCCGTCCGGTCACGAATATGTTAATTTTATTTTGATCCGATAAGTAGTGTAGATGGAAATTACATTATAACAAAGTACTGTTACCATGGTAACGGAAAGACGCGCGAAGTTTCTAATGCACTGCCACCTAGAAGTAATCAAAATACTTTCGAGGAAGCAGTCTATTATTTGTCAACAAAGAGTTTAAATAGTTTTCCCAAGGAGTCAAGGTCCTCTAGATGGCGGTGGATTTTATCCACAAAGTAAAGGTTTACACACGGGTTTACCCAAATACCTTGGCAATAATAAATAATATTGGAAACATGGCCCTGTGCACAGCGAACGTCGCAAATTTTAAAATTAAAAAAATGTGCAATTTGGGTCTAGCTATAGCACGTGCTCGCTTATCAACGCGTCCAACTGAGCGTTTCCTAGTATTATGAGATGGCGAATCTGAAGGCGATTGTGATTGTGCTGAATTTCCTATGAATGTGATATACTGTGAGATTCAGGAAGTGTTGTTGATAAGCTTACAAATGATGCAAGTGTTGATAATGATGTGGATGAAGACTAGTGTGCTTCTAATTAAGATAAAATAAGATGATGACACAAGTAGGGTTAGGCCTAGGGCTGGCGGGAATATAAACTGGAAAAGCAAAGCATATGAACAAAAAACAATATGCCTAGGCCTACATTTTTGTACATTCATGCGATTTCGGCCGTAGGGAGGGTGAGGCGGGGCGCCATCCCCCGTAATACGGTTTTAACTGCTTCCGTACGGGCAAAATAACCAAAATCAACTCATGGCTCAATGGGCTAAATGTCATGTTGGAATAAAATAATAATAATAATATATATTTTTTGTATTAACAAACAATGCATGCCCAACTATCATTGTGTACGTGGATAATTCCCATATCTGCCATGGCCCTAGCCATAAGAACCAGAAAGATTCCTTTATACGCTAAGCTCATATGAAAAATAGCCTACGTTCACGTGTAAACAAAGCTTTAAAAAATGTATTGGTTTTCAATGGTCAGTGAAAGGGTATTAGTAGTGATGAGCCGATATCGATAACCGATATTGATATCGGCCGATATTTGAATATTTTCCGATAATCGGTTCATCCGATAATTAGTCTAAATATCGGCGCGAAATTATCGGAATTTGAATTTCCCGCCTGCATCTCACCGCCGCCTTTGCCGCCATTTCCGCACGCCGCCTTCCGAGTAAGAACGATCGAATTTAGATGGCGTCGACTAGCTTGACCTTGGTGAGTTAATCGAAAATGGTGGCTACTGGCAGGTAGATGGATTGTGTTTGTGTTCTATCCTATGTATGCTCTTGTGCTTTATTATTAGCAATAATAAATAAGTGATTGATGAGTGATGACCGAAAATCGGCGAAGTGTCGTGTGGGATTATTTTAGTGTCAACACATTTAACCCAGGCTTAGCTACGTGCGTGATTTGTAAGAATGACATTGCAAGAGGTGGGAAAAGCTCTCGGAGTTACAATACCACTAACTTGTGGTCGCATCTAAATCAAGAACATAGTGATGTGCTTAACGAAGAAATTGAAGATGATCCCGGAACGCCTAGGCCTAGGCCCCCTACCCCTACCCCTAGGCCTATTTCTCAGGCTCGAAGCGCTATTCCCGCGAGTGTTTCTGGTAGGCCTAGGCCTACGCCGACAGCAGGCCTAGGCCTAGGCCAAGGTCCAACCTTACCAAAGCTTCCTGCAAAGAGGACGGCGCAACAGTTAACAGTAGACGGATGCTTTAATGCTAAGAGACCCTTTGCCCCTGGCAGTGTGCGCAATAAGGAAATCACAAAATTGCTAACAGAAATGATAGCTGTAGATGGTCAACCCTTTAAAATAGTGGAAGACCAAGGCTTCCGAAGACTCTTGGCTAACTTGGAACCACGTTATACTCTGCCGTCTCGTCAACATATTTCAAGGTCTTTAATTCCTACGATGTATGAAAAGATGGTAACTAAAGTCAAGTCGTTGCTGCCAGATGCAAGCTATGTCGCACTGACCACAGATATGTGGTCTTCCAATAACATGACTGACTTCTGTTCGATTACGTGTCAATACATTTCAAAAACATTTGAACTAAATGTTATCTCACTCGAAGCTGCACCTTTTCCTTACGAGAATCATACTGGCGACAATATAGCCTCTCACTTGAATCAAGTTCTGGAAGAGTGGGGCCTTGCTGGCAAAGTATGTGCTGTTGTCCGGGATAACGCGCGTAATTTGGTACTTGGTTTGCAGAAAGCCAATTTGGAAAGCGTACCTTGCATGGCGCACACATTACAGTTAGTTGTGCATGACGGATGCTTGTCCCAAAAGTCAAGAGTCATTGGTACAGCAAGAAAGATTGCAGTGACCTTCCATCGGTCAGGTGTGGCAAGTAAGCAACTAAAAAACGCTCAGGCTACTCTTGGCCTTCCTGTCAAGAAACTCTTGGTTGATGAACCTACTCGTTGGGACTCAACTTTCTATATGTTGGAAAGATTAATTGAGCAAAAGAGAGCCATCACCCTTCTACAAGTTGACCTCAAGTTAAACCACCAGCTAACTGGTTCAGATTGGAATGAACTCCAGAACATAACAGATTTATTGCGTTATTTTAAAGATGCAACAAAAGAAGTTAGTTCCCAAAACAGTTGCGTATCACAAATCATTCCGTTAGCTAATGCAGTACATAAAGCTCTTGGAAATCATGATGCAGCTGGAATAAGAACCATGAGGGACGACCTAATCCATCACTTGAAGAGGAGGTATCCGACACAAGAGACAGAAACCCACTCACTCTACCAGCTATCTACAATCCTAGATCCAAGGTATGTGCCAAAGATGCTTTACTTTAATGATATTTATGCAACATGCTAAAACAAATTTACCATACCATAGTATTCTTTAAATTTTCTGTAAGTCCCAGTCATCAACTGGGACAGACAGTAGACACCCTGGATCTAGGCCCTAGAACATTCATTTTGGAAGCCTACTTCATGCGTAGTGTTATCAGTACTGGTTTTTAATAGTTTACTTTTTTTTTAGGTACAAGGATAAGGTCTTCAGTAACCAGCGAAATGCCAGTCAAGCTCGTGACGAACTTATTAGACAAGTGCAGAAGGTTTGTGACGAGGACGAAGATAGACAGCAAATG
Organism: Sweltsa coloradensis; assembly: GCA_024449915.1. Lineage (NCBI taxonomy): Eukaryota > Metazoa > Arthropoda > Insecta > Plecoptera > Chloroperlidae > Sweltsa > Sweltsa coloradensis. The sequence goes on along the minus strand of JAMZAV010000560.1, from coordinate 168,991 downwards.
CAAGAAGTAGACCTAGATCATGTTGCACGGGGGCCGGCTCAGGGTAAGAAAGAAGCCATTCTACCACTTTACCACTTTGTAATAATACCTGTGTACAAATGTATGATATAAGAATAAAATCGAATTTAATTGAATTGATAAGACATGTAGCCCTACAATAACTTTTAGTTTTTTTAGGTTGTGGTAAGATAGGGGCCTGTAGTATAGGCCTAGGCTGTTCTTTTCTCACACATGCACATGTTTCATATAGCCTATCCTATACTGTATTAATATTTTTATTTTATTTATAAATTCAAATTATTTACTTTTTATAAATTGATTAAATTCACACCAGGCCTATTATTCACCTCCTCATGGACTATAATTTTATTGAGCATGTATTTTTAATTTTAATTTTTTTTGTTACCCTAGGTTCATCACCTGGCTTACTTGCAGTGTGTCAACAGATGATACAAAATAACAGTAACACAGGTGCAAGTGGAACCACATTAAATGTAGATCAAGGATTAGGAAGGAGTGAGGTAGAGAAGTACCTCAACGAGCCAGTGCTGGACGTCTCGGCTCCTACGTCACTCTTCAAATCTCCACTGGAGTATTGGAAAGTGTCACCCTTCGTAAACATTCGTAAATTAGTTCCTAAGTACCTTTGTACGCCGGCTTCTAGTGTTGAGAGTGAGCGGCTGTTCAGCACATGCGGAATTTTGTGCGACAAAAAGCGAAACAGGCTTGACCCTGAAAAGCTAAAAATGCTAACTTTCTTAAAAAAGAATATCCCACAAGTTGGTTTCAACTATGAGTGAAATGATAAGTGAGAAATCCTTAAAAATAGTTATTTGAATATTTCCTTATTTAGTTTTATTTGATTTAGTTATTGTTAAACGTGAAGAAATAATAGGACTACACATATTCAGAATTTCCTACGAAAATAGGTAGACCTATGCATATTACGTGCAGGAACAGGCATATGAATCTGCATTTTCTTTGAATTTAATTTAATGTTTTACTTTAAGTCATCATAACTGCCACATGTCGTAAATATTTTAAATAGTCACTCGTGTTTAACTGATTATTAATATGATAATATCATACTAGTAGGATTTACCTCTTCTTACTGATGATTTTATTCCTGTCTAAAATGTCTTTTTAAGTTAATTAAAAATAATGCAATGATTTTCTGTATTTTTTTAAAACAATAGAATATCCTAAGATTTTGTCAAAAATCCTCTTATCCTTGAAATACCATAAAAATCCTTGAAAAGGGATAAATTCCTTGAAAGTGGCAACCATGAACTAGGCCTATAGTCAGTATGTGGATATCCATTCAAATAGGTATATTAAACAAATCATGTATGTAGCCCTACCTAGGCTATCTGCTGGCATGTGGTTGCTTTTCAGGTATGTATCTATTGGTGGTTGTATTATTTTATAATTATAATGTGATAGTAGTACTTAGGCTTAGTGTAAATTATTATTAAAATATCGGTTATCGGTTTGATATCGGATATCGGATTATTGCTTGTGTCCAAATCGGTGTATCGGAATATCGGACTTTTTCCATATCGGCTCATCACTAGGTATTAGTGTAGTATTTGTCTCACCTGGCATCTATGAGAGGACTAAGAGCCGCAAGCAGTCCGCACCAGCTGGAGTTGATCAGCTGTGAATGCAGCTTCCGCTCATCTTCTGAGCCCTTGTAGCTGACGGCCATAGACTGTTCTTCCGAGCTCGTGGGCATACCTTCGATTGTTAGCGACACAGATCGAATGATATCCAAGAGGCAAGCGTATGCCACAGAAATACCATAACCATCTGGTATTGTGGGGGGTTCAATCTTGTCCATCATTTCCAAGCTGAAAGTTTCACGAGGTTAGTAAAAGAACATGCTACAATGTGTTAGCTAGGGTCCACATAAAATGGAACACAGAGATTCAGTACTTGTAACCAAATGACAATGTAAAATAAGATTGCTCAGAGACTAATAAAAAAGAATTGTACTTCTCCTTGATAATATTTAATTCAATTCAGAAATTCAGAACCCCAATCGGGATGGACTTTTTTAATTTCTGAATAGAGAACATACACCAAGTCCAAATATTGACGTGACGTGATATTGACATCTGGTTAACCTACTAAGTTGACTTGGCTTGTCCACTGGAGAAGGTCGCTACCACTGGAAGCCAGACCCCCCGAGAGAAGAAGCCGGGCTGTGGCGATACGCCTGGACCAACGGGCATGCCGGCAAGAAGCGCAGGGGGCTGACCCTGGGCCACAGGAACACCAACACCTAAACATTACGACCACAGTATTTGCCTCCAGGTAGATTAAACTATGGTAGTAATTCTATGAAGAGGAGCCTTATGTGGTGTGCATGCAGCCACTCACAGGACTTTCTATCAAGGTCAATTACTCATAGGGAGCAATGTTTACCAATGATACGCAACAGTTCATGTTTAAACACATTTAAAAGTTAGATTTCTTAAACATTCAGTGTATTAAACAAAATGGGTATGGTATCCCTATCACTTGGGAAGGCTAATTGGTGCATCCAAATTTGAATCCACTATCCAGGTTGAAAATTAGGCATTATTAGTGCAATTCAATATGACCAGTTCTTGGCATAACTCCTTGCGTAAAAGCTGCATCTCGTCGAGAGAGCAAGGCCCTGTTTGGCCAAAACAGTTTTGACGTTTTCGTGTGTTTTGTCTCTTTCTTATCTACGAGATCCCTGCAGTCACCGACCAGGTAAGCTGTTGGGTTCCCTCTCCACACCCCCATTTTACATTAATTACTAATTACTAATTAGGAATGTTGAAAATTAATCCTTTCAGCAAATATCCCCCCTCCCACTATAACCAAACTTCCATCATCACAAGTTCAACTGCATTAAATAAAAATGCAAAACGAATTGTTAATTGCACTGAATACTTGCTCCACTCCGGCACTGAAAGGTTGTATTGTACTTAACAAATAGCTTCCTTATGGTGAAAAATTAAGATTCACTCAAATCTTTTACTACATAACTAATAGCATAGGGTAGGGAAGCTGCAAAGAACTTATTGAACTCTATTTTTTTTATCTATTTTTCAAAAGCAGGAAATATTTGTCTTGTTATTGTTAAAACTAAAAGTTTAGTCTGTACAAATGACTAAACGGTACTTTAAAAGTAACGTAACCTGAATTAAAAGTTACATGAAAATAGGAACTTTTTTAGTTAAAGGTAAGATTCTTAGTAGGTAGGCTAATTAAAGTAAGTAAGTTACCACTAGTTACTAAAAAGTAGTGCGTACGCACTACTTGCGTCTAGTTACTGTTCAACACTGCTACAGCTAGCAGCAGAAAAAGTATCTCTAGAGGTAAAAGCAAGAAATACAAACCATTTTGGAGTGAGGAATTGCCAAAGCTGAGGGAGAGGGTTGCTGTAAGGAAAAAAGCAGAGGAATCAAATAATCTGGAGAGTATGATATGGGAAAACAAGGTGTAGAACTTAGATAAAAGATTATAGAGTAGAAGAAATGCAGCCAAAGACGAAAAAACACACTAAGTCAGGAATAAATTTACGAAAGATAAAAAAGACCCATACAATGCTCCCTATATTACGAGTAGGAATTAGAAGTGGTCGCGCGTGACTCACGACTTTTCTCATGATTGTGAGTGAACGTGAATGCTTTGAATAAGTAGGTACCGTGAATTTGTGTGATAATATAACATTCACGCGTGAATTCCTAAAATTCCTGCCCTAAAATTCAGCCATGTTTACGCGGACGAGAGAGTAATAAACCAACAATCTCTTGAATTTATTGTCTGCCAATCACTTGTACCGGTACTATTAATATCTAGTTATTTATTTGTTCACCACTCCCTCGAGAGGAGCAAATGACGACAGGATGTCTGCCATATTCTGACAATGCGAACATGACCAGGTTGGTGGCGATCGGATTAGAAGGGTGCTCCTCAAAATACCAACAATTAAGTAATTGTGATGCGCGTGAGTGCTTGAAAACGCTTTGTCATGCGTGAGAGTGCATAAGCGAGTATAGCTACTTGACAAATATTACGTGATTGTGCGAGTTAAATAAAAATTATGTTATTCGTGTGTGACTGTGCACGAGCGAGTATAGCTACTTGACAAATATTACGTGATTGTGCGAGTTAAATAAAAATTATGTTATTCGTGTGTGACTGTGCACGAGCGAGTATAGCTACTTGACAAATATTACGTGATTGTGCGAGTTAATAAAATTATGTTATTCGTGCGTGACTGAGCGTGAGCGAGTATAGCTACTTGACAAATATTACGTGATTGTGCGAGTTAAATAAAAATTATGTTATTCGTGCGTGACTGAGCGTGAGCGAGTATAGCTACTTGACAAATATTACGTGATTGTGCGTGAGTTAAATAAAAATTATGTTATTCGTGCGTGACTGAGCGTGAGCGAGTATAGCTATTTGAAAAATATTACGTGATTGCGCGTGAGTGCTTGAAAATGCTATTTGTCATGCGTGAGTGAGTATAGCTACATGAAAAATATTACGTGATTGTGCGTGAGTTAAATAAAAATTATGTTATTCGTGCGTGACTGAGCGTGAGCGAGTATAGCTACTTGACAAATATTACGTGATTGTGCGAGTTAAATAAAAATTATGTTATTTGTGCGTGACTGAGCGTAATCGAGTATAGCTACTTGAAAAATATTACGTGATTGTGCGAGTTAAATAAAAATTATGTTGAGATGTTGTAGGCTTTCACGACCCGTAGATGTCTTCTGTATGATCCCTGGGCTGTTTCGTCGTGTCGATGATGAGGCACTGCTCGACGTTTCGCCACCCATGTTGGTGGCTTCTTCAAGAATGATGATTCTTGATGATGATCATTCTTGAAGAAGCCACCAACATGGGTGGCGAAACGTCGAGCAGTGCCTCATCATCGACACGACGAAACAGCCCAGGGATTATACAGAAGACAAAAAATTATGTTATTTGTGCGTGACTGAGCGTGAGCGAGTATAGCTACTTGACAAATATTACGTGATTGTGCGAGTTAAATAAAAATTATGTTATTCGTGCGTGACTGAGCGTGAGGGAGTATAGCTACTTGAAAAATATTACGTGATTGCGCGTGAGTGCTTGAAAATGCTATTTGTCATGCGTGAGTGAGTATAGCTACATGAAAAATATTACGTGATTGTGCGTGAGTTAAATAAAAATGATGTTATTTGTGCGTGACTGAGCGTGATCAGAAAATTAGTTCACGTAACGTGAGTGAAAAATTGATCACGCGACCAACTCTAGTAGGAATGCACCGAACTGGACATATTTTAGGTATCGGCAGCACCGGCAATTCCGAGCCCGAGTTAAAATATGCCGATTCTAAGATTCAAAACTCCAGTGATTTTTAAATGGACGCCTATAGACTAAAGAGAACTTCATTTTTGACTTTGTTTTTATTTTGTGCTGTTAGATAGCGCCAGTAGCGGGGCACAGATCACAAACGAGCGCTGCCGCCTGAGCAAAGTGGGACAAAGGGAGAAAAAGCGCCTTGTTTTTTAAAGAAACCATACGAGTCTCCATGATGTTTTCTGAAAGCGACTTGATCTTTTGGTACACAACCTTACAAAACATCGTGTTTGTTAGGTAGCGACTTAGTGTGTAACATCCCTTAAGATATCATAAATTATTGTTTAAGCCTTCGTAAAAATATATCCAAAGTAAAAATGATATTTACTCCTAATTTTAAAATGGAAATAAATAAATCTAGTGTGGTGTAAACTTTGTAAGATCATGGAAGGCGAGGCATCGAAGGCTAGACAGCCTAGACCTACATGCAACTACTTTTGTAGGCCTACACAGAACCAAGAGGCCATGCCAAGTATCCAACATTCACAACATCGAACAATGTTTGGGGATTTTTCACGGCACCAAACTAACATGCATTTAATTTATAAACAGTAGGCCTACTAACCTAGGTCTAGACCTAGCCTAGGGACTTTGTTCTATGCATCTCTAGGTATTGGTCTAGCTGCGTTACAAGACTGAGTTAGGTAGTGATGTGGGTTTTCCGGAAAGATTCAATTTGGAAATTTCCCGCAAAAAATACATTTTCTATGATGTCCTCCATATACAGTATCATTCATAAAAAGAATGCAATTTATTCATTTCATGCACTTGACGGCAGCTGAAGCTAAATAGAATTATAAACTATGTAGGGCCTAACTCTTGTACACTGACAAATGACAACAGCTGACGCTTGGAAATTGAGATTTTTTTCAGCACAACCAGTCAACCAGCACAATTTTATTATCTTGGAACACATAGTATGTTTTAGTTGTTGTTAACGATTCAACGAATAATAATTTAAAAAACATTTATGTTAATATTTAAGGAAAATTTCAGACTCACATCCCTAGCTAAAAGCTAAAAGCTTAAAGTCTACTGGCCAAGAGTTAATTACTAATTGATAAGGCAGATGCCTGGTCATTTTGGCTTTCAATAAGCTTAGGCCTAGGCTCATTCTAGGAGTAAAGCCTAGGATTACCTATTCCACAATAGATTTGGGAGTGAAGAATGCACTGATTGTTCGATAGAAGTTTGTATTTAAAAAAGCATCCAAATTGGCATTGGTAAAAACTAAAAAGTGGTATAGGTAGGCCTACATCCCCAAGTAGGCAATTACAAGTTGTTCTAGGTAGGTAACTGAAGTTTTAATATAACACCATTTTCGTTTAAATGCAAGCTGTTGTAACATCTATACCCTTACACAAAGTAGACAAAAGATCTTATAACGCAATCAAGGATATTCTAGTACACTATTAAAAACCATAACTTCCAGAAGTGAGGTAAGGATAGGCCTACTCATCTACATGTGGAATTTGTGTTTATTTCTACATTGCATAAGTATTGATAAAATGTGTAATGGATGTTACATTACCTGATTTTAATGTTTAGTTAAGAATGTAGTGAAAACGACCAACATTTGTTATATAACAATTAGGGCTGTGCGAGCAGGGCTTTTTTAAGTCGAGCGAGATCGAGCGAGAATTTGAAAAAAATCTTGAATCTCAAGCGAGATTCGAGATCGAGCGAGATCCGAGATCAAGAGAGGTCGAACGAGATCGAGCGCATTGAAATTAGCCTGCTTAGGCCTGTTGTAGGACCCCAATGAAAGAATCACCTACACAAAATAATTAGGCCTAGGCGGCTTTGAAAGTAAAAATAGGGCCTACTTAAAAATAATATTTAAAAAGTAAACATTTCTCAGTTCAGTGCATAGGGGCCTAGGCCCGAGGCCTAGGGCTAGGCGTGGAGTAGGCCTAGCCCTAGCCTATCTCAGAGGTCCTAGGCTTAGGCCTAGGCTACATGTTGAACGAAATATAATTTTTGTTTCTTACTTTATTAGTTTATTAATCACATTAGGTTGGTAGTGAAAATAAAAAGTAACAACACCTACAGCGGCCTCAGTGTAATACCCCTTTAATGAATGTCGCAACGAGATAGGAATGTCGTAAGAAAAACCGATAAAGTAGTTTCTCTGTTGGAGTCGATAACGAGTCGATAAAGCGCTCTCTGCTCTCTACCGCCAACTTTACAAATCACGCTTCAGTTCAGTAGCTCGCACGATAGAGTGTGCTACCAGTGACCAGTCAAAATGCGCGATCTGTGTGCGCGTCGACAGACGCATGCGCGTTGGCAACGAATTTGTGAAATTTCGACTAGGCCTAAAATAAAATGTAGATGGATGTCTTGTTGTCATTTATTGGGTGTATGCTAGTGCTAGAAGTACCTAGCCTAGCTTTTGTTCTGTAGAGGAAAGTGTTTTAAAGTGAAGCCTATTTTATGCGTCATTTCACTCATTTGTTAGTAGGCCCTAGGCCTCCGATCTTCGGGTTTATCAAAGCTCCGATTACGGAATGGAACCGGGACTTGGGCCTAGGCCTATAGCCATTGGCCTAGCTCATCTAGGCCTAGAGATTTCTCGACAATGTGGCATGGCAATATGAAATTATTACGCAAAAATGAGGGAATAAATATTACTTTACCACGTCGCATAACGCAAGGTCCCGCATAATTACGACCACCATGGTCCGTGACGGAGATATCTTGAGACTAGATTTTTCGAGCAATTTGAGATCGAGATCGAGCGAGACTCGTTTTTCCGAGCAGTATGATCTCGAGATCGAGCGAGATCCGAGCAGCACTTTAATCTCGCTCGAATCTCGAAAAGTCGAGACTCGCACAGCCCTAATAACAATACATGTACAGTCAAACCCATCAAAAACGTTTTCCTGCTGGCTACGTCCAAAAATCAAAGACCCGAAAATACACCAATAACTATAAGTGTAGGTAGGTAATGTTAAAATTACCCGCGCAAAACGTTCCTGTACGATACGTTTTCCCGCCTAATACGCGATTATAACCGCGGACATTTCAAGCAAATAGTAAATAAGTTGCAATTCCAGGTCACTTGTAACATCTGTTACAAAAGCTCTGTAACATCAATTACAATAGAATAATACATTATTTAACACCCACCCAAAACAACCAATTTGGAACTTATCTAAGAATTAAAGACAAGATGTTTCAAATTTCAATGATTCCTTGTGAATAATAATAAACAAAGATTAGTTAATTTTCATTTGTGAGGTCCGAGATTTTAATGGGAGGAATACTTGGTTAAAAAGAAGTTTCCAAATTTAGTAATCTACGTTACGACACTAGGACCAAATCATTTAATTTATTCAAGATGGCCAACTAGTTAGGATTGACATTTTCTAGAAAAGTGAATCAGAAGTGCTACAAAATATTCACAGCTATGAATTTTATGGTGGAATATGTGTTTATAGAAGTGAAAATGTAACATCTGTTACATATGGAATGGTTATAAATAAAACAAGTTGAAGCTTGCATTGCACTTACCACCTCCAGTACCTTGTCCCATCGATTGTGGATTAACAAACAATGACTGCACGTATGCTCCAAGAGAATTTACTATGTCTTGAAATATGTTTGTTGCATGTGGTTTGAGATCATAACATTCACAGAATGATGTGAGCAATTCGGGCTGAACGGTCATCTTGTGTAAAACTTCAATGGCTAGTGAGCGTTGCCATACGGGCTTATCAGGGTCCAAAAACTTGACAATAAGAGACAAAAAGATTTCGCATTCCGTCACCTGTAAAGAACAAGCACGTAAAACACTAAACATGTAAAACACTAAAAACTATAGGCCTACTTGCAAGACTTTTAGGGACAAGACAACTAGGGAACATACAATTCAAATAAAAAATGCAAAAAATAGTAGGGCCTACAGTAGTTGCAGAAAGCATAAAATGAGCAAAAAAAATCATTCAATCTCCTGGGTGACCAGATTAAGAATGATAATGCCTAAGAAATAAGAATCTGAAATGAGCCAAAAAGAATGAAGTAGCAACTAAAGGTAAAAATTAAAAATAAGTTTTTAAATTAACATTGAGAGAACTCTTCTATTGACGGTGGGATCAGATCAGACCCTGATCAATTAGAGAATTTAATATATACTACTAGTACAGTAAACCCTCGTTAATACAAACATCAAGGGACCTAAAAATTGTCAATTCGTTATAGAAAAATTCGCATTATAAAAAAAATGTCAAAATTCAATGATATCATGCAAAATAAACATTGAGACGAAAAATCAATGTTTTTCTATGGATAGTAGCACGCGGGTACTATGTTTTTGGCGCGTAGAGTCAGCGAACCTGTAGTAACAAGCCACACCCACCATCAGTTGGAATCACGATGTAGCGAGAGATTGGTCGTATTCCTGTATCAATCGTTTGTTATTCCCGGAAATAATATCCTAACGATCGATTTTTAATATTTCCGATACAAAAACTCCGAGAAAAACCGATGCGATCGCGTATTTGGCTCTTCTGGATGACGAAATCACGCATTTGTACCAGCCATGCAGCTGACGAAATCGCGCGTTTGCACCAGCCTTTCAGCTTGACTCCGCCCAAACACGTGTGTGAGACGACCGCTCGGATGCGCGCAACGATGCGCATTAGATCGACAGCTAGAATTGCATCAGTTTGTTGCTTTGTTCTAGGCCTAGACGATGTTTATTAGCAATGTTTCTTTTTCACCATTCACCTACGTACGTAATATTCAACTTGCTTTATGGCGTTATTAGCATTGAATAACCAGAACACGAGTAATGACGGTCAGAAGAACAGTCGAAACTATGAAGATGTCCATCTACACACAGTTGCAAAACATGTTCTAGGCCTAGCCTGGCCTACACAATCAGTAGGCCTAGGCCTACGTCTCGCATTGTGTTACAGGGTGAAACAATCTTTATTTAATTAGTATATATTGCAAAACTTTCCTAATTTAATCGATCTTGAAGTAGGCTTGATCAATCAATTCCAGTTACATTTTTAAGTAAACATGAGTGATGTTTTTTACGATCTGTACAGCATTGAAGCAAGCGTCATATGGTCTTGTGTCACTGCCACAGCTGAAATATTACGATGTCTTGGAAGGGCAGGGATAATTACGGGCAGGTTAATGATTTTGAAATGGCCTTTTATTGAAGAGGTAGGGCCTATTACAATACAATAACACGTGGTCTGACCGGAGCACTGGTTTCACAACAATGTGTAGCAATTAAAACTCAATGAAAAATTGACTGGTGTCTGATGATCGGTCGCCGCCGGTGTCGCCTGGGCCTGCGGCGGGAGGGGTAAGGGAATGGGAAAACCACATTCCAGACGACAACAAGCCGGCCGGCTCTGCTGCCTGCTACGCTCGACGGACGAAAAAACTAGATACTCTCCAAGCTGAGCGTACAGAGTTTAAACATTACCGCGTCGGCGCGTATGTTTAAAATTATTAGTTTGTATTAAACAAGGAACATTCTGTACTAATGCCATCCAGGGGGTAACAATTTTGTTCGAATTACGTAATACACGAAGTTTGTAATATCTGTTTCATTTAACATGGAATGCCCTATTTATGAGGCTGGGACTGTCTTTCTAGTTGGCATTACCATACAATTCTCTTAATCCGAGTTTGGTATACCGAGGGATTACTGTAGTAATAATTTAATAAGATCTAGGCCTAAATATAGTGTTACAAAAAAGATAAATTTAGTGAAGTAATAGACTGCAGTAGATTGTGATTTGGCAATAAACTAAATACTGTACTAAATAAAGCTCATTGCCAAATTGGACATGTTAACTTGGATTTCAAACTTGTTCCGTGCATCGGTCGATACCAGAAAGTACCGGTACTAGAATGGATGCATAAAGAATGGATAATGGTAATGGACTAATAATAAACTTACTAGAAATAGCCTACTCTCACATCTGAAGTGTAATCTCCATTCTAATGACAAGAATTACACCAAACAAATGGTAGTGGAAGTTATTTAAACTATACTTTAGAAAATAAGGCAAACTACGTATTAATAATTTACTAACTAATGGTGCTGGGCCTAAAAGAAGGTAACATTTTTTTTGCTTACCAGAAGGCTATGATATTTCTGAATAAGAATTGAAACAACTCTTAAAAGTCTCATGCTTATTGGGAAATACGGTTTATCCAAAGGCGTGGCTTGTTGAACACTCGCAGGAATCGAACTTCGATACTTGATATTTGGTGAAAACAATTTAATGACAAGAGCGCAAACACGTTCTTTTAACAGAAAACTGAACTCAGGATGCTGAAACAATGAATTGCAATATTAAGTCAGTTAAATACAAAGTAGGTAGGCCTACTCAGGCAATCTGGTGTAATAGTGATCAGAGCAGACTACAAACCTGGAAGAACACTGATGAGAAGTTTGTGAGCACAGATTCCAGGAGCTCCAAGCCAAATGTCCGAGTCATTTCCGTCATTCCCATTAGCCAGTATGGTTGGTCAGCATTTACTAGTTGGACCAGATCCTGTGTTCAAATCAAACCAGATGGTCAAACACTAATTTACGAATTAGGCCGCTTGGTGGAAGTTGCATTGATGGATCAACGTATGGCCTATCTCCATGCATTCCTAATTTGGTGGTGAATTGTAGAAGTACGGGGAAATTGTAAAAGTAGGGGCTATGATTTTCATGAGAAATGTTTCTTAGATTGTATCCAAATTCATAGGCTAACAGATCTAAGTTCAAAGGTTTGGAAGGACCTCTGACAAAATTGGCGTAGGACTAGCTGTTTGTCTGGTTGAGAGCGGACTATCAGTAAAACACAGAAAAATACAATTTTTATGAGAAACATTTCTTAAATTGCACTTAAAACCATGCAAGTTCCAAGTTGCCAGTAAGAGATTTTGAAGGTCCCTATAAAATTAATTCAAGATCGTAAAAGCATTTTGTCCAAAAGAGCGCAAACAAACATAGGGGAGATTGGGGTAATAAGGAATTGGGGTAATTGGGAACAAGACTTATAAATCAAAATTTTGAAAATGTATATTTTTATGAAAAATTGTTTGGTAAGGGCCATACCTTCTTCTTTGATAATGTAATCAATTCTACTGAGAAAAGTAACTATTGGTTGGTATTTTTATGACTCTTGTAAGGTACTACAAAAAAAAGTGTAATATGTTTCTTACAACATTTTAAAAATTGAATTTTCCCTTCTTATTAGGGGTGTGCGAGTACTCGAAATGTCGAGTTTTTTTTTATACTCGACATCGAGTCGAGTTTGGTTTTAGGCTCGAAGTTTTCGAGTCGAGTTTTAAACATATGAAATCCTATGAAAACTGAAAAGAACCATCATCACAGTAGGGCTAGGCCTACGTACAGAGACCTGGGCCTAGGCTTGTTACAACCTAGGCCTACTACGAGTGTACTGCGACGGCAAAAAGTAGGCCTTGGCCCTAGAGACTGCGTGCTTTCAAAATTATTACGATAAACAACAACGGAGACTTGGATGCGGGAATCGGGGATAGGACTAGGCCTAACCTAGGCCTACACGGCGTCGAAAACAAATATCCTTTATTGGTTTCGTTGCGTCTATATCACTAATATTTCAGATCAACTATCGAGAAGAAAGAATGCCAGTGAACATTCCATTAATGCACTTTTTACGTATTTTACAATCGTAGTTTGCGTAGTTTGACATGTTTTATGTCTCTTCCTCCAATCTTCCATCTTTGCTTTGATACCGGTGTTTGGGATGACGCGAGCGACGCGTGGCGCGCTCCGTCGGCCATCGCTAGAACTAGAGTTGATAAAGAAGGTTCTTCTTTATCGACTTCTTTATCGACTGCTGTAACTTGTTAGGGGTTAAATATCAATGAACTCGTTCCATTCAAGGGCGCGGAATATTCAAATGTGCTGAAATAGCATTGGATATGCCTAGACCGCGAATATTATAATGCGAGTGCGAATTTGGAGGATTTTTTTTCGGGTTAAAACATCGCAGCAGTATTGTTATGGGGCCAGGAACTCTTAATAACATTCTGTTTAATTATAATTTTATTGAAATTGACCAGCACAAAGGGCAGGAAGGCCTCAATAGCCTAATACAAGTACAATGATGTATTTTTTATATCTTTACAACAGAAAAATCGTTGTGTTTCAAGTGGACCGACTAAATAAAAAAATAAAAAAATTTGAAATGAATACTCGACTCGACTCGATACTCGAGTATTTAAAGGAATACTCGACTCGACTTCAAAATGTGCTACTCGCACACCACTACTTCTTATACATATTAAAAGTAGAAAAGACATTATGTCTATTTTATCTCCTACATATGAGAGTGCTTTATTATGATTTTTGAAATTTTTTATCTCTTTTCTCTCTTAGAATTTGCCCCAAAATTCATATTTTTGGGGTAAAAGAAAAGGGAACACCCATGCCATGAGGGGTAAATAGGAATACTATGGGGTCAAGAGGAATGAGCCATATAGTGTAATGCTATATCATAGGGGTAAATGGGAACAAACATGTCTCGTTGTGCAGGTAGGGTGACAAGAATCCACAATCATCAACCACTGGAATTTGAAGTAAAATTCCTAGAGCGTAGAGGTAATATCTTTGCTTGGCCCTTGAGGGATGACTTCGACATCAATCAAAAGGCAAATCTTTTCCTAGGCCCAATTAAGCTCATTGGGGTCACTAAATTTAATTTAGAACCAAATCCAAAAATAATTCAATCATTTTGGGAAAAGTTTAAAACACAACAAGTAGGCCCTGATGAAAATCTAGGTTAATAAACTTAAATGTGTAAAATGTGAGGGAAGTGTTCCTTATTGCCCCCACTTAAAAAGTGTATATTTTTCCTTTTAAACAGTAATTCATGCATTACAATTTCTATATTGTAATTTTTCATGATACAAATACTTTTGTTTAATATTACCATCATTCTATGAGAAGCTTTGTGTAGTTTTTAAGACAAAAATTACATTTTAAAAGAAACTGTGATGTCATGTTTCTAGCTATTAAAAAAATACTACAATTTGCATCTGTTCTAACTTTGTCAATAAGCAAGATATCAAGATGAATTTTTTTGCTACTTAATTATAGGCTACTACAAATACCTTTCCTATTTTGCCCCATGTATTTTTAATGCACCTACCTTGCTTCTTATAATGCTTGTTCCTTATTACCCCAACATTTTGGGGCATTTTGCTTGTTCCTTATTGCCCCACAATGTTGGGGTAATAAGGAACAATATGTGTGTGTAGAAAAAAAATCATTGCATCTTAAATAACACATGAATGCAAAATATTTAATTTTATTAAGAAAGCCAATGTTTCAATGTATCTGATACCACTAAAACATTTATAATATGTTTTTCTAGTTATATGTAAATTGAGATCGTAGGTCAACTTACACAAATTTGTTCCTAATTACCCCAATCTCCCCTAGGCCTACCAAAAAATTTAGTATTTAATAAATTTATTTTAACAAAAAACACCGGAGCTATTTTTCTCATTGTAGTTAAATTGAAGTCTAGGTGCTACGTTTGCTACACTCAATCAATATTTAAAAGAAAGTAGCAAATTAAAAGTTCAATCAATATCACATTTGCTCTATAGGCAATAGGTCAATAACCAATAAATTAGTGTTATCGTGTTGTTATGATCGGCCTCTTCTATGGAGCTCAGGCTGGAAATCTTACAGTATCCATAAGCAAGGCCTTTCATTATGTCAAGGGAAAGCTAGAAAGACCTACCTGGAACATAAGATATGCATCGGCAGCACAGGGTCTCAGTCCTTTCGGTGCTATATTGCTTGGAATCTTCAACTCTTCAAAGTTCACTTCGGCTTTCTCACTAGCGACATCCTTTGTTTTGAAATACTCATCTTCAGCCACTACTCGCTCAAACACGAGTGAGACCAGTTGTCGCACTGTTGCTCCAGCAGTGTTGATGGTGGTGGAGTCTTTAGTAAAGTGAAGTCGAAAGCACAGAACTAAATTCTAAAAAGAAAAAATATTATAAAATTAGCATCTCACATCAAGAAACATCCATGCAAAATGGAGACTGAATAGATGCTATTTCCCGACCTCTTAATAATAATAATAATAATAATAATAATAATAATAATAATAATAATAATAATAATAATAACAACAATAAAAATTAAAATAATAATAATAATAATAATAATAATAATTTTTTTTCAATTTATTTATAACATCATGTACAAAATGGAATAAGCTTCTTTCCACAAAGCCTTATGAAAAGGCTTATCTGTGGTTTAAATAAATACAAAAATACATGAAATATCTGCGATAAGTGTGAGTTATTACAATAGCAATACATAAAAACTTACTAGGAACTCCATAAATGATTAAATTAAATAATAAGGAACAAGAAAATAACAAACGTCAAGAATGAACAATACAATAATACTCAATTTAACTGAACTCAAACAATTATAAAATGTTGCGCCATGGTAGGGGTAGTGGTCAGCAACTGTCGTCTTCTATGCGCATAGTTTCAAGATAATGACCTTTAATTTCTGATTTTATGGCTGATATTTTATCTAAATTTCGTAGATGAACGGGAAGGCTATTAAATATTGCAGGTGTTAAGTAAAAAATTGTTCTTTTCCATATTTGTTGTTAAACTGTGGTAAAAAGTAATTTCCTCTTGTTCTCCACCTCGTGACCCCCCTACCATCGTACGGAACATTATACATTCTATTAAAGTAAAATTTTAAAATGAATTTATACCTGTACAGGTATGATAAAGGTAGTACATTACAAAAGTTAAACTTCATGGCTATACTATTGTAGTTAACATTGTTTTGTAAAAAGCATGGTGTAATTGTTTTAATCATTGCATTTTGAAGGTTTGATATTAAATTCACGTGAGAGAGCGAAGCAGAGCCCCAGGCCAACAAACCATATGAAATAATAGATTCAGCTATAGCAATGTACACAGACCGTAAAAGTTAATAATAATAATAACTAGGGAAACGCCAAAGTCGTTGTTAAACGAGTGAGTTAGCCAAGTGTTTTGACTTCTAAAACCAGACCGTTTGGTCACCTTACACTCACTCTGCTTGCCACAATAATTATTTAAATTGAACATTCAAAATGCGAATCGTATTCAAAACGTATTAGCGTGAATCATTAACAAATTTCCAAGATAAAACAAAATCACCTAATTTTTATTTCTCATTTAACACCCATTAAAAATAATATGTGGGTGTAAAAATATAAAAAAAGTAAGAACTGACGGCTATCGAACACCATCCATCCATCCATCCGTGCGGTAGGCTAAATGGTTACCACTTCGCCATGCAGGCCACGTCAATCTCATCCCGCTAACTGCTACGAAACAAATGCCATTGATATTATTAAAAATCACATTTTTATTTATTGTAGGCTTAAATTGCAATGGATCAAGCTGATTTTGTTAACAGTTCTTAGTAAACTCGTACCGGATGTCTGTTTAAAATTTCAGCGCAATCTGTTCAGCGGTTCGGCTGATTTTCGACGTACAGACAGACAGAATCACAGAATGAGAGCCGTTTGAGTTGAATGGAGACACTCAGTCGCTCCGCTCCCTCGTTTAATAATAATAATAATAATAATAATAATAATAATAATAATAATAATAATAATAATAAATGGTTTATTGTCATAGTATCTACATTTTGCAAGAAGCATTTTAGAAGAAGCGTTTAGGAAACGATCTTGCACTTACACCCTTAGCCGCTCTGCGGAGAACAATTGTCAATGTACAAGTTTCTGGTATTATTGGATTTTCAGATGTACAGACAAAATACAGAAAATTAGAGAACAGTAAAACTTATAGTTATAAATTATTATATAAATAAATAGACAAGAAATATGTTCATGAATTACACTTTCATAATCTCGAGTCTAAACTAAACTTAATTTTACTAGGTTTTCAACTAAATACTCGTTTATGGAGTACTAGCCTAATATCATAATATGCTTTTGCGATAAGGAACTTTTTTACAGAGTATTTAAAACGGTCTAATGAGCCTATGTTTTTTAGTTCAGTCGGTAGTTTATTGAACAATTTTATGTGTGTGTAATCAAAGTTTGTTTGGGTTGAAGATATTGAAAAATAATTTACATGTATGTTGTTTTTTAGACGTGTGTCGTGGGTGTGGATATTGTTATTTGTTGGAAGTGTTTTTATGTTTTTTTTTTTACTTTTAGGATTGCCTGTAGAATGAACAAACTATAGAGTGTTAAGATATTTAATTTGATGGAAGAGAGGTTTACAGTGTGATCTTCGAGACTTGTTTAGCATTGGCCGGATTACCTTCTTTTGAATTATAAAAACTTTGTTGGTACTGGGAGAGCAGCCCCAAAATTCAATTCCATACCTTATGTGTGCCTCAAAGTTAGAGTAATATACTAGTTTGGCTGTTGCAATGTTTGCTACAGACTTCATTGATTTGATTGCAAAGTAGCCAGAGTAAAGTTTTTTAACACATTCAATGCCATACGCTTTTAACCTGGGCAAATCCCCCTGTGCCAGGCATTTAGGCTCTATCGGGGATGTTTTACGCTCTTTGAACCAGTAAGCCTATAGTAGGTTTAGGCCTAGGAGGTTCTTGGCTTACAGGCACAGGTATAGCTGTTTTAGGCCTAGGCCTACTAGGACCTGCTTCTTGAAAATTATGAATAGCCCTACCTTCAACAGCTTTCGGCAAAAACATATCCATTGAGCACAAACCCCCTTGTTGTAGACCCATCTCCACTTGCAACCTCATCAATTCCGTCATTATCACTATCTTCAAACTCACTACATTCATTGCCACTAATATCAGAGTTGTCTGACTTATCACTACACAAATTAAATTCACTTTCTGAGTCCTCATCCATGTATATTTCACACAAAATGTCATCGTTTGACAGACGTTTCTCACGCGCGGAAGCCATTGTGAATAACAAAAACACAGAAACGAATTTCCACATTCACACACGTGTTTCCCGTCGATAAATAATCATCCTGGCCGATAATGCGCTGAATATACATGGTGCTGCTATCTGTCGGTCATATTGGGAACTTACAAGGCTGTGAACTAGTCGCAGTCGATAATACAGACCGATTCTATGACGACGAGCTAAAAACGTCAATCGACGTCCTTGGCAATAGTGCTACTATGCTCGCTAAAAACGTCAATCGACGTTTTTGGCACGCAATGTGTTAATTAGCACTTTGATGTGTTCGTGCCAATTGAGTTTACTGTCTATTATTAGTCCCACAAAATTTGTTGATGCCCCTACTTTGATTAAGGTATTATTTGTACTATTGTATACTGTTTTTATTTCTACCCGTGGGTCTTTGTGAAATTCAAGAATTATAGATTTAGTTTCATTTAATAGCAGTTCATTATCGTTGAACCATTCTGTGGCATTAGCAATTTTGATTTCAGATATTTGTTTTAGAGTCGTTATGTCGTTGGCTATGACTATTATGTTTGCATCATCGGCAAACATTTCAGAGTCTAGTATATTAAAAGGAAAGTCGTTGATAAATATTAGAAAGAAAATTACTTGAAGGTTGTGAAAGACTAGTTCACGCAGCCTACATTGACCAAGGCTATTAGTAGTTTTAGGGCGCTTTAACAGTGAACACTATTCGTGAAGGTGCAACGATAGGCTAAAATATACGTTCTGACTTGAGACTATAAGAACTATTAAATAGCCATATGGGTAAACATAGAATAGGGATAGGCCTAGATTACACCAAATTGGTTATGCAAATGATATTCTTGCTCCTGATTGGATGACTACAATTTGGATAAGGCTAGGGCTAAAGTATAAAAGCTAATTATCTATTCGTAGCTAGGCTATAGTGCTAGTCATTACTCATTAGCATTGTCACTAGCTGAAGAATCACGTGTGTAAATGCACTTAGCAAAATATGTGCAAAATACGCACACCGGACTTAGATGTTGATTTTTTCAATGATTTAGGGTTATAAAACTAAGGATGCCCATCGACATCGATTAATCGATTAATAATCGATGTCGAAGCAAATTTTCGACATCGATTTTTTATTTAAAACATCAAATCGATTTTTATGATATAGATATTTTGTATTTTTTGCCAAATCCAAAAATCGCCAATTTCAAGTATAAATATTAAAATAATATAAAGCGCATAAAAAAATAAAATCCCCCCAAAAACGGTCTCTTAATTTTGTCCCCATCATTTTTCACAACTTTTTCATCGCGAGTTTTCAATGACAGCGCGCGCACACTGACGTGTCTTTTGTCGCCTCGCCTGCACTGGCCGGCCGGCCGGCTGGCTACGCCCCGCCCCCTCCCCGCATCGAGCTCTCACTGCCTGCACTCGGGGTCAGCGACCTTGCCGCCAAGATTGAGGTTGGTCAAGGGATGTGCGACTGCGAGGGTGGTACATCCAGTCATCGACGTTGTTTCACTTGTGTTTTAGTCGGAAATTAAGTTGACGTGTTCTCTTCAGTCGGTTGTAATATCCATTGCAATCTGCACTTTTAACAAATTCTTATTATAATGTTGGATATTTTTCGTTTTTTGTGTGGTGATTTTTAATACAGACTTTTTGTTACAGAACAGTTATTTATTGTTCGTTTTATTTTATAATATTTATTTTTATATTTTCGTAATAAAAACAAGTCTTATGTAAAATAAATTGAAATGATTTTGTTCCTAACATCATTGATTAAAGAAGGCTATAACTAGAGGTAGTGAAAAATGGTGATAACGAAATTCGCGAATTTTTTTTAATGTCCTTTTTAGTGCCTAAAATGTAATATTGTCAACAAATTACATCATTTAGAGATGGAAAAAACACATTTTGAAATCGCGAAATTCGCGAAATCTCATGTATAGCGCGAAATAACGAACAAAATTGTATGAAACTGGTCAAAACGTGAATTAACTCGCGAAATTGAACCGTTTGGAGTGCAAAATGTAAGGGATTGTGGAGGTGCCGGTCCAGTTTTGGTGGAGGTGCCGGTCCAGACTGAATATTACGCGTGCGGTAGGCGGAACAGTCATCAAACAGTCAACGCAACGCGCGCGTCACGGGCTTCACGGAAATAGACCGCGGAAATAACGGCGCGTATATTACTCCGCGGAAATAGTCCACCAAAATAACAGTGCATACAAATATTTATTTTTTGTTGGGAATCGACTCTGAATCGATTTTTAGGTCACAATGATCGATTCTAACTTTTTGGAATCGATGTCATCCCTAACTTAAGGGGCTCCGTTTTTTTTTTTTTTTTTGATTTTTGGATTTTTTCGAAACATTTTTGACAATTTTTTCGAAATCGCAAAAAACGCGAAATTTGGGTTTTTAAAAACGAAATTTGCGTTTTTATATCACCATTTTTCATTACCTCTAGCTATAACATGTAGGCCTACTTCACTTGTTATCTTGTCGACCTTGAGTGCCTCTGAATTTCCGTCTGTCAGTACTAATAGCCTGCTACACAGTACACACCATATCAGCTGTTGCCTGCACGCACGTGTGAGAGGTGCTGATAAAACTTGTCTGCAGCAAGGGAGAGAGAGATAGTCGCGTAGTATTTGCCTCACTCCATGCAGCCCGGCGGCCGAGTTGTGCCAGATCAGCTATTGCGTAGGAGCGGGCGGGGTGAGGGGGGGGGGGGGGGGGAGAACTCGCCGGCCGGCCTGCATCACGGACTAGTGTTGACACTACTTGACGTTCTCGGGAAACATGATACATGTACTGCTCCGTTTTTTATGTAACTTCTCACGCGTATTATTTCGTACTGAACGAACCCAGGACTAATATTTCAGCTACAAAGGCGAATTTTGGAATTTCGATGTCGATTTTTTTGGTTTCGATGTCGATGTCGGAAAAATTTCGACATCGCGATTTGACATCGATTTTTTTGATTCGATGTCGATGTTGGCATTTAACATCGATGGGCAACCTTATATAAAACGTCAACATTTGCAGTGAATTGGTCGAGCAATGAATAGGGTAGACCTTTATGCACAACTTTAAAGAAGATTAGGCAAGTGCTCGTCAGAGGATGTAGAATGGTTAGTAGTTTTAGGGCGCTTTAACAGTGAACACTATTCAGTCAGAACAGCAGTCTGAACAATATTAACCCGACTTTCTTAGAGTTTAATTTGTTAGCCTAGTTGATTTCAGTTAAATTATAGTCTATGATGGCTTTTGAAAACAAACAAAATTGATACAGTACATTTTAACAAGATTGGGACTGATAAATTTCGGCACATGGAAAAGACTTTTTTTAAATGAGTAGGCTTAATTTAAAATGTAGCTAAGAATCCTAAGATCTTGACTAGAGCAGGTAGCCCCCAAACAAACACAGATACAACTGTGATTACTTACCCTAGCAAGCGTATCACCGTGAACCACTGTATTTGTTGTAAGAAGCAAAGTGACACTTTGTAGAATCTTTACTTCTTCTGTACCAGACTCCATGAGCATCCATAGAGTGTCCGTTACATAGCGAGCTCCTTTCTGGTCTAGGACTTGGTGGGTCATTAGGCGTTGTATAATTCCTAGACAAATCTGAAACACATAACACAAACATGAGAAAGAGAGCCACAACCAATTACCTAAAGACCTCCTCCTTACCTCCTTACCGTAAATGTAAATTTCTGTATAAGCTTAGGGTAGTAATTTTAGACAAAGTCTAAGTAGGTCAACATTTAAATGTTATTTATACAGTATGCATTTATTTTTTCAATGCACAGCTTTAGGTCTAAAAACATAAAGTTCTAATGGGCCTATACATATTTCATAGCCATAGGTACTAGGTAGCCTTTATAGGTAGATGCGAGACTATACTAAATATTATAGAACAATATATAGAGTTGAAACAACTGTGGATATCGATTATTGATTTAATTATTGATAATTTACTGGCCAACAATTTAGCCCCTAATATTGATGGGGCCTAATCCCCAGTCAGGGGATTAAGCCATGTAAAAATTGACCCAAGTATCTATAAAAACTGTATAGGCTTAAGAAAGAAAAACATATTAATGAAAAACAATAAATACATAAAAGCTACCTGGAATATGATGGGAATTATTAGTCTTACTACTTGTTTAGGGGTATCTACGCTAGCGCTACCTATTGAGAGTTTGCTAGCACTACGTGACAGACAAACACCCATTTCAAACATAGAGATACACTTTCTCACGTAAAAATCACTTGATCCTTACACAAGGTATCAAAATTTCCCAAAAGTTGAATCAGCCGCAAAAAAAAGACGTCAACAAACTTAATTCCGACGGCTGTTCTGCGTGGTTTGAAATGGAATTGCAGACATCGTCTCAGCTATTTGTCTGCAAAGTGCAGAGAAAGAGACATGTGCCCCGTGCTCGTGCGGTTCTGCGCAATGACGTCACACACAAAATAATAGTGACTAGTCCTAGTTTTAGGTCTACCCTAAGACATCAATATTACAGATAAAGGGCAAGAGTAACCTAAAGGAGTATATTTTCATATTTAATGGGGCTGCCGGCTGACACATGTCAATGCTCTTGCATGTAGCTAGGCCTATAAACATAAGTAGGGCGTACTAATTAATACAAATTGTAGGCCTATGCTTAGTAGTCAACAGACAATAAAATGAACAAATGTAATTTCTACCTTCTGCCCATAAAATACAACTACAATAGGGCCTACAACTTTATTTTCAAGTGGCCACCACTTGCTTAAAAGCATCCTGGACAAACACTCCACCACCACCAAGTGTTTGGGCTACACCACAGAGAGGCAAACAACACCATGTTACGAATTATTGGTACCGAGTTATGGCTTGGAGAAGGAAGCATTTTAAATGTCACACAAATTTAAGCCTTCTGTCAATGCATTATCACACAAATGTTTATTTTTCATATAACCATATTTTTAAAAAAAAAACTACTACAATGAAGTAAAATTTATTATCTACAAACAAATCTAAATATCAATCTCTACTACTCTAGCAAAATGAAATGAAGTGAATTAACCTAGATAGATAGGTAAGCCTATTGTAGCCTACTTCTGCAATAATAAATTTTAAATAATCTGACAGAATGACTTTGCCTTAGTCTTATCTATTTCCAAACAGAAAACTGGCTGACAGTGATGGCACTGGCAATGGAAAATGTGATAGGCCCTACCACTGCATGGCATTTAGGAATAAAGCTGCTGAGATGCCAGGCATACAATTAAAATCACATAAAAGCAGCCATTGATAGCAAATATCTGCAAATAAAGAGATGTTTAGTACCCAATGATTTATTATTTATTTCTCTATAAGTTGTGACAACAATATTAGTTCCTACTTGTATTTATTATGATTTTCTATAAGAATTACATTATTAATTTTAATATCTATGAATATAATTATAGTGGCTTTAAATTAGGGAAGACGACGGGTACCCAGGTACCGGGTACCCGCCCGACGAAGTCGGGTACGGGTACGTGTTTCCACTACCCGTTTACCCGTAAAACCCGGTTCCTGAATTGAGGAGTCACATTGTAGGTGGAAGGCTAATGTAAACATGCGCTTTCTCATATCTTTTGTGCTTGGCGGCATTTTTGTTTTGAATTATAATGTCCTTTGTTCATGCCGCCGACTTGTGGCAGTGTGCTGAGTATCCCCCCCCCACCCCCCTCCTGCTTAACCACTTGTGCCATCTTCCAGAGATTATACTGCATAAATAATTACCACAACATCACTTATGTTTTCAATCTGCTAGAAGTCAAAACTTAAGCCATCACCCATGGTGATAAACCTTTCCTTATCTTGTTTACTCTCATTCTGGCTTTAGTCCCCCCCCCCCACCACGCCCCGCGCCAACGCATCGTGAGTCGTGACCTTGACTTGACTGTGTCAAGATATAAAGCAGATGTAACAAAACAGTGAGTGTTATCTTAATGGCCCGCTGCTGTTCCTCTTTCGTGATTATGAAATACTACTTCATCGGCACGTCATTGTTTATAGAACAGCATTACATCGTCCGAGATAAATTACGATAATTGATGAGCGCGTTTCTTCACAGTTCATTAGACACCCCACACGATTTTTTTGTGTTACTACCCGGGTAACCCGCGGGTAATGTGGACGGGTACCCGGGTCGTAAAAAAGTCGGGTTTCGTCATCCCTACTTTAAATGTAAGTTCTGTAGGCCTAATGATGAACAACATTAGGTCCAGTCTTCTGTATGATCCCTGGGCTGTTTCGTCGTGTCGATGATGAGGCACTGCTCGACATTTCGCCAACTTGGGTGGCGAAACGTCGAGCAGTGCCTCATCATCGACACGACGAAACAGCCCAGGGATCATACAGAAGACATCTACGGGTCGTGAAAGCCTACAACATCTCAACATTAGGTCCAGTCCTAGTATTTATAATGTGTGCCCACAACATGTAGGCATAGGTTAAACCATGTTTTAAACTCACCTTCACTATTTTCTGATCTTTGGTTTCACATCCTTGTACCAAAGGATACAAGATTTGGTTGACTACATAGTAAACTGGTGTTTGAGGATTAACTGCAGCATTTCGGATTTTTACAATGCCCTCTTCGCAAGACTGAAATTCAACGAAAAGGATATTTATTAGGTTCTAGTTACAAAATGGTGTCAACAAATGGCAGGGATGGCAATCCTTTGGCATGCGTGATTGACTGATTGGGCATGCGCGACTGGTTCAGTAGGAACATAAATAAACATGTAGGCTATGGTCTTCCTGTTTAATACATTTACCATAAGTTTTAATATTGTAGGCCTATTGCTGCTCTATCGGAAGAATGCAGATGCTGGCGGCATCGGCGCCCAATGAGCGATCAGTATTTCGAATTAGGGGCCGCTGATTGGCTAGAACTAGTCTGACGGTGACGTCACCATCTGCAAACTCCCGATGGAGCAGCTATAGGCCTACCCACATCATACCCAATCCATTACAAAACTGGAGAACTTTTGTCCTCAATATTGATATCACGAACATAATTGAAAAATAACTGAACATTCACGTGCGTAATATTGAATCTGGCAAACAATATTTTCTAGTCCTTTTTTTAAACTTGGTAGGTACAAAATAACATCCGCTAAATGATATAGGATTAGATTTACAACCTTTCAATAGATTAAGAAAACTGTTCAATTTGTCAAGAATCCAGATCAGTAGACTCGATTAATGTGATGACATAAATAACAGAAATCATACGAATCAGACAGCTCAGCAATTATTGTCGTTCACGACTTGAATCTAGGTAGCCTATATATAATTAATATAGCCTACAAGATTTAGTGTGGTAGGCCTACCTACATAAAGTGCAAAATAGTATTGGCCCTAGAAATTGATTTTTAAATAATATTTTTTTAAATTAATTTAATGAACTAAGAACTGTTCTCAAGGGCCAAGGCTAATTAACATCATACAGACTTGGAAGGAAATAAATACCTACTTGTACAAAGTGCTGTAAATACCAGTTTGAGCATGCAAGAGTTGATACCAGACACATAAAGATGCTTGAAAAACTGACAATGGCTTTTTTTAAGTTTTCCTCATCATTATCTATAATAGGCTATCCGTAGGCCTATATAAATATATGCAAAAAACATGAAAAAATAACGACCGTGACTTAATGTAGGGCTACTAGTAGGCCTATACAGAATTTTTTACCTTGGTTTTAAAGTAGGCAACTAGCCTAGGCTATCATAGCAAATATTAGAAAGTCCTAAAAAAGTGCCACCATTGGGGATTGAAATTAAAACAACTTTTTTTTTTAAATTTGAATTGTAGGCTACTTATTCTTAGTGGATGAGCAAAGCAAAGACTCTTATTTCATTTACCTTGAGAAAAATAGTTTTTTTTTTGTCTGTTGAACTTAGATATTAAACTTAGATGAACTTAGATATGTTTTGATTTTAGGGACGACCGAAGAAATATTTCTCATAGAAATCATACTTTTAGGACAACCATAAAAGCTCATCCATCAACGAGACTGAAAAAAGCATTAGCGAAGCGGCCTAGTGTAGTCCTACATGGGAGATGTAAGCCTATGAAGAGTTGGCCAACCCCATATTAATCTACTAGTAAGTTAATTACGCAACTTAAGTTGTTTTTCCCCCCCATGCAGGGCCTATCCAAGATAAGCAAACAAAGGCTAGACATAAAACATAACTAGGGCTAAATTATGTTTTTAAAATATCTTAATTTAAAGTCTAAAATAGTTGTATAGGCCTATGGGAACTGTATTATAGATACCAATAGTTTTATAGGTCTAGGTAGGGCATAGATGAATAAAATGACAACCCTGAGTCAGTAGGCCTGGCCTACACTACGGTACCGGTAGTGTAGCTAGGCTTAAGCGGCCGTCACACGGTCGAGAAAATCGCGCGAGTTGGCTCGCGCGAGTTTATTACCATCCTTGTCACACGACAGACAATGAAGAATACAATAACGCCACCTATTGGTGTTCACTGGTCACGTGTTACGGTAGTGGGTTCTGATTGGCTCTCGCTACCTCGACTCGCTAGGAAGTTGAACAAGCTGGACATTTTTCGTGGCGAGCGCGAGCACGAGCTCGCGCTCGCTGGCTCACCATCTGACGGGGAGGCGGTGAGTTCCATGTAAACAAGTGCAGGCCTACTCCCAGAGAGTTACTCGCGCGAGTTGGCTCGCGCGATTTTCTCGATCGTCTGACAGGCGCTTTAATGTAGTAGAAGCCTATGTTTACTCGTAAGTCTACTTTGTAAACAGTTATTCTGATCTGAACAAACAAAGATGAATATTTACCTTTGTGCAAAGGTGGGCCTATGATGGGTAGGATCTACCAGGTACCCTTTAAAGCAAAACCTAATGCTATTTAAGTACGGTATTTAGGTAGGTAACTGAATACACTTTACTGAAGTTTTGAAGCTCGAAGCAGGCTCAGTTCATTCATCAGCCCGAGTCAAAACCAAAATGAAGCATGCTTTAAAGATAAGGTAGGCCTAGTTTAAACCTACCTGGCCGGAGGTAGCCTGAGACTACGTGAACTTGATTTGTGATACATACAGGTCTAGGGCATAGGCCTATCATCTGAGTTAAGAATTTGTCATTAAGACAAATTAAGGCAATAGACCATTTCGTAAAGTCTCTGTGCATGCGCGAACGTTGGCAAGGTATTGTGGGTGTGGTGAACTGCAAGACTGATGCCCGACACCCTGACAGCTGTAAGTTTACAGTGCAAGCGCGTCTCGATAAAATTCAAGTCCCGAATTTGTTTCTTAATACCTATAATATTTTTTTATACAGTAACCTAAATAAAATAAAAATTTTGTAGTGAAGTCCTTGATACTACGGTTTCCGAACATGAACTACTAATAACAATAGGCCTACCTTTTTAGTGCAAAGATATTAGGCCTATGTTGTGAAGTGCTGGTTCGTGTAATTTACTGAATGATACTATTTTACTTCATGAAATTTTTATTTTTAACCATAGCCTACCAAATTGTTATTATTAGCATGTCAGAGCCACGCCTTCCAGAAATAGCACTGGAATTCTAACAGAAGATTTTTCTGAAGTCGGGTAGTCCTATGAAGGTGACCCTGTATGCCTAGGCACAGATAATAGAGTACACTACGTGGCCTAGGCCTACTATCATTTCTTCAACCGAACCTTAATCCTAACTCCTAAGAGATTCAAAGTTTGGTTTTAAGTCAAAATTTAAGGTGTAACCCCAGTGTACCCTACTATCGTACGGTCAGCCGTACAAATCATTATGCAGTAATCATATGATCATCGTCGATCATAATTCAAAAATGAAAAACTAGGGCACCAGCAGGGATGGAAAGGTAAAACGTTTAGTGGTCGGATAGAGGTTATTTATCTAAGAGGTTAGTAAATTTAACAAAAATATATAGAAATTCCATTTTAAAAAGACCATTTTTGATTGGTGTGCAAGTAATTCATGTACAAATTGTACATAGTTGTGCTTGTGCTATGTTTTTTTAAGTCTGATGCTTACAATTGGCATCAATGCGTTCTGTACGGCGCGTAGGGCCTACTTGCTGCTTGCCTGCTACTGACAAGTGACACTCGACAGGCAGGCCGGAAAGGGGTAAACCGGCACCGCCGTCATCACGGGCTTCGCGGAAATCGGCTACCAGAATAACGGAGTGTAAAATTATCAATTTATGTGGCCCGTAAAAAGTAAAAACGCAGTTAAGATAAAATGAGGCCAACTAGTAAACAGTACTACAGGAAGTGCTACAGTAGAAAAATAGAGAAACAGCTCAATTCCGGCTTCAAACAGACATGACTTGCTTGGCTGGTTTGCATAAAAGGCTTAGTATCAGAAGTTACCTTGATTCAATTCGAGGCAAAAAATAAAAATAGATTGCTAAGTCATATTAGGCCTACTTGCATAGTAGGTAACAAATTTGCTAAAGCCCTGCGTAGAGCATGGGCCGCGTATAGTGACGTCACTGCACGGCCACCGCCAGGCTGCATAGAGCTCGCTGCATACATCCCGCGCGGATACTACATGGACAGTTCCACGTTTGAATGTTTTCGTGTTTTGAAAATTCATTTTCTGGTAAAACCGAGATCGTCCGTCTTAGAACTTATTCTAACAAGGAGGGGTTCATTGGAATGTAATATATTGAACTATATTATTGTGGGTTGAGATAGATGTTTTGCGGAGACTTGTCCAGGAAATTGTTGGTAGGCCTACACCAATTAGACCTATTAAAGTATTTGCATCTTTTTCACTGTGAATAACCAGTCAGTGGTCAGTTTGTGTTTGCAGTTCAAGTTGAACACCTCTTAGCATATGAAATTTCTTTGACAGTTCTATCTTTGGGTCCACCCAAAGATTCCATATAGGCCTACTATGACATAACACACAACATAACAATTCTTACGGTTACAAATGGGCCCGTGGCAACCACTCACTCCCCCCAGATCTAATTACTGCTAATTTTGTGCTTCTAAAAAGGCTGTCGCATCAATTACAATTTTTATTTAGGCCTGACCCCCTGATGGCTGGAATTGTTCTGTATAGTTTCTAGCCTAAATAGGCCTATATATACAGAAGCCGAAAAACAAGAAATAAACCCACAACAAACAGCTAAAGCGAATAGATTGGTGAGTTTAAAAGGGTAGATCGGGAAAGTCGAATTCACTTTAAAAAATCGCTTTTGCAAATTAAATAAAGAACTATTAAGTCACAAACTAGGTCTAAATCAGGGGTTGAAAAATCCCAGGCGCCTAGAATTTAGGCCCTGGCAACTAACTAAATGCCATCAAAATTTTTTTTTTAAATTAACAACGGAGATGCTTATTTTTTTTACTAATTAACAACGGAGATGCTAAGCAATCAAAATTAACACAACACAAAAACATTAACAATTTAGATAACCCTGATGTGACCATAGAACATGAAGATCTACATGACATTGACACAAACCAATGCCAGTCCACATCATCTATTATGCATGGGCCTAGGCTGGCTGCTGTTCATGAAGTATTTGAGAGCAATATAGGCCTAGGCCCAGCTATTGTACAGCGCCGCAGGCAAAAATCTAGAAAATCACGATTTTAGAGTGTGTTTGGTGCGTTCTAGAAAAAATAAGTGGGCTGAATGCAATACCAAATTAATGGCTTTTTTGTACAGTAATAACTATAAAACTATTAAAAAAAAAATTGGAGTAGTGACGAGATTCCATGTCACAACCATTGAATATACATAGGCCTATCATTACGTTCGTGATCACGTCCAACAATAATGGGAAATTATCGAAATTGTTGGTCATTAGTCATTACTCTTCAAAAGTGAGGGCTGAGTGTACTAAGTTTATTTACAGTTATAAATGTATTCAAGTAAATTTGAAATATGAGCATGTGGGTGTAAAATAAGTACGTAATATAAATTATTTTTGTTTTTTATATATATTAGCCAAAATGTGAGTGTTGCGTGTACCTAATAATTCATGAAAAAAGGTGGGTATACTGCGTATACCCACAAAAATTGGTGCTCCATTACAAATTAAGCAATGGGCCTACCTCCTCATTGCTGGGGTCTAGGCTTGTATTTATGTACTCTTTAGAAGGGTGAAAACCATATTAAATTTATAAGAAGCCATTTATCCCAGCTGATAATGCTTATCTGTACACTCTACAAGAGTGGATAATAAATCCCCAAAAACCATTTTACGGGCACTTACGTTCAATTGTATGTGCAAAAAAAATTGCGAATTTGCCTCCGCCGGCTGGGGCTTTGCCCCAGACCCCGGTTTTCCCACGCAACGTCCCTGGCTCCTAACTTTCTTCCCCTGGCTCCTATATTTTGAGATATTTTTCAACCCCTGGTCTAAATCAAATCAGATAAAATATTTTGTGCACTGGTCACAATTGTATGACCTTGCTAATACCGGTATTAAATAAAACACTACACAGAAGAGGGTGCTTATATATATACTGAATTTTTGAATATTTATATATATACTGAATAGCACGGTAGCATGTAGCAACAGCGAGGACCGTAGCCATACCAGTGCACCAACGTTACAACTATTTCACGCGGGGTTGAAAGAAAGTCCAGTTAGAGCTGCACTACCATCAGATGGAATTTTTTACACATAGCCTATCTTTCCATAAACACTCTGAAGATTAATTTAAAAGATACAGTAGTTGCTGAAACTCGGACAATGCCATTTTTTCACAATGCTCTTTGATCAGTATAGGCTACTGTTTCATCATAGGTGCTATTGCACATCTGTGCACATCCACACCATACCCAAAGTTCAATGTAAAAATTTGAAATTGCCCACTCACAAATTTCTTGAAGATTTTGTGGGCTTCTTAGTTCTAATTATAGCCTACTAATTAAATATATTACTAATATAGGTAGGCCTACTACTATTTTTATAACCTACTATACATTAATATAGCCTACCTACTTGTATTTTATCTCTAACTCAAACTTTATGTGAGAAACATGTAGAGATAGGATAGGAGACCAACAGCTTACCTGAAATGGAGTAGGCGCGCCGTGATAGAAGACATAAACACAAATAAACAAATAACACTACATTTGTAAATGTATTGAAATGTGTATGAATGAATGAATGTATGAAATGTAGTGTTATTTATTTATTTATTTGTTTATTTGTGTTTATGTCTTCTATCACGGCGCGCCTACTCCACTTCAGGTAAGCTGTTGGTCTCCTATCCTAGGCCTATCTCTACATGTTTCTCACATGATCCAGCCTTTTGGCATTCCTTTCATCACATCAAACTTTATGTAGGTAGGCTACATAAACCAAATTGTTAGATCATGTCATGTAGGCCTATTAGTATAAGAATAAAATAAATCTGAATCTGAATGTGTGTACTTAAGCATCTTTATGAGTCAAACCTAGGAAAACATTACCTAGCTAGGTATGTTTACATGAAGGATTAGTGCGGCCGCAGTTGGAGTATGCAAGTATTATCTGGTCACCACATCACAAGACAAAAATTGACAGTTTAGAGCGACTCCAGCAGCGGTTTGTTAAATGGTTGTCACATCATAGCGATCCTACATTTGTGTACCACAGAAGGAATTATGAACAATTATGTGTGACTTGCGCTTGCAGTCACTCTGTGGTAGGAGGCAGACTGCTGACCTCGTGTTTTTAAAAAAGATTTTAACCAATGGGGTCGATTGCCCAGATGTTTTACAGTTAATTAATTTTATTGTGCCTGTTCGTAGGGCAAGACGTACTTATTTATTTTATTTTATTTATTTATAAGACTCAGGTGGTATGGACATGTAAGAAGAATGAAGCAAGACAGAATCCCAAGACGAGAATTTGAACGTACATGTGGGGGAGTACGAAGAGTTGGCCGGCCAAGAGATAGATGGCGGGACCAAATAACGCGAAGCGTCGAAGAAAGAGGGAAAACATGGGATAGGGTTAATGAAGAAAGACTCTGGGAGGACAGGAAGAAGTGGAGAGAATTATTAGAAATGCCGGTTATGGAAGAAAACGAGGAAGAAGATGAGGGGTGCTGAGCCTGGCTAGCAAGCACTAGAAGATAGCCCGAGAAACTGGTGACTCGTCACCCCCCGACCCGACGAATGTTGGAAAAGGGTGTTTGATATATATATATATATATATATATAAGTCTAGGATTGATTTGTATAAATACTCTTATTTACCTAAAGTGCTGACCAATTTTAATAACCTTTCAGGCAGTAGAAATGACTTTGATTTAGATCTTTTTAATGACTCAACTTTTACTTTTAAGAAAAAGTGTTGTTTGTTGTAGGGCAAATGTGTCTTATATTATATTAACTGTAGGTCCTATGTGTATTTTCTATTTCAGGTTTGTTATGTTGTTGATGTTATGTTGTTTTTATTATAGCCTATCCTAGTATTACTGGTAGTAAAACTGTTCTGGGATAAATAAATAATAATAATAATAATTCTGTATTGGTATTGGATTGGATTCTGAGGTAAGCGTTTCAGGCCTACATGTCATGAATTGAACAAGGGACTCGATCCACCAAACTAATGTGATCTAGCGGTAGCTTTGAAAATTGCTGTGCTGTGTGCGTGCTGTGCATTTGATCCGATACTCGAAACTGTTAGGCCTATATGCTTGTTTTTGATCACGATATTTCAATCCTATCCCAACTTTTGGGGGATTGGATCCAATCCAACCGATGCCAATACTGTATTGAATGTAGATGTAGGCTTACATGTAAACATAGCTATTGTTGAGATAACATAGGCGAGGCCTAGGGTATTGGTGTCAAGTCCACAAAGGGGGTGTAACTTTGTTCAGAGTGTATATTCGTACTTTGGATTCTCAGTTATGTTAGGGTATCACTGGACGTAAATATTAGCTGTATAAATCGTACGTTGGGCGCAGCCAATCGCTCCGCTTTTTCTACTTTTATCAAAACTTCTTTTTGGTTGAAAGTCCTTAATATTTCAAAGAGAAACGTTAGGTTTTGTAGGTGTTTTGTTGTTTTTTTCACGTCAAATGGTGTATTTTGGAGTATTATAGTGAAATAAATTATGATTTTATTATGTTCCCAACGTAGAGCCTACTATTTGTCTAGGCTTACTATGTTGATACTTTGAGAACCCGACCAATAGCAAGCATCCAACGTATGAATCAATTTACGATTTCGTACGTCCAGCGTATCAATATAGGAGGCTACGGGGAACTTTGTTTGCATTGGCATTAAGTTGGAAGAAGTGGGATAGGCCCTAGGCCTTTGGTTTGGTCCATTGTAGCTAAGGCTAGGGGCCTAGGTCTAGATTAAAACCCAAAGGTTTAGAAGGCTTTTTAGGACTATATGAAATACTCCGTGTATATTGATACGTTGGGCGTACGAAATCGCAAATTAATTCATAGGCCTACATTGGATGCTTGCTATTGGTTGGGTTCTTAATGTATCAACTATGTATACAAATAGTAGGCCTAGGCCCCTACGTTGGGAACATAATAATATCATAATTTATTTCACGAAAATACTCCAAAATATACCATTTGACTTAACGTTTCAATTTTGAACATAAAGGACTTTCAACCGAAAAGTAGTTTTGCCAAAAGAAAAAGCAGGGCGATTAGCCGCGCCCAACGTAGGCTACGATTTACACAGCAAATATTTACGTCCAGTGATGGCCGGTACTCTTTCGGTTGGTATGAACAGTTTTTTTATGTGTAGGCCTACCTACAAAACCTTTAACGTTGCTATTTTAAATCTTAAGTACCTACAAAACCTTTAACGTCGCTATTTTAAATCTAAAGTAGGCCTACCTAGGCCCTAGCCTAGGCCTACTGATCAAAAACTGTCCATACCAACCCAAAGAGTTCCTGATAGCCTAGGCCTAGGCCTACCCTAGGCCATACCCTAACATAATTGAGAATCCAACGTACGAATATAATTATAGGGTAGGGGCCTAGCCTAGGCCTACACTCCGTTCGAAATATTGCAAGCCTACGCCCGAGGCCTAGGCCTACGCCTATATTGGATACACAAAGACTTATGCCTACTAGCCCTAGGCTAACTAGTTAGTGTAGGGCTAGGACTAGCCTAGTAGTATTCTTTGGGATTAGGTTAAGCTAGGGCCTAGGCCTAGCGGCTAGGCCTAGTTGCACTGGGCCTAGGGCCTAGGTTCCAAACAATGTGTCCCGTTATAACCCTACCTACCTCTTTAATTTGTGGAAATTTCTTTTTGGTCTCAATCGATAGCTTCTTTAAATCGTTTTGAAGGACTTCTAAAAATTTCTGAGCATTGTCGTTTCCTGTTGTGCCACCAATGCACGCCATTGTAAACAAAACTGTTTACAATGGGTCTAGGCTTGCCTAGAATAGGCTAGGCTAGGTATGCTCAGGCACTTGCGTTCTGGAATACAGTTAAAATTAAAAAATTGCTGCACTACACGTATTATACAGGTATAATTCTTAAAGGATTTAACGAGGAACGGAATAAACACGTCATGTTTGAAAACACTAGATGAGTTGGCAAACACAATAAAAATGGCTCATACAGATAAATAGGCCTTTTACTAAGTTTCCCTTTTGATAAAAAAAATTTTCCTGCAAATTCGGGCAACCCAAAAGGGCCGTCTGATGTAGGGAAAATTTAAAACCCAAAGGTTTCCTTTCCTAGTTCTCCGCCACCTGGGGGAGGCTCGTCTAACTCGCTCGTGTGGCCACTGGGTTTAGACCAATTCCCCTAGTTTTTCCGCCACCTGGCGGAGGATCGTCCTAACTCTCTGGGTTAGGTCGTCGCAGCAGGGGAATTGAAGCCTCTTGGTGTTTAAATTCTAGAGGGGGAATGTAGTAACTATTTACTTTTTTAAACCACTTTCCCATACTAGTGAGTTAATTACCTACAAAACTGGGGGTTGTAAACGATTTTTCATCCCACTTTATTTAATCGGGAAATAAAATGCCTCTATAACGTCTATAGTGTTTAAATGCTGGGGGAAAATATCTCTTTTTCCCTTTTAAAACGAGTTTTTCCCCGGGGAATGTTGTATTTTTTTTTCACCCCTTTTGCATACAAATTTATTTGATTACCTAAAAAACAGGAGGTTCCCAAACGGGGTTAAAAATACCATGTAAGTGATCAGGTAAATGCCACTATCCGCCCAAAATAGGGGGGTTTTTTTTGGACATCTCGTCTTTTTTCCCCAAAACGAGCTTTCCCGAACAAAATTTTTTTTTTCACGCATTTTGTATATAATGGCAAAATTTTTAAAAAAAAAAAATAAAAAAATGGGGTTTTGTACGAGGTTGAAAAACCATAAATTGTAATAAGGGTGATGCCACTATAACGTTATTATATTTGGTTTTTTTTGGGAAACATTCGTCGTTTTCCATTAAAACGAGCATTTCTCGGCGCCCTAAAATTTTTTCACACCCACCTTGAAAAATCCCGTCTTTATTTAGTTTTTTTTAAGGATTTTTTGTGTACACTTTATCATCCCCCAAACCCTTTTATGTTGCTTTGGGAAACAAGCAATGTTGGTAATAAACTAGGAAGCTTCGCAAAATTTTTTCAGGCGCGTTTTTTTGGATGACGAAATTGTTTAAGGGGGGTATTTCACTGAAAATGGAAAAAAAAAGGGCAATTTTTTAACTTTATTATTGTTCTAATTTTTTTTTTAAGTTTTACTTTTTTATTATTGAATACAAAAAATTTTTTGTATTGATATAATGCAAAAAGCTTTAAAATTTGATTTTTTCTTTAGCGCTGTATGCTTTTTTACAGGGGAAAAAATGGTTTTCCCATATTTTATTTTGGGCCCTAATCTAGGGCTGTATGAGTTTTATTCATCCCTTTTTTAGTAAATTTTTAAAGAACCCTAGATTAACAGGTTAAAAAGGCCCAGTAAATTTTCATTTTTTAATAAATAAACTGAGGCCCTTTGGCTATGTTTTTAACTAAAATTTACCAAAAAACAACATAAATAAACTTTAAATTTTTTTAAAAAGGGGAAAATTTTAAATTTTTTTAAGGGCTCACAAGTTTTTTTCTGACAAATTCACCAGCCCCTTTTTTTTTGGATGAGATTTAGGGTTTTTTAATTAAAATGGGGGAAAATTATAATTTTTTTTAAAAAAAAAACAAAAACTTTTCCAACAATGCAAAAAAAAAAAATCTATTTACAAACAAAACGAAAATTAAAAAATCCGTCTTGTGAATTTTTTAGATTATTTTTTTTTTTAATCTAAAAAAACCTTTCACTTTAAAAAAAAAATTAAAAAATTGTAAAGCCTTGGCTTTTTTTAATAAAAACCCCGCTTTTTAAAATCGAAAAATTTTGCAATTATTATTAAAAATAATTGTTTGATTGCGCTCAAATTTCACAAGAAAAAATAAAAATCCAAAAAATTTAAAAGGTTCTGGAAAAAATCATTACAATGGGAATAAAGCATGTATATGTTATATGTCAAGAATTTTTTAAAAAAAAAAAATAAAAATTTTGGGGGGGGGGGGGGGTTTTTAAATGAAAAATTTAATTTTTCATTGCACAAAAATTTCACAAATATTTTAAATTCAACAAATTAAGTTTTCTGTAAAAAAATCATTACAACGGAAAAAACATTGGGTTTTTAATAAGTCGAAAAATTTTTTTAAAAAAAAAATCAAAAAAAAAATAAAATTGCGTTTTTTTTTGGAGAAAAAAATCGATTGCCCCTCAAAACTTGGCAGTTATAAGTTCAGAGTTTTCCCAAAGGGCCTCCAAAAAAATTTCATCGAAACCCCCCGGAAATATGGGTTTTGGGCCGGGAAATCGTTTTTAACAACAAAACCAAAAATACGAAAAAAAAAAAAAAAAACATTCCGGTTTTTTCCCCGTGTAGTGAAAGGGAATCTTCGCTTCGCTGCTACGCTCGCTACACTCATCCTTTAAATCAGAAACGGCCCTTTTTAGAAAAAAATTTTTGAAATCGAAAAAAAAATTTTGCTCTTTGGATATCCTTCCTTTTAAAAACTAAAATATAGGGTATTTAAAATTATTTCATTTTATTAATTACATGACAAAAAAATTAAATTTTTTCATTATTTTTGGGTTGTCAATTTTTTTATCTCGAATGCAAAGCGAAAATTTTTTTCGGGCCCCCCTACATCGTCATTTTGTGGTCAAGTTTTTTTGGGGGGCCTAAGTGATGTTTACTTTGATTTTTAAAATTCCCTCTATTTTTTCGGGGCAAAATTCCCCCGTAAAGGCTGCTATAACATGGAACGTGTTTGCACGACCTAAAACCCAGTGGCCACACCCAGCGAGTTTTTGACAGCCTCCGCCCCGGTGGCGGAGATCTAAGGACCTTGGGGTTTGAGAACCTTGGGTCTTATTAACTTCCCTTAAAAGCGGCGTTTTTCATAGGTTGGTCCCTCGCAAACCCGTTCCACAATGTAAAAGCAGCCATTCGGTGATTTGCACCGAAAAAGAGGGAATTTTTTTAAAAACAAAGTGGGGAAAATCTACTTTTAGCGCGCCCCAAAAAATTGACCATAAAATGATGGTTAAGGCCAGAAAAGATTCGCGTGCTTTTGAATAAAAAAATTGACAAAACCCAAAAATAATTAAAAACTATAATTTTTTTGCAATGGGAATTAAAAAAATGAAAAAATTTTAAATACACTTTGTTTAAACTTTGGGGGGTTTTTTATAGTGGGGATGTGTAGGAAAATCCCGGCAAATTTTTTTTTACGATTTTAAAAATTTCTTTCCCTTTTATGTCACTACCTGAAGGAAAAAAACCGGGGGTGTGTTTTTTTCTTTTTTTTTTTTTTGTTTGTACTTTTGTCTGTCCCGTTTAAAACAATTCCGGCTATACCCAAAACTTTTATTGCGATAAAATTTTTTTTTTTTTGGAAAGGGCCCTTTGGGAAAACTCTGAAATTAGAATGCCCCGTTTTTGGGGCGCATTCGGGTTTTTTTTTTCATAAAAATCGCAATTTTAAAGATTTTTTTTTTTTGGGGTTTTATTATTATTAAATTTTTATTTTTTTTGGATGTATTTCATACAAAAACTCGGTTTAAAACCGGGGCTAACATGTTTTAAAGGACCCTTTCCCTCAAGGGACTTCCATGTGTACCTATTACTACATTTTACTTTTGTCTTAACTCTAACTAAAATAATTTATTTTTAAATTGTAATATTGTTTTTTAGAAAATTTTTTCCTTTTTGCTGTGTAAAGGTCCCCTTGGCCGATTTCTCGGGCCCCAAACATTATTATTATTATTTTTATTATTATTATTATTATTTTTTATTTTTATTATTATTATTTATTTTAATTTTTTAAAAATTTAAAAAATTTTTTCGACTTGTTAAAAACCCACATGCTTTATTCGAAGGTAAAAATTTTTTTTACAGAGCCCTTTATTTTATGGATTTTTAATTTTTCGTGTGAAATTTTAGGGGCAATCAAAAAGGGTTATTTCTTATCTTTGCAATTTTTTTTTCCAATTTAAAAAAGCGTTTTTTGAATAAAAATGCTAAGGCTTTTTCAATTTTTATTTTATTTTTTTTAAAATGAAAAAGGGGTTTTAAAAATTTAAAAAAAAATACATCTAAAAATTCACTAACGGGTTTTTTTATTTTCCCTTTTTTTTTGATAATTGATTTTTTCCTTTGCATTTTTGGAAAAGTATGTTTTTTTGTAACAAATTTTATATTTCCCATATTTTAAATTTAAAAAAATATAAAACTCAATCAAAAAAGTTCTAATGATTTTCAGAATAAAACGTGGAGTAAATCAAAAAACGAAATTAACCTTTTATATTAAAAAAACCCTAGAAGAAGTAGGAAAAAAAAGTTTGCAAAAAATTCTAGAAAAAAAGTTTTGAGATAATACTTTAAAATTTATTTTTGTTTTTTTTTTGTAAATTTTTAAAAACATAGCCTAAAGGTTTAGTTAGTTTTTTTTTACATGAATTCACTGGTCTTTATAACCTGTTAATCTAGACTTCTTTAAAATTGACTAAAATTGTTATGAAAAAACACTTAAACAAACCCCAGTTAGGCCTAATATCAGTACGGTAAGGGCCATTTTCCCCTGTAAAATAGCATACAGCGCTCAAGAAAAAAATCATTTTTAAGCTTTTAAACATTATATCACATAAAATAAAATTTAAAAGTATTCAAAAAATAAAAAAGTAAACTTAAAAAGCAATTCAAACAAAAATAATGCAAAATTTTCTGGTTTTTTTATTTCATTTTCAGTGAAAAAGCACCCTTTTAAAAAAATACGCTCATCCAACAACGCGGGCCCGAAAAAGCTTTGGGGAAGCTTCCTAGTTTATTACCAAAATGCTTGTGGGCCCCAAAACAACACATGTGTGATAATAATATGTCTACACATAATTTATAAAAACCCCTATTAATTTACGGTTTTTTTCCAAGGGGGGCATGTAAAAAAATTTTTTTTGTCCCCCGAGAAAACTAGTTTTAAATGAAAACTACGATATGTACAAAAAAACCTCTATATAACCCTTATAATGGCATTCACCCTTTTTACCAAACTTGGTATTTAAAACCCGTTGACAACCTCCAGTTTTTCTCTTTAAATTTTTTTTTTCATATTGAACTCTTAAATGCAAAACCCCGTGGGGAAAAACCCAAAATCCCGGGAAAACTCGGGTTTTAAAAAAAAAACGACGACATGTTTAAACATAACCAGTATATGACGTTTTAGCGGCATTCATCCGATTACTAATGTGGGTTTGAAAGTCGTTGACACCCCCCATTTTTTTTGGGAATTAACCCCACTTAAATATGCCAAATGCGTGAAAGAGTACTAGTTTTCTACATTCCCCCCTCTAGAATTAATCACCAAAATGGCTTCTAATTCCCCTGCTGCGCCCACCTAAAACCCAGAGAGTTTTTGAAAGTTCCTCCGCTAGGCGGAGATCGAGAGGACCTTGGATACAACAAGCAAGGTCCCCTAGATCTCCGCCACCTGGCGGAGAATCGTCTTACTCGCTCGTGTGGCCACTAGGTTAGAGAGTTAGACGATCCTCCGCTAGGCGGAGATCCAGCAGACCTTGAGATACAACAAGGTCCTCTCGATCTCCGCCTAGCGGAGGATCGTCTAACTCTCTAGGTGCACACGAGCGAGTTAGACGAGCCTCCGCCAGGTGGCGGAGATGTAGTGGACCTTGGCAGCTGTGTGTCAGGGTCCTGCTCTTAGCGCGCTGCCGTTGCAGCGGTTGAAGCCGAGCTGAGAACAAAGAGAGTGAGAGAGAGGGAGAGATTCTCGGAAGCCGGTCTGGGCAAGAAGCGCGTAGTGCCATTTAAACATACAGTAATATCGCGTACTAGAAGTAGAGAATCTCTTAATACTTTCGAGAATGTGATGTTTAAAAACAATACATTATGCATATTTATTTGTTGGGACACCACGTCAAATAAGTTTATAATTTATTTTATCCTTATTCCGAAAGAAATTTAATTCTATGTGTTTGGCGGGAATATGCCAGACCCAACATCACAAACCCCCCTATGTCTACTACATATTTTGATTTACGGGAAATATTATTGTTTTAAGCAGTGGCGTAGGAACTATTTTTTTAGTGGGGGGGGTCACACTTAAGTTGACTACGAGGTTGGGTGGGCAAACCGGGGTCTGGGGCGAAGCCCCAGCTGCCGAAGGCTTTTTTGCCGTAGGCGAGATTTTTTTCAAAAGGTGCCCTTGATAGGTGGCCTAAAACACGTTTTCAGGCGAATTTTAATTATTAACAAGGGTTACATTTTGAAGCTAATATTGCATTGAAGATTGATTACCTGACTAAAATCGGTCTACAGTCTGCTTGGGAGTGAAAACATTGCACACAAAATATAATGAATACTTCCTACTTATTTAGTAACAAAAAGAAAGTTTTCAGAAGATAATATCCAAAAGCTAAATGATCATTTACAAACACTAAACTGGGGAAAAGTCTACCAATCAGATACTCCTGATGATAAATATAATGAATTTGAGAATACCTTCCTGATTGCCTTTAGTGACTGTTTTCCAGAAAGGACC
Organism: Sweltsa coloradensis; assembly: GCA_024449915.1. NCBI lineage: Eukaryota > Metazoa > Arthropoda > Insecta > Plecoptera > Chloroperlidae > Sweltsa > Sweltsa coloradensis. The sequence goes on along the minus strand of JAMZAV010000560.1, from coordinate 127,546 downwards.
ATTAAAATTAAGAGTACTGAATTCATTAAACTATCCTGGATCACACAAGGCATTAAAAATTCCAGCAAAAACTTTAAATGCCTGTACAGCCTAAATAAACATTTTAAAACCCATTTCACAGAGGAGATGTACAAGAATTATAAGAAAATATATGAAAAAACCATTTCAGCAGCCAAAAAGCAATATTTTAACAATCAAATCTATAACAGTGAAAATAAGTCAAGAAAGGTATGGGAAATTGTAAATCAACAAACTAATAAATCAATAAAACAAAAAATCTGCCGACTCTAATATAAATCTAAAAGTAAATGGAACCACAATCACAGATCAACAAATAGTGTCAGATACCTTCAATCACAACTTTGCAACAATGGCAGGTAATCTCACCCAACATCTAAATACTGATGGCAAAGCATCTGCTAAATATCTAGCAGATTCAGGTAAAGCTCCATCAAAATCTTTATTTGTAAACCATACCAATGAAACTGAAATAATGGACATAGTTATGAAAATGAAAAATCTCCAATCTTGTGGGCTTGATCAAATACCCATGACACTAGTCAAAAAAATTATACGTAATATAGCGCCAGTCTTAACCCACATTTTTAATTACTGTATTGACAAATCAATATTTCCGAAGAAATTAAAGGTTTCAAAAATAATACTTTTATTTAAAAAGGGTGACAAATCGGATGGAAATAACTACCGACCAATTTCTCTACTGCCAGTATTTTCTAAAAGTTTTGAAAAAATACTCCATACAAGAATTACTTCATTCCTTGAAAAAGAACATCTACTATCAAATAGCCAAAATGGGTTTAGGAAATATAGGTCAACAACTAATACCATAGACAAATTTATTAATAATATAACTCAAGGAAAGGAAAAAAATGAACGCTTAATTGGAATCTTTTGTGACCTTTCAAAAGCTTTCGATTGCATAGATCACGCGTTACTACTGGCTAAACTGCACTATTATGGCATAAGAGGTCATGCGTATAATCTAGTTAAATCATATCTCACGGACAGGAGGCAACATGTTGAAATTAAAACCACAGATGAATACAATCACGAGAAATGTTACTTATCTGATGGTGAAGCAGTCAACTGTGGAGTTCCTCAAGGCTCCATACTAGGCCCTCTATTGTTCATAATATTCGTAAATGATCTCACTTACATCTTGAAAAATATAGGTATTGAATTATTTGCGGATGATACCAGTATCCTAATAAGAAGCAAAATACATGACAATCTGATAGTCATTAGCGAAGAAGTGCTGAGCGCAGTAACTAAGTGGTTCCAAAATAACAAACTTTTACTAAATGCCAATAAAACTAATTTCATAGAATTCCACCCAAGTAAACAAACTCATAGTCAAAACAACAATTTAACAACAATCAATAATACGGCAGATAAACACGTGATAAAAAGAGTTCACACAACAGAATTTCTTGGAATCCATATCGACCAAAATCTAAACTGGCACACACATTGCGATATGTTAGCAAAAAAACTAAGTTCTGCATGCTTTTCACTAAAAACAATCAATTTAATCACAAACACAAAAACTGCAAAAATAGCTTACTATGCTAACTTTGAATCACATATGAGGTACGTGGCATCAATATATGGGGCATCTCTGTAAAAGCGGACACAATATTTAAACTACAGAAAAGAGCAATAAGAAATATTCTTGGACTCAAACAAAAGAAAAATTCTTAAATTAAACCTCACTGTAAGCTACACTTCATCAAACACAAAATACTCACTTTCTACAGTCTATACATATTTCAATCCGTACTAAATTTTAAAAAATCTATGATTAATGAAGAAATTGACAAGAACAATAGCATTCACAGCCATAACACAAGACAAGCAAACAACATACACACTAATTATCTCAAGCGAAAACATTCACAACTTAACTCCAATGATATAAGTTCAAAATTATTTAACAAGCTACCGACAAGTCTAAAAGCCATTTCTAATATGAGCATTTTTAAAAACAAACTAAAACAACTCCTATGTAACAAAGCATATTACTCTATTGAGGAATTTTTGAAGGACAAACTACTATAACACTGTTAGGCCTATCTTTATACTACAATTCCAAATAGGCCTAATATATAGATATATTGTACTATTATTATGTTTGTATTCCACAAATAGGCTAAGATATATTGTATGGTAGGCCCATTTCTTTGTCTTGTGTTTTAAATTTTTTTTTTTTTGTCTTATTTTTTTCTTATGTCTTATCTTTGTTTTATGTACTGCCTTAAATTGAAACCAATCTCGGCCCACAAGAAAAACTAGACAAATACTTGTTCTCTCGTTTCATTCGTATTCTCTTATATACAAGGCACTCAAATTCTATTAATAGCCAACAGTAAAATTGTTATGATATGTACAAACTAAGACTAAGGCATTAATTATCAAGTAACTTATTTTTAGGATAGAAATGTGACGGAGTATATCTCAATTTGCATCCTGCTTGATACAGCAAATTGTACCTTTCCAAACACCTCAATAACAAAGTTTATTTGTTTAGGAATAAGTAAATAAATACTTATTCCAGACAATATATTCTTAGAGGTCATCACAAAGTGTTAATTATTATGATGTAATATGCTATGTGTGTGGAAATAAAACTTACTTACTTACTTACTACTTACTTACTATGAGTCTAAAATCAGATGGCTAGTCTAGTCTTAGCAAATCACGTCTCTTACTGAATCTTTCGAAAAAAATGTTAACATAAACCTTCCTTTTTGTTTGCAAGCCCGACTGTAATAAAAATCCTTAAAATCACCCAACAAGCTATAAGTTAGAAAATGACACCCATACCACCAACAAGTGGGGGGGAGTTTCCCCCCATCCCCCCCCGTTCCTACGCCCCTGGTTTTAAGGTTTTTAGATTGTATTATTTACCCATACTAAAATAGGCTTTTTACTATCAGGGATTGTCTTTTTATTGTACTATGGCATTGCTATATCGTATTTGTAAATTGGATTGAACATTGTTTTATCATCATTTTTATGACATCTCAAACATGACAACCACTGCAATAGTGTGTGGTCACATTGGCTAATAAACATTTAACATTAATGTTTTTCTGAAGAAGAAATCGAACAGGCCTACAAAGGTAGTCTAAAAAAAAATACAAAATCTATCGAAAACCCAAGATGACAATATGGAACCCTTTACAAATGGGGTGACGAAGAATGGTTGAATGAATATAGCAATATTAGAATGGAATGTTAACACTTACTAGGAAAACGCTTAAGTCCCGCCGCGTTGATGGATGAGCGTTTTGGGTCAGTTTTTAGTTTACGTAGGACCACTTTTTCCTTTGCAAGTGCTTTTTAAATGCATTGTAGGTGATTGTTGTCAAGTTTCTATTGTTACTTGTTAATTGTTATTATAAACCTAAAAAAACTCATATTAAAACCTTTATTCCATGGATTCTCGCTAACTTTTTCAAATTTTTCTTTCAGAAAGCAATACATCACCATAACCTCAATGTTCATGTAAAATATGAACGTTGTAGCCCCATCCGTCTAGTTAGAATCGGCCCAAATGTCACGAAAATATCGCACTAAAAATTTTTAAAAATCGTAAAAGTACGATATTCATGAGAAATATTTCTTCGATTGCACCCAAAAACGTGGCAGGTTTAAGTTCAGAGATTTCGAAGACCTCCAAAAAATTTCATCGCAATTGGAGTATCGGTTTAGCCGGAATCGTGTTAACAAACACACAAAAATACAAACAAAAACAAAAAATAAAAACGAAAAAAATCGTAAAATTGCGATTTTCATGAGAAATAAGTTTTCGATCGCGCCCAAAAAGGTGGCAGTTCTAAGTCCAGAGATTTTGAAGGCCTCCAAAAAATTTCATCACAATTGGAGTATTGGTTTAGCCGGAATCGTGTTAACAAACACACAAAAATACAAACAGAAAAAAAACGAAAAAATCGTAAAATTGCAATTTTCATGAGAAATAATTTTTCGACCAATTTTTTGACTCGTGCAGTTCTAAGTTCAGAGATTTCAAAGGTCTCCAGAAAATTTCATTGAAATTGGAGTATTGGTTTAGCCGGAATCGTGTTATCGAACACACTACAATACAGAAAAAAAAGAAAAAAAACCATTCCGGATTTTTTTCTCCAGTGTAGTGAAATGGAATCTTCGCTTCGCTCGCTACGCTCATCCAAATATATTCGGTAAAGATGCAAATTGTAGGCCTATTATGCAAGTGATGTTGTTTGTTGAGGAAAATGATTGGGAGGGGAGTAGGGGTGCATCAGATGTTCCCATTTCAAAAATCACTCAGTTATAGTTTGGTTTTAGTAGGGCCTACAAATAATAGTTCTGTAAAGAACATGGCTCTGCACTTTTTGAAAAGATATTCAGTAAAGGTGCAAATTGTAGGCCTGCAAGTGAAGATGATTGTTAAGGAAAAGGTTTGGGAGGGGGGGGAGGGGAGGGGAGAGAGGATAGGTACTTTGGATAGCCCCATTTCCAAAATCACTCTTTGTTATTATTTGGATTTAGTAGAGCTACAACAATAGCTCTGTATTCTGTAAAGAAAATGTGTCTGCACTTTTTGAAGGGATATTTGATAAAGGTGCACTTTGTTAGAAGAATTACATTAATGATTTTTATGAAAAAAGTTGTGGGGATGATGTAAGAATAATTAATTATTATAACACAACAAACTAGAATGGTATTTAGCAAAATGGCCTGCTACAGACATGCACAATATAATTCCATATCACTTTATTGAGGCCTAGGAGCAACATTTTGGATTTAAGCATGTTAAAAGTTCACAACATAACAATGCAAATGGATATGGAATGATATTTTGCATGTACAATAGTAAGCTGTAAAAAATGATAAGACAACAATCATTGCATAAATATTACTTTTTTTATTTAATATTACTTCTTATTCACATCATTAATATATAAAATGTATGAAGGTAAATAAACCTTCGTCATAATGTAACATTTCTCGCACGCAACGCAGCACGCAACGCAGCGCAAGAGTTCACCATCTTCAATGTTTTGCCCAGATCTAGTTCTTGGAACTGGCCGCGGTCGGCTTCACGAAAATTACCGAGCTATCCGTCTACCCGAAGGGTATAGATGGTCTAAGGTCCTGCTTCATAAAAACTCATTTAATATAATGTCGTATAAATGCATCAACTAATTACCAACGAATTTTTTAATATAATATTTACATTTATATTAAACATGGTTTGAAGATTACATTAATTTATATTTTATTATAGTTGACACATCGTGCTCCATGGTGCAGTGCCTTGAAATCGAAATACGATTGGTCATTTGCTCAACAAGCTTTCTGAAACTATTATGAATATTTCCCGCCTGCATTGACAGCGTGAAATGAAATAAATTCACATACTAGGCCTACATTGTTTAAATTTCCCAGCATGCTAGTTTTTGTGAAATGTATGTATTGTAGCAATTTAAGCAAGCACAGACCTCTAAAGGCATTATTCATTCAGTTAGGTTACTTATTAGTATATTAGAAGATGCTAGGAAAATTTGGTCCAAGACACAGCCCCTCAGAAATGATTTTAGAATTAGGATGGGTCTCACTGCAGGAACGAAGGGAAATTTCAAAATTATGTGGCATATTTAAATCATTAGCAGGTGAACCGGCCTGGGCAGACATTAATGATAGACTTTTAAGATGCAGTAGGCTACATAAAGGGAGACACGATCACGGTCAAAAATAATTTTTACATAGGTATAACACGGATGTTGGGAAACACTCTTTTGTGGGGTCGACAATTAAAAGTTGGAACGTGCTAGATAAAAGTGTATTCAACCCTTCATCAACAAACGTTGCCGAGTTCAAAAAGAGAATTATTTGTAATAATAGCATTGAGTATAGAACCTTTTGATAATAAGTTATAAACATCTATGTATTGAATTTTTAATAACTAATCTAAGTAACTTTGTAGTAATTTGTTAAAATAAGTTTGTGTAGTCTACTGTTGGGAGTATAATAATAATAATTAATGATGGGAAATACTGAACTCAATATTCTGTTACTGAGCAAAAGAGCTCTAAACTTGAATAAAACAATACGATACAATACAATAATCATGTCCACACCATCATACTAGGACAACCATTTTCCAATACTAAAATCCCGGAACAATAGAATTGCGGAAAGGTGGCGGAGAGAGGGTGTTAGATATAGATTTATTAGCCTCTTTAAAATTCAGCATGTATACAAGGTAGGGCTACAAATGGAATATTTGAGTTGTCATTGTTGGGTTGCAGGTTATATAGTGTTAGTATTATAGTACAGTATTATATACAAATATCTACATCTTATTCTAAAATTTACATGTAGGCCCTACCTATGTTGAATTTCCATGAGCAGTAGGCCTATGGATAGCATTTTCAGCATTTTCTATTATACACATATTTACAAAATATTCTGAAGTATGCCCTTGTTCACTATATACAATCATTAACAATTATGTACATTTTTAAAAGAAAGGTATCCTACAAGTAACAAAGTTTTGAAGTCTTGTACGCTATAGTAACATTCCTTTTGTAGCATGCAGGTACTTTAAATTTTTAATTTGAACATTGGAGAAGGGTTGACAGGTTGGGAAAGCAAAGAGAACATAAATCCCAGCCTGAAGGGCTGGGGGCGACAAAACTTTTCACCTGCTGATGACAACTGCAGCTAATTTAAAGTTGTTACCTTAATCCACGACGCGTTTCGTCCTTCTGGGACTCATCAGGCAGATGGTGGCCACTAAAAATCAGCTAACTACATGCAAACAAAACTCACAACACATAACCAAACCATTTTTTTTTCCAGGGTGAGTCATGGCTGTTTTGTCTCCCGAGCACTAGAGTTGGGAGGGAAGCCCCCTTACTGGTTGTGCTGACGGTGTGGCTCAGTATGAATGGTGTTTGAAGTAACCTTGCTGATGATGACAACATGCATGCAGAATTTGCTTCTTGCGTGGCCCTACCACAGGTTTGGTTATGTGTTGTGAGTTTTGTTTGCATGTAGTTAGCTGATTTTTAGTGGCCACCATCTGCCTGATGAGTCCCAGAAGGACGAAACGCGTCGTGGATTAAGGTAACAACTTTAAATTAGCTGCAGTCGTCATCAGCAGGTGAAAAGTTTTGTCGCCCCCAGCCCTTCAGGCTGGGATTTATGTTCTCTTTGCTTTCCCAACCTGTCAACCCTTCTCCAATCTAAGTAGCCGATAGGCATTTTTCACTCTAGAATTAATTTGAACATTGTTACATCTTTTATTTCTTTAATCTCATGTTGTAGTTTGTTGTATAACTTGATCCCACTAACTTTAAGCCCTTTTTCTTTTGAATCTTGAGGTTGGCACGTACAGGGGTATTATGAGTTTGTTTGTATTTCTAATGTTTAAGTGATGGATATCAGTTACATACAAAGAGATTGATATTTTTATGAACAAACATTAAGACAAAGCCTAGGTAATATACAGAGTTCCTTAAAGATTGGCTTACAGCTATCTGTAAATCCTGACTTTGATATGATTCTCAGTTTCTCACAGCTATTTTTTGTAGAAGGAAAACAAGTTTCTTATCCGTCGAGTTTCCCCAAAGTGCAATTCCATATGTCATGACTCATGAGTGTGTGGAAGTAAGCAAAATACAAAGTTTTCAATGTTTTTTTATCAACTAGAGTAGGTACTCATTTTCCTCAAAACAAAGCATGCTGAATTAATTTTTGGAACGAGATTCCTAATGTGTGTTTTCCAGTTCATTGTACTATCCAGGTGAAAAGCTAAGAATTCGGTGTCAGTTGTTGGTTGTATTCCATTACGGCTGCCAACTTGTGTGTTTGAAACAAGTGATTCTATGTATGTGTGGAAGTGTACCCGGTTTAGGTCATTAGCTTTGCTCTGTTGTCAGATTAGATTGTCTCAGTAGCTCATCCCACTCTGATGCACTTTGTATTTTACTTGTGTCATCAGCAAATTGTACAAGTAGACCGGCTGCCCATTCATCTAGTACTGAAACACTGCAATGAAGCAATGCAGATTAAACTCAGAGACATCACGTATTACCGGCATGTGCATATTTACAAAAGAAATGGTGATGGTAATTGGAGACAAATAAATTTGAGTGAAACAATTATTCAACTGTAAGAGTTGTTTTGGTCCAAATTCACCACGCCACAAGGAACTACAACTATAAAAGCAACGTCAACAGCACAGAGTACAACAACAACAACAACAACAACAACAACAACAACCGTAGCTACAACAGCTACATCGACAACAACAAGTGTTGACGTCATCCTCTCCAACCAGGGGAGAAAACTACCCCCACTCCACCACGTGTGCCACCCCACCCAATCAGAAGACACCGCCACGGAGGAGTGTTCGGCTGAGGCTGAAACAAACTAATCAGCCTCAGTTCTCATGAATATGTTACCTACAGAGGTAACGAAACGTCGAGATACGTACAATGTTTACTCGCGAAACGGCGAAATAACCCGAAACTCTTACACCTTTGATTTAAAAATAATTAAAATAATAATAATAATAATAATAATAATAATAATAATAATAATAATAATAATAATAATAAATGTCCCAAAAACCGTCTAATATTTTTTACTTTTTTATCAGCAATAAAGTTTTCTTTACAGTATTAGTAAATTACATTTTTATTCGATTGCCCACAAAGCTTTGATAAGCTTGTCTGTGGGTTATATTCTTATTACAATTATTACGTACAAAAGTTACATGCTAGATACGAAATGCAGATTACAATGCAAATTCCTATAGAAGATTTAACATTATAAATTATAAAGACTTATTAACCAATTCAATATTTGAATAACAAAAACACAAAAATAAAATGAATGAATAATAATAATAATAATAATAATAATAATAAAAATAATAATAATAATAATAATAATAATAATAATAATAAAAAAAAAAAATTATCAAAACGAAAAGGCAAGGAGGTTGAGAAGCGAAGACCTCATCACCGCCCTGAAATTGATGAATCATTAAGAAAAGTGTTTTTAATTCTTTTTTAGTGCATTGACTTTATAAACAATAACAAATAATAGGTAACTTGACAGATAGTAGAATAATTTATCTAGAACAAGGAAAGTAGGGAATAACAGACAATGGATGTTTCTACGGTGAATTCACTTCAGACCACCAAAGCTGGAAAAATGAGGCAGCGCATCAAATGGACAGAAGATATGAACATGTGTGTGATGCGTAGCTTTTATAGGGTAACGTTATTAGAGACTGTTTTAATAGGTTATCGACAAGAGCTCCATAGAGAGTTTATACGTAAATATCCATTGTTAGAAGTAAGTGCGCAGAGAATAGCCGACCAAAGAAGAATTATAGTTAAAAAGTGCGCAGAGAATAAAATGTTACCAGTCAACATATTAACTAGAATAAGCCGCGAAGTGAACGACGCACTACCTGCACATCAAGATGATAACGGCGCTACATCGACAGAGGACAGCGAAGAAGAAGACCAGTTGATACCAGACTACTAGAACTTCCAGAATTACCTGTAATGCCATACCTGCTACAACTTCCAGATCTACCAGTTATACCAGAAATTCCAGACCAACCAGAACGTCCAGACATACCAGAACGTCCAGACCTACCAGAACGTCCGGACCAACCAGAACAACCAGACCTACCAGAACGTCCAGAACCACTAGAAATGCCAAACCATTCAAGAAGATCAAGACACCCAGAACGACTAGACGATCAAACACAAGAGGTAGATATGCATAACACAATAGAAAATACACCTGACGTTATCCATCTAAAGAACATCCTAGCTTTAGCATTTGCAACAGCCATGTCAGAGTTTGCGCACGTAGAACCAAACAAAAGACCATACATACCTAAACCCAAGCATTCAAATGAAATGAAGACAGCGGTACACATAATGAACACACATATTTTATCAGCATACACACAAGACGAACTATCATTTGCAGACGTTCATGCGGCAATTTACTGTGCAGCTGTAGCAGTGATTAGATACTTGGGCTTAAAGGTAAAATCTGCTACCTCTTCAAAGACAAAACAAGAGAAGAAAATTCCGAAATGGGAACAGCGACTAATTGGGAGAATCGACGAGTTTAGGAAAGATATCGGTAGATAGGAACAATTGCGAATGGGTAATCGATCTAAAAATGTGGTACTCTACTGCCAAAATATATTTGAAAGAATCAAGGTTCACACAAAACATGAAACACTGAACAAATTCATTCACGAATATTTGGATACACTTAAACAAAAAGTAAGTGCTCTTGCTAAGAGATTAAAAGATATAGAGAAATGTAGCATTAGAAAAGAACAAAACCGAATGTTCAAAGAAAAGGAAAAACAGTTTTTACTAAAAACTATCTAGTACCGAAGAAATAACAGGAAATGGAACACCAACTAAGACGGAGATAGAAGAGTTTTGGGCAGGAATATGGGGTACCCGGTAGCACACAACCAGGATGCACAATGGATTCAAGACGAAAGAGCTAGGATGAGCGATGTTAATGAGATGAGATTCGAAGGTATAACTGTTGATGAATTAAAGTCGACAATCAGTGCTACACATAGCTGGAAAGCACCAGGTAATGATAATATTCAAAATTTTTGGTATAAGAAATTCAATACTACTCACAATCAATTTAGAAAATGTCTCAACGAGTTTATAAATGGAGTTAAAGAAATACCCGAATTCTTTACTGAAGGAGTAACCTTTCTCAAACCGAAAGATAATGACACGAAGAACCCAAGTAAATATCGGCCAATTACATGTCTACCAACTATATAAAATATTGACTTCATGCATAACAAATAAAGTATATAAGCATTGCGAAGAATACAATATCATGGCCGAGGAACAAAAAGGATGCTGTAAGAACTCGCAGGGATGTAAAGAACAACTCATTATCGACTCTACTGTAATGAACCAGGCACACAATAAGAAAAGGAATATTCACGTAAACTACATTGACTACAAGAAAGCTTTAACTCAACACCACACACATGGCTTATTCAGATTTTACAAATATATAAAATCAACCCAGTAATTGTAAACTTTTTGAAGACAGTAATGAAGACATGGAGAACAACACTAAAACTAAATATGAAAAACCAGCAGATTACTACAGATCCAATCCAAATTAAACGTGGCATTTTCCAAGGTGACTCATTTAGCGCATTATGGTTTTGTCTGTCATTAAACCCACTGTCGCCGATGCTTAACGAATCAACATACGGATTTAAAATTAAGGACAATAATATGGTATGTCACACAATTTCTCACCTATTCTTCATGGATGATCTAAAGTTATATGCATCAAATTTTGTTCAACTAAACAGTTTAATCAATACAACATTTGAATTTAGTCAAGATATCTGCATGGAGTTTGGAGTAGACAAGTGTAAGACGCTACATATCGAAAAGGGTAAGGTTACGCAGGCAGAAGAGTTCCAGCTAGATGATGGAAATAGGATTGGAGTAATGGATGATAACGAAGTATACAAATATTTAGGATTCTCACAAGCTGCCAGAATTGAACATAAAGTTATGAAAGAAAAATTGATAGATACATACAAGAAGCGACTAAAATCTATCCTCAAGACGCAACTAAAGGGTAAAAGCAAGATCACAGCAATAAATACATATGCTGTACCAGTACTGACATATTCATTCGGAATCATTAAATGGACGCAGACAGACATCCACGCGTTGGAAATATTAACTCGTACTACATACTAAACACAGAATGCATCATCCTAAATCAGCAATAGAGAGATTGACACTTCCAAGAGAACAAGGAGGACGAGGCCTAATTGATCTGAACAACTTATATTATAAAACAACTAGACATTTTAAGAAAATATTTTTTTTACAAAGAGCAACCATCAACACTGCATAGGGCTGTGGTGCTAGCTGACAAATCATTAACTCCACTCAATCTAGTAAACAAAAATGTCAATCTACAAGGGAAACTCATAACTGACGCTTCAAAAGAGTTACGTCTCTCAGAAAAGACCCTACACAAGAGACATTATGATGAACTACATAAAGGTCACGTAGATATTAAAGCATCAAATAGGTGGTTAAACAACGGGGAACTATTTGGAGAAACAGAAGGTTTTATGCTGGCTATTCAAGACAGAGTGATTGCAACGAAAAATTATAAAAAATACATTATACAAGATGCGACAGTAAACGATCAATGTAGAAAATGTAGTGTAAGGGGTGAAACAATCGAACACATCATATCCGGGTGCCAGTCGACCACTATGTCAAACGGATTACCTCTACAGACATAACCAAGTAGCTAACATTATTCACCAAAAACTAGCAATCAAGTACAACCTCATTGATACACACACACCTTACTACAAATACAAACCGGAGAAAGTACTAGATAGCAAAGATTTCAAATTATATTACGACCGCACCGTTATAACAGACTAAACTATACATCACAACAGACCGGATATAATTATAATTGACAAGAAGAAACAAGAAACTACCCTTATTGACGTTGCTGTCCCAATGTGCCATAACGTCGAGACTACATGGAAGAAAAAAATTGACAAGTATAGTGAACTTGCAATTGAGATCAAGAAGATGTGGAAACAGAAAAAGGTAAATACAATCCCATACCGTGATATCGGCTAATGGCATCATACCGAAGAAGCTACATGAAAGCATTAAACAACTAGATCTTCCACCCAATGTTTACATCGAGACTCAAAAGGCAGTAATACTCAACACGTGTAGAATAGTTCGTAAACAGCAGAAAGAAAACATCATCTACAAACTATATTATAAATGACTTATTTTAGTTAGAGTTAAGACAAAGTAATAATGTAGGTATGTAATATAGATACACATGGAAGTACTTGACGTAAGTCCGTACAACATGTTAGCTCCGGTTTTGACCGAGTTTGTATGAAATACATCCAATAAAATAATAATAATAATAATAATAATAATAATAATAATAATAATAATAATAATAATAATAATAATAATTCATGGGAGATGAGAAGTGATTGGATTTTTTCATATTGTGTTCTTTTAGTTAAGACAACAACATTGCAGTCTTCTGTTCGATTCATATCATGGATGTCAACAGTCAAAACAAAAAACAATTTAATGAAGGTTTGTTTTGTGTCTAAATAGCTCAATGGTAGAGCTAAGGCGCGTTAAGCTAGAGGTTCTGGGTTCGTTCCCCAGTCGGGGCATACTTTTATGACAATTCCTATCATTCGATAATAATAATAATTATTATTATTATAATAATGAATAAAAAGTTTTTAAGCATAAGCCCGCTTTGAGGACATAGATATTGAATGATAGCAGTAGTAAAGGTTTGCCCCGACTGGGGATCGAACCCAGAACCTACGGCTTTTCGAACCGATGCTCTACCAACCGAGCTATCTAAGACAAACTCTTACTAAACTGTTATATGCTGTGATTGTTGAGAGCTATGATATAAATCAAATAGAAGACTTCCATGTTGCTGTCATTACTGAAAGGTAACATAGTTTTGAGCCAATCACTTCTCATCTCCCATGAGTTGGGTAGTATGAAAACAAGGTTTTTAAGCAGCCCGCTTTGAGGACACACTTATTGAATGATAATAATAATAAATCAGGAAAACCATCCACAAATGGGTAATATTAATAGGAATTCACTAAAATAAAAATAAAGTAAAACAGGATTGCCATTAAAGAAATAAATAGCATTTAGTTCTGACAACCTTGAGGATGTGGGCAATTAAGCAAGTAGGCTGTTCTACTGTGTAGTTGGAATACGCCAAGTGATGTACGGACTTAGCAACTGCATGACAAAGGTTTGTTCACAGCCAAGATGGCAGCACTCATGCGCCCTTGTAACCCTCGTCTTTAACAGAGTATACCACAAGGGTAGGACTACGTACGTAACGTAGCTTCGAGCCTAGCAGCGGTTAGCTGTTATAAAAAACAAAGCCAAGCTGGAAGATAGCTTGCACAGAAATAACAGCCTAGATAGTTAACAAGCTGTTTAAAAAAAATTAGCTAGTCAAAAGCTAGCTGCTTGATAAAATGTACCCAGCAAAAAGCTAGCTAGCCAGCTGCTAGAAAAATGTAGCTGAACACGTTCCTGGACAATATGAGGAAGAATAAGGCACAACTCCAGAAGTGAAAATGCAAAAATATAGCTTATTCCTTTAATAGTAGTACTCTTATCATGCACATGTAAGGTATAATTAAGCATAAAATATATATGTAGTATTCACATAATATACAGTGATCTTAGCAATTGAAACAACTGTTTCAGAAATATTCCAGGATCTTCATTTTACCTAATAGCAGTCTCAAAGAGTGAAGTAGTAACACATAAAGGCAATTCTGCTTCCAGTGCAAATGGCATCACTGGAGAGCTTTACTCTTAATGCCATATTTACAGGATTGCAAGCCTACCTTTTTTGAGACATTTTTTCATTTAAGTAAAAAGCATACCATCTTGGAATTGGTAACAAGATTATAGATATTTAAATACTATACTTTCATGCGAGTTCAATTTTTGATTTGGGTTCAGCTTGCAATCAAGCAAACATGGTATATGTAGCTATACCTTGTGTCGACCCAAGTAACACTCTGTCAATCATCAAACTGAAAAGACGCAGGTTGTATTGAGGCCTCCCGCCTTCTTTGTTGAAACTAATGTAAAACGCAACCATTTCTAAATTTTCATGTACGAGCAAATTAGTGGACACACAGTTACATAAAAGGGGACGTTCTCAAATACAGGCTGGTACCAGATACCAACGAGGTCCATATGGTTTGAAACTGTCAATACGGGTCAAGATGGACAGGCCATTACAGGTAATGGGGATTATTTACATTTGTATTGTGCACAAAACCACCGGTTCCCTTTCACTTGGATGATAGACAGAGTGTTACTTGGGTCGACACAAGGTATAGGGAGTATATTTGAATTGGTAAAGTATTTCAGTATTGCCCACTTTTATGGTCAATTTTGAGTACCACAGAACCTCTGGCCCCTGCTTTAGGCTATTTGCACAAATTCTGCCAATACCGCCAATATCCATTAGAACTCGAAACAAATTTGGAACCTCGCAGTTATTTTTTTAGCCTTCTTGGTCAAATTACCACTTTGAAACACACATAGTCGTCACAATCCATGTAAGTGACCCATCTACCCAACCAATCAAAACCAAACATAAGCAAGCATTCAATCAACCTTTCCATGGCAGGCAATTTCAGGCAAATAGTGTTTTTAACTTTTTAGTTAGGACGGCAGAAAATTGAAATTGCACATTTTTCAAAGCATTTAGTCTTATCAAAATTTCTTTTAAAGTTAAAAACAGACTTTTTCTTAGAAACTTAAGGACACATACATGGATTAGGGTTTTGACTTTTAAAGTTCTTGCAAATACGCTCTCGAGATATTGGGGCCAGATCCAAAACTCTAAATCTACCCTTTAAAATGAGAACATACTCAAATGCAAGATTATCAAGTGTGGTCAACTCAAAGCAATGTACTTTCAAGTCACAAATTAACATATGTAGTATGTAATTAAATGAACATACATATCAAGTATGAGGTAAGATTAAAAAGAAAAGACTTGCAATAATTTGAAATAAGAAAATTAAGTGAAAAACAACAAACTTAGTTTACAGAAGGTGAGGTGCTATCATTAGCTCTACTGGACGGCAAATACAAGGGTTTTACAAGTTTGTATTTGGAACTTGTAATGGTATTTGGTAAATTCACATTCTTCCAAGTCCAAGTATAAACAAATAGCCCAATATAATATATAATCACTACCATAGTTTCATGTAATGTTACACAGCACAACCACTAGAACTGTAACATCAAACATTTTGCAGGCACTGGATATAATTCAAAACCACATGTTGGCAATGTGGGACCAAATACCTATATCAATTATCATTAGTAGAGCCCCGTGAAATTCGCAAGTACCGCCAAACGAAAGGTCTCGCATTTTGTGATAAATTTTGAACTAGAAAATATCAAAATTGAATCACCGCCAAACACAAAAATTTGCAAATATAAAACAGAAATTACCACAACTGAAACACTGCGACACGACCAATAACTACACAGAAAATGTTAAATCCAATATCTATTTTATTAAAAAATTAGTTTAGATTGGAGAAGGGTTGAACAGAGATCATAAAGGCAGCTAATTTAAAGTTGTTTGTTACCTTAATCTACGAGTTTCGTCCTTCTGGGACTCATCAGGCAGATGGTGGCCACTAAAAATCACAAAACTAACTAACATACCTGTGGTAGGGCCACGCAAGAAGTAATTTCTGCATGCATGTTGCCATCATACACACCATTCATACTGAGCCACACCGTCAGGACAACCAGGAAGGGGGCTTCCCTCCCAACTCTGGTGCTCGGGAGACAAAACATCCATGACACACCCTGGATTCCAACCAGGACCCTTGGCAACAAGAGAAAAGCTGCCCCTCCTGCTGTTGCTGGGCAAGGGTGCCTCTTCATTCATTCTAAGAGAATAGGTTAGAGATAGGAAGGGTGAATAGTCACAGCACAACCAGTGAGGGGGCTTCCCTCCTGGACTCTGGTGCTTGGGAGACAAAATAAAAATATAAGGGAAATATGCTTTAAATTTTACATTTTGATATGTACCATAACTTTATCTACAAAGCAAAACTGCTCATACCGTGTGTCTTTTAAGTTTTATCTAAAGATTGATAAATATATTGGTGTGAGATAGGATCCAACAGCTTACCTTTGATAAGTGATGGTGGCTGCTGAATTTCTTGATAAATAAGAGACATAAATATTTACAAAACAGAAAAAACACGTGACGTTTTGACACGAGGTCTTGTTCACTCAAGAGAGAAAGGAAGATGACCACCGATTGCCATAAAACCACCACAAAGCAAGATTTACTCAATAAAACCAAAATATACAATTTATAAACCGAACTTCATTAAATAATGAGAGCGGAGCTCTAAACTAATCATTAGCAACACATAAGATGACACAAAATATAATTTTATTAATATAAATCTCAAAATGTTAACGCTTTTTACCAGGAATGTCATCGAGTACCCGGGTTAAACGAATCCTAAAACTACCCAGATTGATTTTTAAGATTTGGTTCTTTTTCGGGTACCTTTTGTATGCGCCGTTATATGTGGTAAATTTCTCCAGAAAATATGATCATTGATCTGTGCAGTTAGTTTGTTTTGTTTTCTATCCAATTGCAACATAATTAAATTCGAAGTATGTTCACACTTCTGATTAGTGATTTAGTACTTTTTAGCATGAGATGGATCTAGATTTTCTACACGTTTGGCGATACTATGTGATTGAGCTAGGAAGGAGAAACAATGCAGAGCAATCAGCAGAGGCAAAACACATTGTTACTCGGTGTCTATTCTCTGCAGCCATAACATGCCCTAAGAGTAAGAGGGAATCCAGACCGAATCCATGATGGGCTGCAACCGGTTCCGAATAAATTACTATCCAATGTCATCCAAGAGTTGCAATTGTGTGGATGAAGATGGAAACATGTATTTAAGTTTTTGGGGCAAATTTCTACTTTCTAGTACCACACAGACCATTTTTCGATAGACCCACCTCAAAACACAAAATAAATTAAGGTAGGTCTACATGTAAGCAAATATGTAGTGTAAAATCATAAAATGACAACATTAATATTATATTATACATAGAACCATTTCCATTAAATAATTATATTTGCTAGCTAGATCAATCTAAAATGAAAATTCATCATAAGTACTCCAGAGACTGTTTAAATTTCAGCTTGATAAAAGCTATTATATCCTGCCTTAAACATAATAAATGCAAATATTATACAGTAAGGCCTAGAAATATGATTTTAGGTAAAATCATTTTCTTTATGAATATGATAAATGTACAGTTTTAAAAATAGATTTATACCTGTAAGTGTCAATAAGTTGGATTCCAGATACCTGGGACATTACGATGAACAATTCATCTGTCGCCGTCGGGTATTATTTGTATTTAATCACTTAGGCCCATATTATTTATTTAATTCTTAAATCTTAAATATACACCTTTAAAAAAAAGGGTTTTGTACAGGGAACCCAACAGTTTACATGGTTGGCAACTGCAGGAATCACGAAGATAGATAGAAACATATATAAATAGACTATACATCACAAAAAAGTACAGAAAAAAAAACTCGAAACTGTTTAGCCAAACAGGGCCTTGCAGAGAAATATATACACCTGTATTAAATATTAATACTAGGGAAACGCTTAAGTCCCGCCGCGTTGTTGGATGAGCGTAATTGGTGTATTGAGCTGTAGGGATGGGCGAACGTTCGAAATTCCGAACTCGAACCGAACTTTTTTTGAAGTTCGGTTCGGTTCGAGTTCGAAATTTGAAGTTCGAGTTCGTGATTTATCAAAATTACAAGCTTGCTCCGAACTTTTAAACTTGCCGCTGTCGCGCGCAAGAAAATCCTCCAATGGTGAGGCAGTATTATTCATTCGACTATCGATTTCCTGCAATATTTTCGATAATTGAAATAAAAGCAGCTCTCCACCAATTGCGTACCTTCTAATGTTCGACTAATCGATTCGCAGCAATAATGCGATACATCATGAATGTATCCACCAATGAGAAAGCTGCTAATATAAGACGCCAAGACGAGATGCTGTGACATTTACGACGATATTTACGATGTTTTATAGAGTAACAAGTATTATTTGGAATCACTGAACAATGATTAAAGACCGATTAACCACGTTTATATGCAATTATGTTAACAAGTAAATTTCTCGCAGGCAAGTTTTAACCACATTTGCGTCAGCTTACACACCTTAATACGATGTCGATAAGCTACATAACCTCAAAATAGATCGTCATTTTACGTTTGTTATTCAAAGTTAGATAACAATAACATGCCCATGTTCTAGGCCTAATAAAATTTAATAGTTGCGGTATTTAGACGAGAACTGGCCGCGATTTCACAACAATCTTTGTTAGGTTTGGTTTATAGACCAGGGCCTAGACCTAGGCTAGGGCCTAGGTACATAGGGAATATTTTAGGCTTAGGGGCTAAGGTTAGGCTAGAGCTAGGCCAAGTAAGGAAAAGCCTAGCCTAGGTTAGCCTAGAATATAGAAGATAATAGGTGTCTAAACATGTTTTATAAGCTCTTATCTAAACCAAGACTTTGGAATTTGGAAGCCTTGCCTAGGCTAGGGCTAGGCCTAGGGCCTATGCCTAAATTTAGGATGCTGTGCCAAAAGGGCTAGGCCCTAGGCTAGTCAATCCTGTCGATGAAGGTCGATGAAATAGATCTCGATAGAAGGGAGATATAGCCTTAGCCTAGACATTAAAGTATGCCCAATTGAAATTCCTACCTCCCTGTTTTTGGTTTTAAGCAGATTTTTTAAAGTTCGGTTCGAGTTCGAAGTTCAAAACTTTTTTTTACAGAAGTTCGAGTTCGGTTCGAAACTTAAAAAACCAAGGTTCGCCCATCCCTATTGAGCTGCCATGTGTTATGCGGATTTTCTGTTGATCTGTGAAAAAATCATTACTGTTGAAGATTTTTTTAAAATTAACTTAAATTAAATAAAAAACAAACTTAAATTTTAAATTTTTTTTAGTTAATCGAAATTTAAAAAAAGAAAAAAATCGTAAAATTGTGATTTTCATAAGAAATAATTATTTGATTGCGCTCAAATTTCACACAAATATACTGATTCATAAAATTAAGGTTCTGTGAAAAAACCATTACAATCGGATACAACAAGTAGGTGTTATAAAGTCAAAGAATTGTTTTTAAAAAGAAAAAACCCGTAAAATTTCGATTTTCATGAGTAATAATTTTTCGATTGCGCTCAAATCTCACACGAATATCTTAATTCATAAAATTATGGTTCTGTGAAAAAATCATAACAATCGGATAAAGCATGTAGGTGTTATAGAAGAAATTTTTCAAAAATCGGAAAAATCGTAAAATTGCGATTTTAATGAGAAATAATTTTTCGATTGCGCTCAAAAACGTGGCAGTTCTAAGTTCAGAGATTTCGAAAGCCTCCATAAAATTGCATCGCAATTGGAGTATCGGTTTAGCCGGAATCGTGCGGACAAACACACAAAAATACAAAAAAAAAAAAATGAAAAATGAAAAGAAAAAAAACATTCCGGATTTTTTTCTCCAGTGTAGTGAAATGGAATCTTCGCTTCGCTCGCTACGCTCATCCAACAAATATAAATATTATATACATTATACACTAGCATTAATGCTGTGTCTAGTCTATATTATTGGCAAGGAAATTTTCTGACATATTATGTACGTAGTTGACCAAAATCAAGAAGTGACACCCTACACAAAGGTACTGATTTGATGTCAAATTGGCAGTTAATTGTACAGTTTGCATCATGTCTGCATACTAATGACTAGGACAATGCAAATTTACAGGTTTTTGTAACATGATTTGTCACATGGGCTTGCAGATCGGGTTGCAATATACTACAGTTCTTGCCATTTAAAGACTAATGTTGTTTAGTAATACTACAACATTATATAATATTAATAGTTTATAGCATTATATATAATATAATGCCTATCAAATTTTCTAGGCACTTTTCATTCAAATTTTGGCATTTAAAAAATAGTCGAAAGACACAACAGTATATGTAGGCCTATTAAAAATGTCTTATTAAAATTTTGCTAAAATACAAAATGGCTATGGCACAGCCATAATGTAATGATACGTATCGATTTATATAATGTATCGACTTGAACTACCATATTTACCCAATTGCAAGCCAACCTTTTTGACACATTTTTGCAGTTCAAAATGGCACCCTGGTTAGGAATCAATGGCAAATCTATGAATATATAAATGCTAAATATTTTTGTTAGATGAATTTTTAATCAGGGGTCGGCTTGCAATCGAGCAAATACGGTATTTATCAGGCTATCATACATCATTGCTTTCATTATGATGGAAGCTTGCCAACTGAAAGATTTAGGAAAATATTTTCCTTCCTCTAGCTTTTGCTGTAACACAATGTAACGATACAAGGATCACCAATGAAGCAGGGAGGTCAATAGAGAAACCAATAAATAATCGAAGGAAGTAATTAAATTACTAACCAGTAACCACATGATAAAGATGACAGTTTCATGTCAGAAGATTGTGGTGTTACAGACTGTTACCTAGTATTTGTATTTTGTATATGAACAAATGAATTCTCCAATAAATAACATAATACTAATAGCACAAAGTATTTGTAAATAAAAATTCAATTAACGGGTTAAAATGTAAGAAATAAATAAGGTAGTAATATGCTGTAAGTTACTAATAATTGTTATGTGCTGGCATAGATCCACACATCACAATGTCAATATGCTTACATCCAGAGGAGTGGTGTTTTCTGAAGTGCGTCGAGGCGAGTTATCTGAGAGTTAGGACGTCAGACGTACCTAGTCAACTGGGTATTGAAGTCTTGTAAACATACTTGCAACTGGCCCAGAGATGGCCTTTCACTCGGAGACATGGCCCAGCAATAAGCCATCATTGCAAACCTAGTAAATAATAAATACAGGTTATCAAAATCTATCTAAATTAATGGCAAATGATAAGCCGTGGAACAGTTTGACATTAAAATTTGGTATTTTAGTTTATCCAAAACTAAAAGCTTATAATATCGTTATAGTTTTATGTACCTATTCCTTTTGTACAAATACACTCCTTAACTTTCAATTAGTCATGTACTGTAATTTGAGATACATACAGGCCCCTAGTACGATTTATGTTGAGATACAGTAGTATTTTGATTTTCTATAGGATAATTTAGTCTATGGGGACGGTTAATGTGATTGGGTTAGTAAGTTTGTTAATGGGGTTTAAGGGCATACAACACTAAGGTTATTAGTGCCCGAGGGTTATATTATCTTTTTCGAAAAGAGGGGGGAATACAGGGAGATGTAGGGAAACATGGAGAGGGCAGGCCAGCGCTGGTCAGAACCAGACACAGTCAAGCAGGACTTTGTTCTCGATCTTGTCTCGAACTTGCGAGACTTGCAAAGTCGAACATAATTTTTTTTTATTTATGCAAAGAGCCAGAGAGGTGTTTGCCATGGAGTCAGTCACCATTTGGCAATTTCCCGACTAGACCCAAAATTTTGGATGCCGTCTAATAATATTTACAAGACCACACAACACAACTTCGTAACTTCGTGAGTTCTTTTAAAACTAGGGAAACGCCTAAGTCGTTGTTAGACGAGTGAGTGAGCCATGTGTTGAGTACCCGGTAACATTACTCTTCTTCCCACTACCTTAGGCCTCTCTAGCCTATGTTAGGTTAGAGTGGCGCATTATGGCCTTACAGTTGACGCGCCCTTATACCAATTAAACTTTAAAACCCTATTATTTATACCAATATAATTATCAAACTTAAATGCAAATGTTCCTGGGTACTCAACACATGACTCGCTCACTCGTCTAACAACGACTTTGGCGTTTCCCTAGTCGAGTTGGCTAAAGCGCCCTTATAGCCGAAATGTGGGAGACGTGGGTTCAATCCCTTGGTTGGGAAAGATTTTGTAATTTCTGGATTGTATTTTAAAAATTATTAAACATGTTTTGAAATGCATAAGTGTAGTCTATCATCTGTGACAATACTATGGAAAACATAGCCAGTACAAAATACGAGAAAATATTGCAAGGTTTACTCAATCTACGAGCGGAATTCGGGGGTACCTTGACGTGCAACATTCGATAAACCTTGCATGGGCACGGCATTTCACAGCCAGGTAAATAACAAACAAAAATGACTTCTTCAAAAACAAAACCATTGTCGTTAAAAGAATTCCTATACATGTTAGGTCTATTTTTCAGTTTATTATTTCTTGTAGGTTTAAATCGAAATGGATTGTGCCCATTTTGTTAGCAGTTCTCAGTTACCTGGTTACGGATGTCTGTTTAAAATTTCAGGTCAATCTATTTGGCCGTTCGGCCGTATGAGCCCGGACATACATACAGACATTGGACACAGTCACGAGAAGGTCCGATCGAGTAGCGTTATAAAGACTTTGTTTCGCTGCGCTCACTCGTCTAAATGATTGTTAAAACTAAATTTTGGGTGAATAATGTGTGTACTCACAACTCGTCAGGACAATTGATGGGCTGTGTGAGTCTGTAGCCGTCTCTTAGGTACGCAGCCATCTCAAACGGATCAATCTCTGCATACGGCTGCTGAGCTAGCATCGTCAGCTCCCAGAGCAAGACACCAAAGCTCCACTGAAACCGTCAAGCTTAGTTTCACCTGTGTTAGCGATTAGCGGTGCAGGATTCACAACAACGTTTCCAAACTTTACCCAACAAATTGAATTATATTTCTCTGGCCATTTCCATTGGCAGTACTGGTCTTAAACATCTTCACATGATTACAGTGAACTGCCAGTAAATCTAATGTAAGTATTTAACAAATTAGTTTCAGATAACATAGAGCCTACCAGTTATTTATAATTTTTATTATAGGCCTACATAGGCTACAACTAAAATAAAACATGTTTTTTATTACAGCTTTCTTCACCCATTAGTTGCAAACATACGGTACTTGTTTCCATTTTTTAAATACAGTTGTCTGGTAATGAAAGAACTAGAATTTACAATAATATATAATTGAAAAAAAACATGAAAAGTTAAAACCCCAATAAAACACTTTTTTTAATTGAACCCACCTGGACCCTCATTCTATAACGTACAGTGACAACTTGTCACGTGAAATGAAGTGAGAACTCCAGTTTGGTATTCTGTAACGCCATTTTGAAAGTTGTCATTTGATTTCACGTGAGAAGTTGTCACTGACAAAAATGTTTGTGAGAACTTATCACAAACCTTGTTTAAGCCAAAGAATATTAATTAAACAATGCAAAAGCTATTAAATGTATTATACTGTGCTGTTTTATCCTTCCTGTTGTTACTTTTTGCACTTTTTAAATGTTTACGTTATTTTTTCCATTGATTTCAAAGAAAAAAGTGAGGTTATGTATTTGTTTTGTTTCGCAAAGTGAGGTTATGTGAACTTACGTCTCGCCTTTGAACATCAATAGAAGTAGTTCTTAAAGCTTAGGCCTACTGTTATAATTAGGCCAACCTACATGGGCTCTAGGGCCTACTAATTGTATGTTTCTAGAGCCCTACGACTGTCACAAGATACGTGTAGGCTACGCCCTAGGCCTAGGCTTACCCAAAGGTAGCAGCCCATCAGAAATTCATCTTTAAAATTAAGAATTGGGAAGAAGTGTGTTCAATATGGTAATAAAGTATCTAAGCTAAGCACGACCCTGACATAGGGTTGCCAACTCTGATCACGGAAAAAACCGGCCTTCCATGTAAATTCGTGGGAAAGGGACCAAGCACAGGGGGTTTGGGGGGCAGAGCCCCCCAACTATAGGCCTCCGAAGTAGACTGTGGCGCAGCCCTAGCGGCAGAAGTGTGTCAACTGGGAAGGTGACGCGTGCTGCGGGAAATGGCTGGTTAAGATGCGGATTTAAACGCGCGACGCAACAAATTAATCGCTAGCTTTGTACAAGATGGTACAACTAGCAAGTAGATGTATTTGTTGTGTTGTTAGATGTGGTGACTGATACGAGAGCAAGCAAAACCCTAGCATTTATCAACTGATCTTCGAATTTACAGATGAAGTAGAAGGGTTTAGAAGACTGGAGTAAACTTTATTTTTAATAAAGGGCCTACTATATTAATACTAGAGGGATACCACTATTCTACTAGGCGTTTGATAAAAGTACAGACATGCCCTGAGTTATAAATTTTAGTCAAATTATAACTAGGCTACATTATTTTAGTGAATTACCTTGGATTTCATCTAGGCCTACACGTAGGTCTAAAATCGCAAGTCATGATTCATGAACAATACATTAAAACCTTCATCGACAATAATTATTAGAGATCATGGCATGCAAAGCATTATTGGCATAACAAATTAACATAATTTAGACTGGACAGTGGACATATATGTCCAGATAGGCCTACATACATTACACATACCTACACATGGGTGGGGCGACTCTTATCCCCCCCCCCCATTTTACTGACATAAGCAATAGTTATAAGTTAAACTTACGTTTTTTATGGGTTAAGAAAATTAGCCTTTTTGAGTGAAACCAATAACATAGCCGTGCTCATAAGTTCATAACCACCCTCCCCCATAATAACCCCCTTCCACCCTTCTGTTACGCCATAAGAAGTAATTTTTGAATATGAAGTGTGCACAAAATACATTTTTTCAGCATTTCATTAGGCCAAACTTAGGTTAATTATGCACTAATGTTCACCATTGAATTTGATTAGAAAAATCACAAAATTTAGTGCATTATAAAGATAGTAGATACTATTAGCCTATATGCAAAACATTCACTGACAATGCACTAAATATGTTCACAATTGAAATGTATTACAACAGATTTGTGAAGGTTTCGTCAAGTAATTTGAGTGCATCTTTGAAAATACGTTTGCATTAATGAATGTTTGTGTTTACAAACAAACGATGCATTAATGTCCCCTATTGAAACGGTATCAAATTAACTATATGGGTTGACTCCTTCAAGATAGCACCCCTCCCCCCCCCCCGAATTAATTTGAGTAATCTCTTGAAATAAGTTAACTCTTTTGTGCACAAACTTGCACAATGTACTGTACAAGCAATGTATTGTATTGTACACTATTTTTCGAAATTCGATAGGGGGAGGGGGGCGGCAACTTGTCCTACCCCAATTTAACGTCATCCTTGAGAAAGGAATGTCCAAAGACTAGAGCAATTAATTTAAGTGAACTCATTACCTAGCATTCATCATATTGACAAAACAAAACTTTTCGTCAAGATTGCTGGTGACGGTTTTTGTTCCGAAACTTCCTGTATGAAGTCTCGAGTGTTGTATGACCTGCATCCCGTACTTATTATTGTAATGAACCAAATCTCCTTCAAAAATCAGAATAGCCATCTGCAAATATTATTCATGCATCTAATTGTTGGCCTGCTCGAACATTTCTTTTCACACTGTATCAGTCGTCTTATTTGTTCCTTTATATTTAGAATCGTGTAATTTTGTATGTGTTATTATTGATAAGGATCTATGCATTATTTATTCAATAATTTTAATAATATTATATTGATTTTGGTCCTGGGTTAAAGAACGTACCGTGCACTTGCCGCATTCTATAGCAACCTTGGCGGGAAAGTACAACAAGTAAACAAATAATAAAGCTACTATTATTTTCGTACAAATCTACATTATTTTCCTTTATTTAAATGTTAATGTTCGTATAGCAGCTCCCCTTTTCCAACAAACCACTAATAAAGTGCGCAAAGTAATATTTATGTGCATCAATGTAGCACGATCCTATGGTTTACACCAGCCATTTTCAAATCGTGTCACCTTCTAAACTCCTCTCGGGTGCCGCTAGGGATCGACGGTGGCGCGGCGCGCGGCTACTTCGGAGGCCTATAGCGCCGCAGGCGAAAATTTTGAAATTCAGCTTTTTAGATTGCATTTGGTGCGTTTTAGAATAAAGTGGTTGGCTTGATGATGTACCAAAACAATGTAGTTTTTGTGCAGTCAAAACTGGAAAACCACCAAAAATAAAAAAGTCACTGAGGTAATAGCCCTAGATAATAATATTACATCCGCTGATATGCCGAGTATTCATAATTCGAGTAGGCAATGGGCATATTTTTATTCATAAGTAATTTCGGCCTAAGGATAATAAATTCCAAATAAACCACAAATAATTTTTTTGTCTTAATTTCAATTTGTCATCATCACGATTCTCAAAGCAGTAAATTAATATTACGTAAACAGCATTAACAGATTTAAAGGAATTATGATCAATTAACAAGTTTTAACAAGTATTTAGCAGTTGATCTTGCTGCTTGTAGGAGAGTCTTGTTGGACTTTATTTTTTCGCGGAGAGTCAATTTCATCGTTGGATTCGTGCACAAACTTCCCGTATGAACGGCATTGACAGTGGACTGCAGTGCAGTGTGGCAGTCTTTGGCCAGCCTACTGCCTTGTTCGCTGTCTGGTGAGGGGGTTGGCGGGTTAGGTCAAGGGGAAGTGGAGAAGAGCAATGTTTACTAATTAAGTGGGATTTGGGATTTGAGAAACGATGATTAGGATGATTATTAAGTATTTATTTTAGTTTCTTGTGTATATTTAGTAATATTTTTAGTATAATGGGTCATTTACGTAAAAAAACCGGCAACACTATTGCCGGTCGAAGGGACTGACCGGCAACCGGCCAAGTGGGGAAAAAACCGGCATGTCGGTCAAAAACCGGCCGGTTGGCAACCCTACCCTGACAGCCTAGGAAAGGGTAGGCCTATGCCTAATCCATAGATACTAATGCCTAGTCCTAGCCTGACATTTTGTATGCTAAGGTTGACTAACAACAAAGAAAACAAAGAAACAACAAACTGCCATTAACATTATTCGCCTATTCTGATTGGTTGAAATACTTTACGTGCTACGGTGGCTCAGTCGCTTTGAAGTTTTACCAAATCCCTGTGCTTGTGACAACTGAACTTCTCACTTGGCTTTCAGAATCGCTCTTTTCACGTGATATTTTTTCACGTGAAATGATAACTTGTCACAGCGCCGTGAAGTGACAATTATAACATAGTTACAGAATGAGGGTCCTGGGCAGGGCTTTTCCTGTAATTTTTTTACAACTCTGGTTTAAGCGGCGAGGTCATATCGATTGCCTGGACATTAGCCGTAGTAATATTTTCATACGTTTGTATTGTTAAGAGGACTACCTATGTCATAGAGAGATAGATGAACCAACACAAATGTGGCCCACGCCATCACGTGCGCGCGCCTCTGGGCCAAGTTCGTTCTCTCCGTTTCAGGGGCGCCGTATGGCTCGGTCCTAGCCGGCAGCCTTGAGAAACACATCTGCGGGGTCACTAGCACTAGCACTCAAACCCACTTATCCGTTTTGGCCAGGGCTTTTGTGGTGTTAAGTAGGCCTACTTTGTAACTTTTTGTATCACAATTTCTTAAATGCATCACAACAAATAGAGTAGATTAACTTTTAAAGAAAAAATATATCTACCAAATGCATCAAAGTAGAAATGAAAGCAATATGCAATGAAAATGAAAAATGATCCACTCAGTGCTTTTCCTACACTGTTTTGCCACAGTTCAAACTGCTCAAATAGACCATAGAACAAAGAATTGTCTCACCACATCGGAGGCTGGTGTAAAGGTGTACGTTGTCAGGCTCTCATGGGCTAGCCATTTGATTGGCCGGTTATCATTGTCCCCTAGACAGTGATAATCATTAGGAAAGATGTCCCTCGACAGAGCATTGTCGGTGATCAGTATTTGTTCTTCTTGAATCACACAGTTTCTAGTGGCTATATCTTTATGAAGGATGTGTCTCTT
This sequence comes from Sweltsa coloradensis, assembly GCA_024449915.1. NCBI lineage: Eukaryota > Metazoa > Arthropoda > Insecta > Plecoptera > Chloroperlidae > Sweltsa > Sweltsa coloradensis. Next base: position 99,000 of record JAMZAV010000560.1, on the reverse strand, counting down.
GTGGAGGTATTGAAGACTTTGGACAAGTTGTAGTGCCATCGCAACAATCTCCTGAGTAGTAAGTACTCTTGATATGTTTTCTCTGCATTCCTGAAGAAATCTGAAAAAGTTTTTGGGTTCCAATAAGTAAGTTAATTTATGGCAAGATATTTTAATAGCACTTATTGTTCTTTAAACAAGACAATTTGGGCTTCAAATTGGATGCCTCTCTTTTATAAATCATACCAACAACTGTATTAAAATTTAAAATAGTGTACTACTGAAGCAACATAAAAAGAAAAAAGAAAACTTGGGACTATTTTTCACCCACCACTACTTTCATCACCAATACCAACATCACATATACAATTTCTTTTTTTTACTTGGGAAATTTATATAAAACTACTAATTAAATTAGCAGATTTTAATATAAGGGACATTTTAAATAAAAACATCACTTGGTTTGAATTATCATCTCATTTAATATGCAACTTCTAAAATTCAATTCATATTCAATTCCAAATTGTTCATTTGGTAGTGGACCAGGTGCATTGAGCGCTGTTGTATTTGATATAGGCCTACTGTATGTATAAGACAATAGAACAGACAAGTTATCCATCTATTGGTGGTATGGGAACATACGAAGAATGAAGCAGGATAGAATCCCAAGAAGAGAATTCAAACGCATATGTGGGGGAGGGAGTAAGAAGAGTTGGATGCAAATAAAATGGAACGTTGAAGAAAGAGGGAAATCATGGGAGAGAATTAATGAAGAAAGACTCAGGTAGGATAGAAAGAAATGACGGGAACTGGTAGAAATGCCCGTCATAGAAGACATCGAAGAAGAAGATGAGGAGGTGCTGAGCCTGGCCAACAAGCACTGAAAGTCCACAGCCTGAGAAACTGGTGATAGGTATGAAATTGAACCCCAAAATTTTGTGAATGGTTTTTCGGCAAAATTTTCCAGAATGTGATGAAAACATTTTTATGGACAAATTAACTACCTTGGACCCTGAAACCGTCAAAACACGTTGGAAAATGGAACAAAATAAGACTGTTTTTATTTTTAAGGCGAAATACAGCCAGTTCTATTGTTTTTTGCGATATTTGGTCAAAATCGACAGTCTTCCCCCATATTCCACGGATTTACTATGTTCTCGTGAGAAAATAGGTCACTAAAACAGCTGCTGAAATACCGGTGACGTCACACTTCACACTCGTCGTGTAGGGTCGGCAACATAACAAACACAAACAATAGAAATTTTGCTTCTTGGTCTACAAAGTACCAACATTTGAAACTTAACGGCAGCAAAAAGTGCGGGAAATTTGAAAATATGCGAAATTTTATGAAATAGTTTGAAAATTTTTATTTTTTATGACGAAATGGCTTTTATTTTGAGTTTTTCTTTTTATAATGAAATTAAAGATTTCTCATAACAAAATGAAAAAAAATTATTTGCTATTTAGTATTTTTCAGGGTCCCTATTGATATGTCACCCCCCTACATGACTTATGTTGGAACCGGGTGTGTGATTGTTATTATTATCTATTTGCATAAGATTAAACTAACATTGTAATATGCATGTTTTTACGTGCATGTTTTTACGGACGGCTCCCGAAACAGCTCGGGGAGGAATACTGGCTTTGGCTTCCATTGCATCATCTTTGAAGAGGCGCACCCGATGGCACCAGGCTCGAGCATTTTTGAAGCAGAAATAAATGCCATCTCCAGAGCAGCAGAGAAAATCGCAGAAACACCAACCTTTCCACTCAAAAAGACAAAATTTGTCATTATCTTTGACAGCAAAGCCGCCATCAAGAAGATCTGTCAGATGGAAAAAGGTGAAGAAGCCTCCCTGTCTCTTAAAAAGAGTTTAATAAAAAATGTGATGCATGGAAAAGTACTTAAAATTCAATGGGTGCCCAGTCACTGCAACATCCTGGGCAACGAGAAGGCTGACGCGCTAGCCAAGTTGGGCTCAAAGAAGTCTGCCCCTGACACGGCAAGTATCTCCTACAACTCTGCCAAAAACCTTGCCGAGGAGGGCCTCAAGACATCCTATGGAAGACTTCAAGAGGCCAAGATGTATCACAAACCATGGCGGGACGAGGTCCTCAAAGGGCCAGACAAATCCTGGACAAGAAAGGTGGCAACAGCGCAGTTCCGGCTGGCCACAGGACATGACGTCCTGCAGCACCACCGGAGCCGATTTCAAATCACAAAGGAACCAGCAACTTGCAAACTATGTACATCGGGTTTTCAGGACAGAGCGCACCTCTTCAGCTGCGCCGCACTTAAATCTGACATTGACGCCCTGCCAAATAACCTGAGCGGGTCAGAGAAGGAAGCACATATTTACTGGATAGCCAGGAAGAAAAATGATTGAAAAATCAAGCTTTTGGCATAGGAAAAAAATAAAAAATAATAATAATAATAATAATAATAATTTGCATGAAAATAAAAAATAATTAAATCTTATTTCATCTACAGTAGAACATTGATATTTCTTTAAAATCATCACAAGATTGGAAAATATGTTTTATCAAATTTTTGAAACTTTAATTTACTGTTAGCTATCTTTATAAACAAACCACGCTTACCTCTTTAGATTGTTGTAGTTATTATATGGGTAGATGAGAAATGGTGCTGTGTGGTCTTGAATGCTGACTCCTAGCACCGAGAGTACATTCTTATGATTCAAGCTGTACATTGTCATCCCTTCTTGAAGCAACAAACTTATTTGAACTTGACTGGCATGATCTGTCAAACAAAGTGAACATCAGAAACAAACTAGTCAATCAAACTTGTACATTTTAGACTAACAATTTTGGAGCTATGCAGTAAAAATGACTAAATGCTACTACAGAACTAGCAACCCTAGTGAATTGCAAAATGAGAAGAAACTTTATAATAATATAATAATAATAAATAGTATTTAAGTACAGCGTGGGTCATATGTAAATCAAGAGGTCTGGAAGATAACTCTTTCACCGACATTGCGTAGTAAACTCTCTGTGCCATGATTAATATCGCCCTGTGAACTGCAACGATCGACGTAAATAAGAAACATGGCTGCTAATGTCAAAGGAAAATTCACTATTCACCAGAGGAACTATCAAGTCTAGAAGAAATATAATATGGAACGTAAAGAGAGCATTAGGGCTATGCGAGCAGGGATTTTTTTAGTCGAGCAAGATCGAGCGAGTATTTGGTCTTTTGCTTGATTTTCAAGTGAGATTCGAGCAAGCAGACCAAAATTTAATTTACTACAAATGTTGGTCTACATTTCGGTCACGATGTTAAAAAACATAAAATTTTCAATATTTTACTATGGTGTTGGGCTTGCCAATTGATAAAACATTAATCTAAAATTATTTTTAATCATAGGCTTACTGTTTAGGCAAAGCTAGCCTAGGTCTAGGCTCATTTCTAAATTGCCTCTACTATTAACAATCGTGTTCTTTCCATTTGAAGTTCAAAGAACAATATTATTTTTGGCCCTAGGGTAGGCCTAGCTAGGCCCTAGAAGCCTTTAGTTTAAGGTAAGGTGCAGGGTGCCTCTAGGCCTAGCCTTGTAGGGCTGGCTAGGCCTAGGTGAGTAGTAGTTCAGCCCACATCATCGTGCATTGAATTAATGCTCTTAAGTTGCTGTGGGCCATTACACAATAAGTAGGGTTAAGGTTAAGGCAGTCATATTTATGTTCATTTCACCTCGTAATTCAATTGCGCTTTACCAGCAAATTGTATTAAAACACATATTGGGAACACTAATTTCTTCAAATAATACGGAAAGTAAAAAACATAGGTCCGTCGCCTATATACATTTCAAATTGATTGAGTTGTTCACAGAATGACAGAAGCTAAACAACTTGCAGCCTAAAAGTGTGACGTTAAAGTCGATAGTCGGTTTAAAGCCGAGGTCGAACGCATGTCCGCGACATATCGATATTAGACCAAAGAAGAGGTTGGCAGGTCTTTATCCGAGTTGTTTGGAGACATGCGCAGTGTCGGTGCGCATCGAGAGACCTGCGCCTGCGCAATGCCCATTACCAGTCAGCTGTTCGCTGTCGACGTGAAGAATGCTGAAGAGCACGTCATAACATGAAATATTACGCCGCCGCGACCGTATTTTCGTACGTTCTCGAACAATTCTCGAGTCGTTTCGAATCGAATTTTCGAGAATCAAAAAAATCACACGAGCGAGCGAGAATGACGGCATGCTCGATCTCGACTCGAAATTTTGAGTCTCGCACAGCTCTAATTATATATTGATACCTAGGCCTAGGCATAGCATTAAGACAATGCCTTAGTTCTTACCTTTGCAGTAGTTTCCAATTAATTTCGAATAATTCTATCTTAGCTGTCAAGGTCTTAGTTGCAAACCACCAAAGTTTGTTTTATGCTTTTGTTTTGATAAAATTGTTTTTTCTTCTAACTGCCTTCTAGATATTGACTATTTTGTGGACCAAGAGTCTTTCAAAGCCTCCTAAATAATACTAGGGAAACGCCAAAGTCGTTGATAAACGAGTGAGTGAGCCATGTGTTGAGAACCCGGGAACATTCCCTTTTCTCCCCTATACCTATAAGGCTGGATCTAGCCCACTAAGCCCAGTATGGGGAATGATACCGGGTACTCAACACATGGCTCACTCACTCGTCTATAAATGACTTTGGCGTTTCCCTAGTATAATCATTGCACAAACATTTGTGGTCACAGACCCTTGTTCAACAGATACCCAGGCTAAATGGAACGGCCAGCTAGTGTACGACCCCTAGACTTAGTATAGTTACTGCCTCCAGCGTCAATGCAGACATATGAAAAATTGAAGACAATTTAGGCCTATAGACAAAAAGAGAAAATGGTTTTAGTTTATTTGGTTTCCGGGCGCGTCAACCGTTCGGTTATAATGCGCCACTCTATCCTAAGTGATGTAGGGAGGAAAATCCTATGCTGGTCAGAACCAGCCACGGGTACTGTATTTATGCGAGTATAGGCCTCGAGTATATTTGAAATTGTCCAAGTTCAAAAAGTGGGGTGCGGCCATTATGTGAAGCCATTTATCAATAGTATTTATATCCAAATTTTTAAAATCTGAGTGGTCAAAATAAGGGTGCGGCCTTTACTCGAGGGCGGCCTATAAGCGAGTAAATACGGTAGGTGAAAGAAAAGGGGGGTTCTCACGTCGTCGTCGTGAAGGAGGTCGTCAGGGAAGGGGGAGAGGTCCCCGACGACGACTGCCAGAGGTCGCATCTATTCGGGGAGTAATATATACTTCTCTATTATATTTACCATCTGATGTTTGCGAGATGGACTTCGTCCTTTTCCTCGTCCTTTACGATTAGCAGAGCCATGCTCTGTGTCTAATGCCCGACCATGCCAAGCTTAGGCCTACGTAAAGCATACACCTAGGCATATATCTAGAATTCATGGCGTAGGTTAGAATAAAGTATAGGTGGTCTAGACTACGATTTTAGTTATACCTTTATACGGCGTAATACTGCGGTATTGCACTGTTTCTTGTGGATGGTCAGCATCATTAATTAGTTGATAAATCAAACAAGAATAATGACAGCTTTTAGAGAGCTTTAGAGAATGACAGGGTACTAACAACAAAATAAAATGAAAAAGACACCGTCTTTGAAAACTGATAGCGAGCGACTTTCATAGTTGTTTTTATATCGCAGGCTGTGGTCTCTTTTACATATGAAAAATTTAAACACATGCTATCGATATTTAAAAATATAACATTTTTATTTCTTTTAGGTTAAAATCACAATGGATCTTGCTGATTTTGTTAGCAGTTCTCAATAAACTCGTACCGGATGTCTGTTTAAAATTTCAGCGCAATCTGTTCAGCGATTCGGCTGATTTTCAACGTACACACACACACTCACATACACACGCACGCAGACTAACGATTGACCGCCATTTAAGTTGAATGGAGATCACTCCGTTCGCTACGCTCACTCGTTTAATTAATAACATCAAATAGTCTAGGGGGCTTCCATCGATCCATAATGCAGTTCACAATGTGATACAAATCACGTGCACAGAGAGTTGACCACGGGATGTCGGCTAAAGAGGTATCTTCCAGACCTCTTGATTTACATATGACCCTGGCTGTACAACAATTTGAAAAAGTGGTCCAATATTCATAGGGTTGCCAACCGTCCGGAATTTCTCCGGACAGTCAGGATTTGAACACATATGTCCGGATGGAGGAATTGACCCGTTCCGGACGTCACTTTGTCCGGAATTTGTAAAAAATACTAATATTCACTACATATTAATAGAGTTCGTGGATGATCGTCTAAAAGCATTTATTGATCCACTCTCTTTTGATGTAGGTTAGAATCACTCGCAATATGTTTCAACTTGGTAATTTGTTCTCGATCTTTGCCATTCTGTTGCAATCAGCTTCTCTCTTTGTCTTCAACCGCCGCCGGTACGCGGCCGGCGGCACAGGCACAATCACATTTTGTTTTGTCTGGACAGTCGGTGATTTGAGCGGTGAACTGTTTTTATTTTGCTTGCAATGTTCATTGTTTACGTTCTGTTCGCATTTTGAATTTTGTATTGCTAGGCCTTTATCTAAATATTCTTAACATCATTACAAAAAGTATTCAACGCCTAAGATGTTCATAATCAGGGAAGACGATGGGTACCCGGTTTGACATCTCTAATGTTTTCAATCTGCTTGAAGCCAAAAGCTATCACCCATGGTGATAACTGAAATAATTATGCTCATGGGAATAGAGATACGCTGAGGCTGGCCTTTCCTTATTTTGTAACAATTATTATCTGAGCGGTAGCATTCCCGCTTTAGCCCCCCCCCCCTCACCCTGCGACAATGCAACATGACTTTGACCTGACTGTGACAAGATAAAGCAGATGCAAGGAACAGTGAGTGTTATCTTAATGACCCGCTGCTGTTCCTCTTTCGTGATTATGAAATACTACTTCATCGGCACGTCATTGTTTACAGAACAGCATTACGTCTGAGATATTACGATAATTGATGAGCGCGTTTCTTCGCAGTTCATTAGACACCTCGCACAATTTTTTTGTGTTACTACCCGGGTAACCCGCGGGTAATGTGGACGGGTCGTAAAAAAGTTGGGTTTTTTCATCCCTATGATCATAATTCACAACACTCTTAGTTTCTGTAAGTTGATCCTGTGTTCCATACTTCAAATTTTTAAAAAAGATCTTAAGTTGAGTGAAATGGGATGGTTGTAGTAAAATAATGTGGTGTGCCCCCCCCCCCCCCCCCAATCTTACGAGGCTCTGTCCGGAATTCCATTCCTGTTAAGTTGGTAACCCTAAATATTCACCATATTATTATTGATTTTGTGAATGAGCAACTTCACTACTACTGGTGCAAACATACTGTAATGAACGCAAAGATCGTCGATCTTTATCATCTTATTATTGATTATTAATTTCCAATCAATAGTTGCAAGTTAGGCATCCCACATAACTAGACTCAACAGTCAACAGTGATGATAACAATCAATAACTGTCAAATACTGACTGATATTGATTTGGATTCTTATAATTGATAGATAAACAAATATTGATTACTCATAGAATTTGGAATTGTTTTAGGTAAGCTGTTGGGCTCCTTTTTCTTTCCCCAATCACACACATTGATCGTACATATGGGCGACTGTAGTGCATACAAGCAAATATTTTATTGTATAGCTAAACACCAATAGTTCAGCCATCCAATGATTTTTACAAAGCCATAAACAGACTGAACATCTAACCCTAAAGCCGAACATAAAGACAACCCCACATGATAATGGACATGATTCAGGAATACGATCGGACATGTTAGCATGATTAATTCTAAGGCCCACATAGCTCTTATCAATCACCCCATACTCATCTCACCTGTTATCTCATAATCATCACTTATTTTAGAGCATTTCCACAAATCAATTACAGTAAGACCTCGTTCATCCGAGCTCCGATTAAACGAGATTCCGTGTTATCTGAGCTGGTTTCAGGCGCCCTTTCCTTTTTTTAATTAGGCCGAAATGTTATGTTCTTTACATCTGAATGTCATGCAGTATGCATGCTGTTTACTACAATGAGGTGTCACGCACAGTGCGCGATTTGTAAGGGGGGTTGGGGGCAGGGGTCGAGGGTAGGGTGCCGTAGAGTGTTGAGCCAGTGCCTTTGTGAGTGCTTGCTGCCTCGGCCGCGACCTTGCTCAAAGACTGGGAATGAGAGAGAAGAGAGGAATGGAGAGAGAGAAAGAGACAAAATATGGCCTTGGAGACGACATGATAGAGACTGGCTATGATTATGAAGAAATAAACATTGCATTCAGCATCCAGTCAATGACAGACGTGGAGATAACCGTCACCCCCCCCCCTCCTCCTCCCAAGCCATGAAATAAGTATCCATCTCTCCCTAGTCAATTGGCTTCTGGCCAAGACTCTCCCCAAGTTGTTTTGTTTACATTATGAGATAAGGAGTTGTTTTGTTTACATTATGAGATAAGATAATGAGACCAGTTATTCATTCTATCAGCAAGGCAGTCGTTAATGTTATTATCAAGCACATATAGACATTGGAGGAGAAACCCTGAAAGTGGTGGATAGTTTTAGCTATCTAGGAAGTGAAGTGGAAAGTGGAAAGATTAAAAAGGAGATTAACATCAGAATAAAAACGGCCAGTAACTTTTACCAGTGTGTGAAAGGCCTGGTGTGGGATAGGGAAATACCCATTCAGTGTAAGATGAGTATGACACTATATAATTAATGTTATGGGATAAGATAACGAGACCACACATTCATTCTATCAGCAAAGCAGTCAGCAGCCTATGTCATCACTAAGAGGCTGTTTATTTATGTTCTGTTAATGGTATTTCACAAGTTTCACACTTGAGATATCACTTTCATATACTAGGGCTCTGCTGGGAGGAGTTAAACAACAAAGCCCTTATCATCAGAGTTTTTCGTAATCCGAGCAGCTGTCCCATCCACCTCGGATAATTGAGGTCTTACTGTATCATAGGGGTGGGCGAACCTAGGTTTTTTACTTTCGAGCCGAACTCGAACTTTTGAACCAAAAATTTTCGAACTTCGAACTCGAGCCGAACTTTTGAAAATCCATTATTATTCTGTAACTAATCGACAGAAATAAAATTTAAAAAAAAGTTATAAAAAATCTTTAATTTAAATATAAAAGCTCAAAATAAAGGCTCCATTTCGTCATAAAAAATTCAATTATTTCAAACTATTTTTCCAAATATTGCGTATTTTCAAATTTCCCGCCGTTAAGTTTCAATAATGTTGGTACTTCGTAGATCAAGAAGCAAAATTTCTAGTTTGTGATTGTTATGTTGCCGACCCTGCACGACGAGTGTGAATTGTGACGATCGAGCCAATCACAGATGCGCACCGCCTTCTAACAGATAGCTTCGTCGTGACGTCATAGCGTGACAAAACGAGAACTTTTCAAGGCGCTGGAACTTGGAAAATCAGCTGTTAGAAATATCCAGTATGGCGATCGCTGCTTTGTTGTTTTATTACGCGAACGATGTATTCAATAAGTTTTTGGCGTAATTTCAAGACGAAGTTCGTTTAAAGTTCGAAGTTTTGATAAAAACCGAACTCAAGCCTAAAAAGTCGAGCCCGAGCCGAGCCGAACTTCAAAAAAAGCTCGGCTCGGGCTCGACTTTTCGAACGTTCGCCCACCCCTACTGTATCACAATATTTAGTATTAATAATAATTTATATCATTATGTTACTTTCTTTAAGCTTATCATTAATCTCTACTTTCTACAATGCGTCCAACTGAGTGTTTCCTAGTAATAATAATAAGGGAACCCAAACTTACACCAGTCAGAAGAGAAGAAAACCCCTCTTCTCAAACCTTCTCAAAAGTAATCTTTAATCCAACAAGCCATCTGATAACAGGTGTTTTTACATGAAACTTAAATTAGTGTTTTTTATAAATTTAATTTAGATTTACATACATGCTTACTAAAGCACTGAACTGTACCAAGAGCTGCTGGGAACTGTGTTGACCTTGGTCACTACTACACCAGAGCTACGGTTGGCACATGCCTGTAAAGCCTGCTTCAAGTGCGTGTGTGATTGTCAGTGTCACTATCAGCATTGTCATTGTTTGTCAGCATCAGCAACAGTGGCAATGTCAGTATCAACAGAACAACATCATGTCTTGGAGTGTAGCATCAGTTTATGGTATGTTATTTACATGTAATGTTATCATCAACTGTCATCAGGCACAAACTGTAAGTAATATAACAAAAGTATGAACAAAGTAATAAGATAAATAGGCCTGCATCAACGTAATACTTGTATTGTGTTACTGTCCGGACCGTAAGGTAGGTGTCATCAATTTGTAATATGTAATTGTTAAACTTCTATATACAATTTTATGGTAATTGAATTGAATGATAGCAATTGTCGTAAAAGTTTACCCTGACTACGGATCGAACCCAGAACCTTTGGCGTAACGTACCAATGCTCTAACAACTGAACTATAGGGGCATAGGGTAAACCTTTACCAAATTGCTGTTGGTTGTAAAATATAGAAGTATGTAAAATGTAAAACTTTGTACTAATTTATTTTGCCAAGCTTTGTAGGCAACTGGGTACATACCTGTTACAGTTTTCACCAGCACTTCTTCTTCATATCCCTCTTTTTGGGTGTAACTTCCAATGTACACCCTGCCAAATGTACCTTCCAATACTACACTCCTCAATCGAACACGGCACCTACAAACAAAACAGTTTTTCTAAATAAAAAACAAAACAATATGCCCAACAATTATAAAAAAATGTTTTGTTTTATGTCCTTTGGTAGATGATATTTGTACAACAAAAAAAGTTTAAACATGGGGTTACATATTGTCAAAGACTGGACTGATGTTTTATATTCCCATTCACCAGTCTTGGGGAGGAACGCGTTCCTTTTTCAGGAACTTTTGTGGGAACGCGTTCCTTTTCTTAGATCAGGAACTTGTAACGTGAAAGTTACTATTTCGTGGGAACTTGGAACGAATTTAACGTTCCTTTACAAGTTCCTTTTGTCGTCGTAATCCCGTCGAATTCCACAATTCCAGTACATAAACTTCAGTATGAAAAATAATTATCTTGTGACATTTTGTGTTTTCGAAAAAGGCGCCCCCACCCCCACCACCACCCCCACCCCCGAGATGCCCGGGGCAAGTAAAAAAGTCCGGGCATGTGGGAATATCTCTCACTATCGCCCGCGCTTAGCTTTTGTCGCAAGATAAGCGGAATCCTGGGATAAAAGATAAGTCCACTTGTCCAGTAACAGGTCCCATGCGTCGTGATGGCAGGAACACTCACTGTTCCTTGCATCTGGTGTATATCTTGTCACAGTCTAGTCTGCAAGGTCACGATGCCTTGGCTTGAGGGGGGGAGGGCTGGAGCCCGAATGCTGGCGAGTAAACAAGATAAGGAAAGGCCAGCCTCTTAGTATCTCTATTCCCATGTGTTTAATTTCAGTTATCACCTAGCTTTTGACTTCTAGCTGATTAAAAACTTAAGAATTGTTATGGTAATTATTTAAGCAGTATAATCTTTGGAAGATTGCTAGTGGTAAGGCGGGGGGGCATACTCAACCCACTGCCACAAGTCGGCGGCATGAACGAGGACATTATAATTCGAAAGAAAAACGCCGCTATATGTCCTGATAACTAATTTTAATTGTTTAAAAAAAATTAGCATGCAAGTTTTCTGTAAACGTGTACGTGTGTATAGTGTACGTATAACTAGGCCTACAATCACCCTACAGACACCTATCTAGGTGGATGGGATGTGGTCCCGCTTCTTGCATTCCTTTCTTCATGAGGCCAATACAATCTGCATGCATTTATGTGTATTGTGTATATGTACCATGTCTTATGATGATGAATAAATAATAATAATAATAATAATAATAATAATGATATTACCGATAAGATATTTAAATTTCTACGTGATTTTAAAACAAATGGATATTTTTTTAATCGAGTTCGAAATTGTTTTCCCAGCCTCAACTTTGTCAAATCTATTCACGCTAGCTCAGCGTAGATCTAGCACACGGAGTAACTCTGTGATCTAGCAAGTGATTTTGATGCTTGAAAAAAAAAACAGAAAAAGTAAGGGGAAAAAATGTTTTTTCCCGGGTTTTTTCCCAGACAGTCGGAAAAATTGAACAATATCCCAAAGTTTTAATTGAAAAATAATCACTTAAAAGTTTGCAGTTTAGCAGGAATTAGTGTCAAGTAAGTATAGAGATGAGTGCACATGAAGAAAGTACCGGTATAAAGGGAAAAATAATCACTTGAAAGCCTGCAGTTTTAACTTTTAATTAAGTAGGAGTAGGCTATACTCAAACCGTGTCTTACTTGGTCCAGTACCTGAGCGACCCTTCTTTTAATTAATCCGCTCCGGCTTGCGGTCAATGGATAATCCCTAGGAAATGAAAGGGTCTCGCTCAGGTACTGGGCCAAGTAAGACACTGTTTGAGTATACATACAATACAAATTTGAAGACACGAATTAGTGGCAAGTAGCCAAGTATAGAGGGGAGTGTGGCTGTGAGGTCTTGATCGCGATGTACAAGTCACTCAATATGCACTGCAATTGAATCGGTTATTTGAGAAACCGAATAAGTCATGTAACCATTGTTCTGAGTAAAACGCAAAAAACGTGCATTTAATACCCTGAAGTCAAAAAATGCAGTTTTTTTTATGTAGTAATTTAGAAGTGGCATAGTTACATTGATTTTTGTTGATATTGATATTTATGAGCACATAATTTCATAATTAGAGGATGTAATTAGCATGGACTTATTTGGTTTCTCAATTGTGTGTGTACACATATGTATATGTAATGTATATGTGTACACATATATAAAATTACTTAGTAACAATAAGGTAGTGTCATAAGTTTTTATGATTGTTTATTATAGTAAACATCAAACTACATTTTTTTAAACTTTGTTAAATTAAAATTTCTTGGCAATGAGAGCCAATGACTCATTTTACTGAAAGTGACTTGTTCCGTTTCTCAAATCAATACAATTTTTTCTTCAGAACGTATGGACTGACTTATTCGGTTTCTCAACTCAAAGGGAAAATTGACACCCTGTAATATACACAGGCATGGTCGAAAAATATTTTGTTTCTCTACTAATCGATAGGTCTTGAAATTCTGAAGAAAATGGCTATCTTAACTCATTTACGTAATTTGGGTGACTTATTCGGTTTCTCAAATAACCGATTTAATTGAAGAGTAGGAGTGGAAATAAATGAATAAAGGACAATTATAAACTATTTACATATTCAAATAATATGTCCACTGCAAAACAATAATTTTTAACCAGAGCCAGTAATTAGTACCTAGTAAAATAATTCCACCTCGAATTTCTGTTTGATCTGGAATTTACCCATAAGCATATATTTTGTTAGAAAATATTTTTATTTGCTGTTTCCTAATTATTTGACAAACCAATTTTTCTCAAAATTTCTGTTTTTCCGTTATTTTCCTTTTCCTCAACTTCAATTTTTCTGGAAATTATAAATCCCTAGATCTAGCACAGAAAATTTTTGCTTGTGTCGGTAAAAGATAGTTCTCTTTCATACATAAAGGTGACATTTATTTTACCATGCATTCATTCTACCCCTACCACTACAAAGCATCTGCCTTCTTTTGTTGGAGCTAGTATATAATATTATATATTACAAATTTTAAATATGAAAACATTGACAGGTTTATGAAAAAATCTTACTCGCTTGACAATATAGTCCCTTAAGAAATTAAATATAAAAACTACACGATTAATGTATTGTGATTTGCACAATTTTTTATAAAGCCATTTTCATTGTGTTGGACCTATTGACTTTTGTTTACCTCTGTATTGTCAGCTCTGCTATCCTCTCATGGATTTCCTTGTGGGCAAGCTCGTCTAAGAGTGTGTAAGAACTCACAGATGTGCTAGGGAACGTCAGGGAAGCATTGTGCCCGTGACTGCTACTTGAACCATGCTGTGAGCCTCGGCTGAAAACAAACCTTACATTAACATTTGCCACAATGCAATGCATTATTTATGTAACAGGGATTAAGATTTCAATTGACAATCCACATTAAAGGGGAAATAAATAAACTCCTTTCCAATATTTTTTCAATTGTGTTAAAAAAAATTGTGTAGAATCTGCAACTTTTGTCAACACCTTATGAGGTTAACTCAATTTAAAAATATTGCTTCCATATATTTTTTAAAGTGAAAGATTGTATTACACTAACAAAAACACCATAAAATCAAACATTACATGTATTTATACAAGAATGGATACGGAGATCTTTGGGAATAATAGAATAAATGTTGACCTCCTGATAAAAATGTGGGAAACATCTGTTTAAAGAAATTAATATAATCTCGTCTTCTCAAGTTATGTTAACTTAAGAGGAAGGTCTACCGCCAACATTAAAACCACGGGAAATAACCTTATTTTAGTAATAACTCACATACCACTACACAAAAACAAAAAAGTTGATAATAAGTCCCATATGGTTTAGGTAGTTAGAACTATATCTGGCAAAAAACCTTTTACAAATATTGTAACCAGTTATGATTTTAATCAAAGTTTAAATTAAATTAATTATACCGTAATTAAAAATGCTACTGATTACAATATTTGAATAATTTTTCATGCACAGGGTGTAGTTCTAACGAAACTACGTGAGACCTATTAATCCTTTTTTCGATTTTACGTACAGTTTGAGAGATATTACTAAAATTAGGTTATTTCGCTTGGTTTTAATATTGGTGGTGATCCTTGCCCTTAAGCATGTACCCTAGCTCTTGCTCAGTTTTGAAAACTGACCAATCAATTGGTGACCACAATGTTACATAACTAGGGATGCACATACATACATTTTTCATTATCGACTATCAAAATGGCAATCGAATCGATAATAACGATATCACCAACAAAGCCTGTTCCGACCTATAAGTGTGGCAAGTGTAAGTCAAAACAATACAATTGCGTTTCGTTTGCTGCCTCGCTGTCTTCGATTTCATGTGTTTGGCTTCCGTTATCGACTGATGGCTCATTTCCAAACATAAATCTCGAGTGTGACACCATCAGCGGATCAGCCCAGCCAGTGCATGGCACAACGTGAGATAATCTCCATCATCGTGTGCATCCCTACATGTAATGCACATCGGCACAGAAAGAATAAGCAAGGGATATCACTCCGTGTATTTGAGGAAGAAGAAAGCAACTTGAACCACTCACTGCAGTATGTCTTGCCTGGAAGCCTTGTTGTTGCGCACATAGTATGCTGCAGTAAGGGCTACAATAACTGCGAGGAGAGCGCACGCACAGCCAACAGCGATGTAAGATGATGTCACTTCTTGATCGTGTTGAGTTGAATCTAGTACCACTACGTGATAACCGTTATCTAGACAAAGGAAGACATATTTATACATTTAGAGAATATATAACAAATACGTTTAGTTACATGGATAAAGAGTTGGGTTCAGTGGCGTAGCAAGTCGATAAAGGGCCCCGGTGCAAATAAATAACATTTTATTGTTATTGTGTTTAGTTGGTGGGAGGCACCAACTAATTGATCCAAGATG
Source organism: Sweltsa coloradensis (assembly GCA_024449915.1). Taxonomy (NCBI): domain Eukaryota; kingdom Metazoa; phylum Arthropoda; class Insecta; order Plecoptera; family Chloroperlidae; genus Sweltsa; species Sweltsa coloradensis. Next base: position 83,381 of record JAMZAV010000560.1, on the reverse strand, counting down.
ATTGCTAGACAATAAGAAGGGGGGGGGGGAGAGACGGGAATATTATATTACCAAAAGTGCACTTTAGTTAATAATGACCTAGTATACATTTGTCTGCAACTGACATCCATCAATACGTGCGACTTTTACTGATATGAATAAACATTAGAACAATCGTGGACATTGCACACTATTTTTATTTTTTATCTTGTATTTCATTTCATTTTATTTTATTTCATTTTATTTTATTTTATTTTATTTTATTTTATTTTATTTTATTGCCACCAACAACAGAGTTACCTCCACAAGTGCGATAAAGGCATTTCATAAAATTAACTAATACTAAAGCACAAAAAATAAAAATGATATCAAAAATCAAACAACATCTAAATATGTCTCAGGTGCACAAAATAACATTATACTAAACGAAATGCAAATAAAAAAAAAACTATGACGATTACAATGTTATAAACCACAAGAACATATTTTGAAGAAATAGTTTTTAAAACATTGAAAGTTTAGGTGATTTTTGTCAAGATCAGGATGGATGACAACTAATTGGTTATACTTATGTTGGATCCAGTTAATTGGTGAATTACTAAAAATGTCTAGTCTGCTTCTGGTAAGATGGAAAGTCTGAAGGTTTCGTGTTAGTCTTGCAGGAACGTGAAAATGTACTAGATGAAGAAGCTGAGAGTCAAAATAATTGTGCAGAAGCTTATACAGAAATATTAGATCTGTATGCTGGCGCCGATTTTCGAGTGATACAAGATAAAAATTCTTGCACAAAGTTGAATTTAGTTGCATCTATAAGTAACATTGGTCTTGTAGCATTGTAATGTATTGTAATGTAAATTGACAAGATGGCGGCAAGCAAGGAAGTAACAGTTGTGAATTGTGGTGAATGTAAAAAGCTCATTAGTAAAAATCAAGCGTCCATTCAATGCAAAAGTATTTGCAAAGAATGGGTTCACTTCTCCTGTAGGCAGGCTACAAAAAGTGTCTTGCGTGCGGTTCAGGAAAAAGCTGACCTGATGTGGTTTTGCCCAAAATGTAAATCACGCGAACATAACCCTACTTCTGACGGCAACGAAGGGACAAGCCTAGGCCTAGGCCCGGCTGCTATCGTGAACGGGAAACCACCAGGGGACCGTGGTTGGGACCCTCAAACATCAAACATTGAAAAACAGATACAGAAAAGTATCAACTTCCAATCTCAAATGTACGACAAGATCCTCAGTGAGAACAAAGAAATGAATATTAAACTAACCAAGGTACTAAAAGAAATGTCACAATGCAGAGAAGACAAAATCACCTTAAAGGCTAAAAACGAAACACTAAAGCAAGACTTCAATCGTCTAGAACAATACTCAAAGAACTACAACATTGAACTACATGGAATTCCCCAATCAAGAGAGGAAGATATCTACACTATAATTGCTGACCTAAGCAAATTAGTGGGAGCTGATCTCCTAATCAATGACATCGAATTCGGCCACAGACTGCCCACTTCGACCACACATGCAGGACCCAAAAGACTGCCAATAATCATTGCCAAGCTATACTCCAGGCAATTGAAAGACAACCTCATGATGAAGGCAAAAAAATACGGACCAATTAAGGCAAGTGACCTTCACTTAGACTCAAGCAGCCAAATATATCTAAATGATCATCTCACCAAAATAAATAAAAACCTATTTTGGCTAGCCCGAAACGCCAAAAAGACAGGTTACAAATTTGCCTGGTCTAAAAATGGGAAAATATTCCTTCGAAAAAATGAGCAATCACCAATCATCCATATAAAAACGCCACTAGACTTACCAGAAGATGCAATTGTTGGTAGGTCTACTACAAATACCTCCGGCCGTCAACGTCTTACTAACTAACTGTGGTCTTACGTACTTAACTTATAACTTACACCTATTTTACCAACATGCCAGACAGTTTGTTTGACGTCAGTGAGGAAGGCCTAGATCTACCCAATCTTTGAAGAAATACATCTGCTCCACTCTTTTCTACTGAACACTGCCAGTATAAAAATACTACACCTGAACATATGTGGTATCGTAAGTAATTTTGATAAGCTATTGATAATGCTAAGCCAGATAGAGTTTAACATTGATGTAATTATTCTATCGGAAACGCATCTATCAAGTGACACTCCTTTCGACATCCCAACTTTTCAACCTTTCCGTGTACCCAACAAAACATCTACATATGACGGCATGATGGTGTATGTTAACGAAAATACAACCTCGAGTGTAAACATCAAATATGTAACTGAGATGACTACAGCTAATGCCATCTCGTTGGAATTAACCTACGATTATGAAACTTTTATTATACTCGGCATATACAGATCGCCTAGGAATAACATCAACACTTTTATTTCAGAACTAGACACTGTACTTGCTGAATTACCAGCCTCTAGACACCAATTATTAATTGGCGATATTAATATTAACATTTTAAGGACTGAGGGATGGAAGCAAAACCAGGATGACTATCTTAATGTGATGTATGGCAGAGGTTTCATTTCGTGTGTTAATGCACCAACTCGACAATCAATCAATGTACATCAACGCGTAACTAGTACTTGTATAGATCATGTATTTATAAAATCACCAACTAACTGTGGTATTACCGCACCAATTATCCACTCAAATATCACAGACCATTACCCTATAATTTTTACTTGGAATAGGCCTAGGCCTAACAAAGAAACCAAAAAAGCTGAAACATTTACTACATATTATACGGATTTTGAAAAACTAACAGGACTACTGGAAAATGAAACTTGGAGTACAGTTTATGATTGTGATGATGTTAATGTTGCCATTAACAATTTCATGAATAGCCTATTGAATCATATTAACTCTAGTACTTTAACTAAAAATATTACTGTTAATGCTAAACACAGGAAACTTACCCCACGGATCACCAAAGGCCTAATTATTTCTATTAGAAAAAGAGACAATCTTCATAAACAAATCCTTAAACAAAAACGTCACAATATAATGCATAACCGCCCGTTTGATCAAAACGTTGTAAAATTATATAACACGTACAGAAACATGATCAATTCTCTGGTAAGACTAACTAAGGAGAGGTTCTATACAAATAAATTGCATGAAGCAGGGTCAAACACAAAATCAATGTGGAAAATTATTAATGAAATAACAAATCGAAGGTCTAAACCAACTAATAGTATCCCAGAAATGAAAACTCCTTCTGGAAATATCACAAAGAAACCAATCGAAGTTGCAAATACACTGGCTAACCACTATGCAAATATTGGGCCAAACCTAGCAAAGAATATTAATACTAATCACAAAAAGAAAAACTTAAAGCATAAAGCAGCTGGTGTTCCCTCAAAGCCCAACTTAAATCCAAACTCAATGTTAATGGAACCTATCTCAAGTGATGAGCTAAACAAACTCATTTCTGATCTAAAAATGACTCCGCTTGTGGATATGACAAGATAAGTACAAAAACAATAAAAAATATCCGTCCCCTTATTGAATCCGCTTCTTTACATCTTTAACGCAACCTTATCAAATGGAATATATCCAGATTACTTTAAAATTGACGATATCTGCCCTATTTACAAGGCAGAAAGTAAATTAGAACCTAAAAATTATAGGCCCATCTCCCTAACAACACAATTCTCAAAACTATTGGAGAAATGTTTAAAGAAAAGGCTTATGGATTTTATGAATAAACATAATCTAATTTCTCCTAATCAGTTTGGCTTCAGAAGTGGCTTGAGTACTGATAATGCTATTTATAAAGTAACCAACACAATATATGAATCTCTGAACCAGTCAAAAAAAAAACATAGCTATTTTTTTGGACCTAAGTAAAGCTTTTGATACAGTAAACCATAAAATACTTCTCACCAAATTGGAAAATCTGGGAGTTCGAGGATTAGCACTGGACATTTTTCGTAGCTTCTTAAATGATAGGAAACAAAGAGTAAAAATTGGAAAATGAATATAGTGACTATAAAACAGTAGAAATTGGAGTCCCGGAAGGTACTGTTCTCGGACCGATACTGTTTACTATCTACGTATATAAATGAGCTATGTAATTTTAAATTTTATGGAACTATTATATCATATGCTGATGACACTGTTATAATTCTCTCAATGAACACTTGGAGTGAGGTCTATAAACTAGCAAACTGGGTGATAAATGACATCTATCAATGGCTAAATGACCACATATTGACCTTAAACGAAATGAAGACTGTATATATGACCTTCTCACCCACCCAAGTCACTCAGCCTAATGATGCAAACCTCAATGTATTACTTCACTTTCTTCTTGTGCATATACTCAGGATGCAAATGCAAATTTCAAATGTACCGCTAACTGTTATAAGATTGAAAAAGTCTCATCGACTAAATACTTAGGTCTTAAAATAGACAATCACTTAAAATGGAATGAACATGTTTGCGCTCTATGTAACAAATCAAAAAGTCTACTTTATGTTTTTTACAGATTAAGAAATATCTTTGAACTTAAGGTCCTTAGAACTATATATTTTGCTTTGCTACAGTCAAGCTTTGAATATGGCATTATTGGATGGGGTGGTGTGCAAAATGTACATCTTAACTCTTTATCAATTATTCAAAAACTAGCCCTTAAAACAATGATGAAAAAACCTAAGGATTTCTCTTCCACTATTACCTTTGATCAAGCAAAGGTTCTTGACATTAGACAATTATATATTACTAGGAAAACGCTTAAGTCCCGCCGCGTTGTTGGATGAGCGTATTGGTGCATTGAGCTGCCATGTGTTATGCGGATTTTCTGTTGTTCTGTGAAAAAATTATTACTAAGTTCAAATTTTTTTAAATTTAAATTAAATTTAATAAAAAATAAACTTAAATTTTAATTTTTTTTAATTAATCGTAATTTTAAAAAAAGAAAAAAATCAAAAAATTGGGATTTTTATAAGAAATAATTATTCGATTGCGCTCAAATTTCACACGAATATATAAATTAATAAAATTAAGGTTCTGTGAAAAACTTATTACAATAGGATCAAGCATGTAGGTGTAATAAGTAAAAAAATTGTTTTAAAAAAGAAAAAACCCACAAAGTTGCGATTTTTATGAGAAATAATTTTTCGACGGCGCTCAAAAACGTGGCAGTTCTAAGTTCAGAGATTTTGAAGGCCTCCATAAAATTTCATCGCAATTGGAGTATCGGTTTAGCCGGAATCGTGCTAACAAACAGACAAAAATACAGAAAGAAAGAAAGAAAAAAAAAACATTCCGGATTTTTTCTCCAGTGTAGTGAAATGGAATCTTCGCTTCGCTCGCTACGCTCATCCAAAAAATATTCTCCTCTTTATTCATAAAAATCTCAAGGACTTTAAACAGCTGAATGTGTCTGATTCACGCTCTAATACTAGGCTTACAACCAGACAATGGATTATTCCTACCTAGGAAAAACACGCGTCTGGGTCAAAGACATATTTCTTTTCTAGGACCCTTAATTCATAATACCTTGCCTGAAAAATGTTTCGTTTCTTCTCTATGTTCTTTTAAAAATAACGTGAAGAAATGGCTCTTTGAAAAGGGATTAAATAACAATAATAATGCCCAATCTGTTCTAGCCTATAACTTGTCAACTTAGTCTCAAGGCTAAATTTTATTATAAAAATTCCTTTGTCTATCTCTTTAGTTTAGTTTAGTTTAGTTTTAAGAATTTTACCATATAAATTGCTTCCTTGCATAAATATATTTTATTTTTATTTTATTTATTTATTTCTTATTTTTTCATGTTGTACAAACTACTATTAATTTAAACTCTATCTTTGCTAACATCTTGTAATTGTTTTAAATTTAACATGTATTATAACTGCCCGCACACGAGCACTGTGCTTATGTGGGCTTCTCTCGACTATTCTCTTCTCTTGTTTGTTTATGTACCAATTGTATTTATTTTCTTGAGAATAAAAATTTTTCTGAATCTGAATCTGAATCTAACATTGGTCCACTCCTCTCATAAGACGACACTCTCTCCTTGCCAGCTAGTGCTCGCCGTTAGTTCAGTGGTGGATCTAGCCCTGGTTCATGGGGGGATTCCCAAGATAATTCAGAAAACTATAAAACTAAAACGAACTTGGAAGCAGTAGCATATACAGGGCCGTATTAAGAGATTTGGAGGCCGGGGGCTAATTTTTTTGTGAGGCCGTTTTGTTAACTTAATCTGTTGACTATATACCCCCCCGAGTGTGAAACAAACTGTGGAGAGTTGAAGAGCGGCTAGTTTCAAACCCACTACTGATTATTCTATTCTATATAGTCCCTAGTTTAAATTTATTAGAATGATTAATACTCTATAAATAGCTGTTGTACTTTTACCTAGAAATATTTCAACTGAATTTTACACTAACAAAGGGGTTGGCCTATACAGAAGTCACTCTTCAGTTCAGTACTTGATACACTAAAAATACTTATTTCTACATTTTGTTGATGCAAATTCTTCTACCGTCTTTTCAAACGACAGTCGCCGAAGAACGTCATTTTCGATGGACATTAGGACTAGTGAATTGAGTCTCTTTTCGCCCATTGTTGTGCGTAAGCGGTTTTTGTTCAAACTCAATTTAGAAAATGAACGTTCAGCTTCACAATTAGCCACTGGTATTGTTAGGTACAATCGTATGACAATACATACGGAAATGTATTTTCAAGATGCTACGTCTTTTAACACTACGCTTATAAATTATAGGAACGCTAAAATATTCCACTAGGGATATTATTTGTTGCAAGTTACAAAAATAACATTAACAAAAAAGTTATACATGGAAAAAACTATAGGCGGAGGTGAAATTATGAGGCCGCCACGAGAGCGAGGCCGTGGGCTGCAGCCCCTAAAGCCCCCCCCCTTAATACGGCCCTGAGCATATATCTAGGGGGAGAGAGAGTTTGGTTATGCAATCAGTTCAGAGTCTACAAGTCTTAGCCGTTAGTGTCTTAAAAACGTGTCAAAAAATTGAAAATGGCACAAAAGGTGATTGTTATGATTGACCACACAATCAAAATCGGAATGTCATGGGGGGGCTGTATAATTTGGCGGTAAATACGTTTTGCGGGCGCCGACCCTTGTCCTCGGGTGGGCCCCCTGTGCAGCTGCATCATTGATACCACCGATATAAACACCACTGATATCTATGCCACTGGTTGGGTTAGTTACCTCAATAAAGTACCAGATTTAAAGTGAAAGTTAAAAGAAGAAAATAATTTATCATACTTTAACAAAGTTGATTTAAATGTGACATTACTTCATTTTGTCATTATACTTTTTGTTTGCTCTAAATCAATATGAAGTTGGGTCAAGGGTTATAACTTATAAGTATAACAAATATTGTATAATATAGTATTACAAAAATGCAAATACTATTGCAAAAGTATACCCACTTAAAGAACTTTAGAAACTTTATGACCTAGTAAAAGTAATCGAAAAAAGTACGGTAATACTATTACCTAATGTTTTAAAGAAATACAAGTAATGCATGATTAAAAAGCCATCGATAAATAAAACACATGATGTGACACACAGTCTACTGCGCGAGCTATACTAGCTCCAACGAAAGAATGCAGATGCTTTTTAGTGGTGGGGGTAATATGAATGCGCGCGCACCCAAGCAAAAATTATCAGAGACAGATTAACAGAGTTCCTCCGTGTACAAGATCAACGCTGAGCTAGCGTGAATTAGAGTTGACAAAGTTGATATGTTGGGAAAATAAGTTCGAGCCATCTGCATTCTTTCGTTGGAACCACTTAACACATGATGCGACACAGACAGACAGTCAACTGAGTACTTGAGATAATAAGGCTCGGAAATGCATCTTCGTGATTGATTATCCTGGCCTGCTAACAAGCATGGGTCTGGAGCCAGAGGCCGTGGCCGTGAGCGCTCGTGTGTGGCCCGAACCCCACTTTCAAGCTGCATCATGCGAGACTACCTTACAGATTAGTTTCTCTGTCCTGCAATTAACGAGTTGAATTATTCTTATTGGCGTCGATTGATTTTCAGTGCAGTAGGTTCAATGACCATATCATATTAGAGTACACTCTATCACTCAAAATAGCTAATGTTAGATTATCTTACTCTTCGCCTTGTCAAGAGAATGTTTTTTGAACAAAATCTACTCTCTTCCGACACAACTGAACGTTGGCAAATGGTGATTATTGTACATACTACTTGTTTGAAGGTCAACATTTCCAGCAAATGATGGGGCCATTTATATTTTTATAACGCGCGTAATTCATAAAGAGATCAACGCTACTTCTTTAACTTACTACCACATTCCAATGTCTTTGACTACCACGGCCTTTCTTCAATAATTAAAAAAAACGTAAACCTAAAAACGTACTTCATGCAAATAAGAGATCTCGTGAAAAGAACGTCTATTTCGTGATCCGAGTAGATCTGTGTCGAGGATCTGCATGGCCAATGGACTGATGATAAGATGGGGACACTTTTATAAGGGTCCCCCCACAACAGTAGACAAACTCTTACAATAGTCCTGTACCATGCTGGTATTGTGATTTGTCAGATAGCTCCTGACCTGACGTCATATCGTCGCGAACAAAGTGAACTATGTGACACACACGCGCAAACGAACAGTGGCACTGAAGAAACACGCTTAGCATTCGTAATGATTTCTTTACAAGTGATAGGAACTTGGGGAGGCTTTCAAAACACTTAATTTACATTCAACGCCTATTTAAATTAACGACATGTTTAAAATTCGATCAGGAACTTAAGTTAGTTTCACACCGTAATTATTACTAATAAAAGGTCCCACCTTAAGTGCAAGTTTTTTGTTTTTAATTTCCTGTTCGAAATCTCGAAATCAACTCGAAATCAACACAACATATCTTTTGGGGAAGTATAATTCAATCTCAAAGAAACTTTCCGGAATTCCTATCAAGATTCAAGATGAATTATGTTTTTGAAAGACAGGTCTAATTTCATCATGGCTGACTGGAGAACGTGGGCCCATCACGTCTGCAGCAAGGGTCTCTAGGCAGTATATCAATTTGAAGAAATGCCCACATTTCATCCATAAAAATAAAGTTTTACTACCATGTAAATACGCGACTAAATTTCCCAACATAAACAATGGGTGACATTCACTTCCATGAAAAAGGTGTAAACCAAGAGTATGGTAGACCTGAAACAAAGAGCTTGGAGAGATTGGAGAGAAAGTAGAACAAGAACCCTTGATTTACTTCTTTCTGTCCTGTTCTTACACCTCAAAGCCGGAACGATTCCGAACTTGAGTTTATGTGCTGGCAAACGAAACAAGGAGTCGCCTGGTTTATCTCAACGTGTTTCGGAAATAAGTCGGATTACCACACGACTGAGACTCGAACCCACGAGTCTTATTTATTTCACATTCTGACCTGAGTAACAGCGAAATACAACCACCAAAATGACGCGAATTTATGTTCACTTTTTTATAGGCCTACAGTGAATTATAATAGTTTTAATTTATTATTATTTTCTGTAATTAGTACACAGGGTAAAACTTACAGAATGAGACATGAAAGCAGGCCTTTAACCCCATCCACAGCAGTAATCCTCCTGTCCTGTCCCATCCTTCACAAATTAATAAAAGAATATAAAATACATCTATGTAGTATACACGCATGAGATTAGTGATAGGTACATAAAATATGTTGACAGAATATGGAATAAAGCCCCAATATGTGAGGCAAATATCAGTTATTCATAGCAGCGTCCATAACAGTATCAGTTATTAATTATAATAATAATAGTATATTATAATATTAATTTCGTCCTCGAAATGGAACAAAATCTGAACCACGGTCGAATCCAATTAACCTCAACTCAAGCGAAATATGCATGTGCCAGTTGGTAGGTACTAGGTATCCATGATGTCATGTTTGAGAATTCTACTGCCACGGGCTGGCTTGCTGGCGCAAGGAAAATAAAGTACGCTTGAAAGTCTACACCATTACCACCAACATTGATTTACCGATCAGATCTGTACTAGTGCGTGTTTCAGATTGAAATATGTAACGACGAACGCATAAAGTAGGGCCTAAGAATTATCTGACGAGTGATGGCTTTCAAAGACGAAGATACACATTTTAAATTCATGTGTGCATTTGTGAACAAAAACATAAGTTGATAAAGTGACAGAATAGTGATGATACTTTACACAACATATTATGATATAGGGTAGACGAAGAAAATCCTATCCAGCATTGAAGTCCCTCTCTTGCGGGGTAACCCGAGGGTCACGAACATGATTGTGAATAATTACTATTATCATCGCGTTATTCAAGGACAAGTCAACAAGAACGCATGTTGATTTGAGGTCATGTTCGGTTTTGATCGTGAGACGTGGCACGGACGGACGGACGAACGGACAGACTGACAGAAAAGTGATGTACATAATTATGGGAGCTTAGCTCCCTGATAATAATACGGTTGCCAACGTCAGCCTGTGAAAGTTTACGCCCCAAGCCCCAACCCTGAACAACAATGAACCATGTTCTCGTCGACACTCTGGTACACACTTTGCATGCCCTCCTACACTCCTCCTTGTCAGACATGCTGGCTGCTGCGTAACATACCCATACCAACTTATCAACATCGAGCATTCAAACCAATTTAATTTACATACTAAAAAGTCCAATTTACAAAAAAAATCTCCCTTTATATTATGGATTTGAGCTAAGAAAAAAGTAAATCAACAAAGGTTTGTTAGTGTGGCAGCACGCAAGCCTACGATCCTATCTCGTTTCACCGAAGGTCTTCTCTGGTCTTGGATGGTAATAGCGTTTGACTTGCTAACGAGATGCCAGACTGCTTCGCATTAGCTCACCACCCAAAACCCGTCACTTCTCTAACTACTAGCTCCATAATTTAAAATTGACACATCACGTCCTTTTTTAAATAGAAAATTACTCAGCTTATTAAAACGTTTTTGCTAAACCTTTTAAAAATGTTGCTGACGGAAGTTTGATTTGTATCTTTTCTTACCTTTCAGGCAGAATTTTTTTCTTTTAAATGTTAAACTGGTAACATTGTTTAGATGTACGGTGATATTAATGTTGATGGTAACGTCGACCTCCGCGTGTAAGACCCCCGTGCACGGCAATGTGACTTGGAACGTCCCGGGCAGGCTCGGCACATTGCCGCTGGTGCTGATGTTCAGGACCGGCGGCGAGAGGGCCTCACTGTTGGAAACCTTCGTCGAGATCTCGTAAGGCATCTGAAACAGTTATTAGTCTAATCTAAATAATGAGCCATCATTATTCCAAGGGATAGTTAAAATTGGGTTCTCTGTTTGGGTATCAGAATGTAGCCTGTAATAAAACAAATTGGTGACATGTAATTGGATACCAACAATAGGCAAATCAAAATCAATCGTGCAGAACAAAGCCAATCTTGGTCAAACACGATCCGGCCGTAATACGTTACGTGTCTGATGTTTTTGGAAGAGTTCTTATTTTAAACCAAAGTGCTTTTCGCTAAAGAGTAAATAAACAAGATGTCAGCAACACTTTGCGCAACGTTGTTCGTCACCTAACTTAAAGCTTAGGTAAACGGAAACGCAAACACACATGTATTTCAAGTAGGGCCTACACATTGCTAAAATGTTTGTTATTTTACTTGCCGGGGTATGTGTAGAAGCTTTAGCGGTTTTCCATTTGATGCGTAAATAAACATCGGGAACATTAACTATCTCTAATGGTAGCGAAGAGTAAGACAAACGCGCAGGAAACACAGGCGAATGCAAATAGGGTTATTACCTATCCACCGTGACACTTGTGCTCGTTACCCTTACATGCTACATGCAGTCGAGCCACCATCGAATTCTAAGCTAACACAGCAAACGCCGAAAGCAACTTCGAGTAGGTAGTCTAAACCCGAATGTTTGGCCAGGATTATGTAGTGGAGCGGTCTCTTCAGTAACACAAACTTATATAGTATGTATATAAACCGCATTTAAACAAACCTGACAGCGGAACTGTAATTCAGTTCTCTTTTGAATGCGTCGCCGCGGCGTACAGGCGAGTTTTCACCTTTGTAAAGTAAAAGTTTGAGTAGCTGTGCACGTAGGTTTGTTGGGAAAAGAAATAATGATTATAATTCTACCTTGCAGGTGTGATAGTTAAAATACGCGAGTCCCAAAATACATTGTAAGTAGTACAGGCCAGTTAGACAATTTTTGGGCAAAACCCAGACATTTAATGTTCCTCAAATATTATTGCTGGAATATGTTCAGGGGATGTCCCTGATCAAAAAAATCAAGTTCCCAAAAAATCCCACTTGGGGAAAATCCGCCATCTTGAAAAAACTCCTCCATGTTGTATTTCGCAGATTGTTTACTCTAACAGGTGATCTAAGTGACCAAATGACTTGATTTTTTTTCCATTGTTATTATTTGCAACCCCTATTGATAGAAATAATTAATTGTCATGGAAAAAAATCTGCCATCTTGGAAAAATTCAACCATTTGGAATTTTTGGTTTTCTGCTATAGCAGGCGATTCAAGTGACCTAAAGACATAACATAATTTCCTCTGTTATTATTTACAACCCCATTGTTAGAAATAATTTAATTTCATCTGCCTTCCTTCATAATAACCAGAATTAATACTTTATTGCAAATCATTGCCACAAAAATAGCAACCAGCAAGTTCAATGTTATTTTTGCAGTTAAAAGTTTCCAACCAAGAAATGTACTCAAGTAGTTTCAATTAAAAGTTTCATAGAACATTACTTACTTAGTGGTTTCCCCTGAATTCACCATCATTCAGCAGTCACCGTTGTTCCATCGAAATGTCGTACCAAGAGTTTTACAAAAAAAATAAATATCTGCTGTTCCTTAAACACTTTTATCGCGTTCCTTGTAGTATTAGTAAATTATTACCCCCCCCCCCCCCCCCATTTGTCCTTGAAATTAATTTAGCCGACGACGCATTTTAACTGGGGTGACATAAGACTCTTGCCATCATTATCATTTTCACTGTCACACTTGATTACGATTGGCTCCTGGCGGCTTTACCCTCGGCCGGGGACTTTCTGAAGCGACACTAGCCAAATGGGTGCATTCAATTTGCCAGCATAGACAAAGGTTATAGATCTTTTGGAAGAGTTCTGTGGAGTCATCCTAGCCACATCCGAACAGCACGTCGAGATGCGCATGTCCCGTCAAAGACGAGACACCCAAGACACCACAAAGATGCAAGAGTGGCTACATCTCCACAGCCCCTTCCAGCGCGTCTCACCTCTGCTTGTGTCTCCTTAAAACAATGTGGTGGCAACAGACAAGTGTCAATTGCGACTGTGCTAGAGATGTGGAATTAAAGTCCATGAAGGTAATGGTTGGGAAACCGTTCAGTCAAATTTACCTGAAAATGCAAGCGAAGGTTAAATTTATGGCAACCGTCTTAAATGGTATCCAGGTCCGCAATGATGTAGTCCACATCAATCATACGCAGCTCTTCCACCAATGTTGTGCATCGTCCGGACTGACGAGGAGCTTGCAGAGTATCTCACCTACGAACAGGCAGCAAGACCACCTACACTTTTTGATGAATTCTCTTTAAACAACGGGACGAAGTCCACCCTCTTCAGGCCTCTGTAAGAAATTGCTCCAGCTGAACAAGACCTTCCCCCAAATGTAGCCGCATTCGCCATCGACACGGGTTAATTGTTGCGCCGCGTTGTGTGGATACGACACTCTACGTACAGGCAGATATGTCAATTGTACATGTCGTATGTAAAACGTCACTATAGCTATTTTCTTTTAAATAAACTTAACTAAAGCTCAAACCATGGTGGTATTTGACGGCTACCAGAAGCGTCGTTAAATGTCGTTAAATGTCGTTGTTAAATGGATAGGGGTTCCCCTCAATCCTGCTGATTGGGAGTGGAAACTTGAGAATGGACAACTGACGCCAATCCCAACACTTAAGGCTCCAGCACCAGATAAACTGCACAGACAGACGACGAAAACGTTGTAGACGACGTGATGTCGCAAAATTAGTTTGACAGTGAAATTGATAATGATAGTGATGGTCATGGCGAGAGTCTTATGTCACCAGGTAGGAGGCGTCGCCGGCTAAACTCATTTCAAGAACAAATGTGTAGGGGGGGGGGGGTTAGTAACTTACGTAACAGTACAAGAAATGCGATAAAAGTGTTTAAGGAACAGCAGATATTTATTTTTCTGTAAAACTCTTGGTACGACATTTCGATGGAACAACGGTGACTGCTGAATGATGGTGAATTCAAGGGAAACCACTAAGTAAGTGATGTTCTATGAAACTTTTAATTAAAACGAATTGATACTCGCAATACATTTTTAATTAATGTAATGATTTATTTGGTAAAATGTCATTATACCCATTGAAGACGACTGGATAATTGTCGAAATATTGTTTCACATAGTTTTTATATACAAGTACAGTGTACAGTCCAAATAAATCAAAACCTTATTAACCTTTAGGCTTTACTGCTCTAAAAGTTTCTTTATTATATAAACGTTTTTAATTGGTACATTAATTTCTTGGTTGGCAACGTTTAACTGCAAAAATAACATTGCTGGTTGCTATTTTTGTGGCATTGATTTGCAATATAGTAAAAATTCTGGTTATTATTAAGGAGGGCAGATGAAATTAAATTATTTCTATCAAAAGGGGTTGTAAATAATAACAGAGGAAATTATGTTATGTCTTAAGGCCTGCTATAGCAGAAAAAACAAAAATTCAAAATGGTTGAATTTTTCCAAGATGGCGGATTTTTTTCCATGACAATTAATTATTTCTATCAACAGGGGTTGCAAATAATAACAATGGAAAAAAATCAAGTCATTTGGTCACTTGGATCACTTGTTAGAGCAAACAATCTGCAAAATACAACATGGCGGAGTTTTTTCAAGATAGCGGATTTTCCCCAAGTGGGATTTTTTGGGAACTTGAGTTTTTTGTTCAGGGACATCCCCTGAACGTATTCCCGCAATAATATTTTAGGAACATTAAATGTCCGGGTCAAAGTCTAATTTGCCTGTACTAAAGTGAGGGTGACAGAAGCGTGAGGCCTGCAGTACACTGGTTACTTGACAAAGTCATGCTCAGTACTAATCACTGCATACTTGATTTCGTTACGACTTTTGTTTTGATTGGCTAAGCCAGAATTTACAATAATGGTAAATGAGCACAACAAATGTTTTTGTTTTAACGATAGCGATTATTCACGTTATCCATAACGATCTTACAGAATCGCACTGCTGGAGGGCTATTCCCGAGATTCAAACGGTACGGGATGATTCGTTTCACTCAACGTATTTCATTACAATATAATGAAGTAAGAATATAACTAATACCATTACGTACATATTACACGTGCGTCAGGAATAGCCCTCCTGGCCCCAGCAGACCAGCTAACCGGGCCACAAGCATTACTACACGCCGCTAATGTAAGCTTTTAGCGTTGACGGCTCAGCGTATTTGTCACATCTCCCTGTATTCCTCATTTAAAAAATATTTTCACGAGCAAAGCAAGGCAACTTTCAATACAAAGGGATGCATAATAGCCGTTACAAGCGACGCTGGTGTGTCAGAAAGCTTTTTTACACACGCGGACAGGGGTAAATCAAGTGTGGGCCATAAACGGCCATAAACCAGCCTCAAATCAACCTATGTTACAACCATCAGTCGCCATATTAGATATGTGCAGTCCACGCATCCAACAAACTTTTGTCCGCGGGTGTGTGCACCACACACAATACTAGGCTAATCGCGAAGAATGTGCTGTTGCACAGAACATTAAAAACAACATGACAGGTAAATTAAAACAAAGAAAATGTAATCAGACCCGTCAAAACAATATCTTGGTCCAAGAGGTGTGTTGGCAGTGAACGTAAGGAGGTGAAGCCTAGCCTGCAATCTGCGGCGCAGGCGCATGCAGACATGGAGCACGTAGATTCAATAGCCCCGAGCAAGTATCCAGAAGAAACAAGCAGCGACCATAGTCACGTCTCCAGCCAACAAGATTATCATGTGCAATGCTGGTCTACATCACGTTCTAACCCACTTAGCGGACAAACCGAAAATCAAATAATTTACGGTACACTGAGAAAAAAACTTCTAAATTAGGTATAATTTGAATTTAAGAAATGGAATAACATACTACTACTACTAGTACCTATTATACTTTTTGTAAGATGTTTCTGTAAAAACATACACAAGATTAATGGGCAGGATAAGAGAAGAGAAGAAAATTGCTTTACATATCCAGACAGTGTATAAAAGTTGTTTGTCATCTAAACAAGGTACACAACACACACAAAATACCCCTCATAACTAAATAAACATGTCAACGAAATTACACGTGAACTAAAAACAACATTAAACTAATAACAGGCCCAACTGAGTGTATGTTTTCTAATGCCTAATGTATTCAGCGTTCGAGTGATAAACATAGAGCATGCCGCATGCACAATTCTCAGGGAGCAGTAAAATAATATAATTGATGTACTTCAGGTTGTACTGACTTAGTGCACGAAGACAGAGTAATCCATTCCATTCCTACCTTGATCGGTGCTTTTAGCTGTAGTAAGTATCCCCATCAAATACAAAAATTTGTAAAAACAAAAAAACGGCAGCCAAGCTCTCCTGCAAAAGTCTTCGGCTGTGAATGTTGTGAGATAATATAGAAGTTGAGCCAAGCATTTCATTCTTTCTCCCTAGTTTCGCATTGAAAAGAAGTAAGATCATTTCCCTGTTGACGAGCGCCAAGCCCACTGCCTCCTAGATGTTCGTCGTGGCTCCTCGTTACCTGCCTGTCCACGCGCACAGTGTTAATTGTTGTCCAAAGCGTTAGTTACAGTCCCCAAGAGCTTTCTTTTGTTTTGATGTTGTTATCACATTAAATGTCATCTTCCATGTATTTTACTGTTGAATCCAACTAAATTGAATGTTTTAGATCGTATTTTGTATACGTACATCACTTATCAAGGTTTGCAGAATAGTAATATACAAATTTGTCAAGTTAGGCCTACCGTATATTATGCTGGTAATTAAACAAAAAGTAGATATTGATAACTTTGTTGTTTGATAATATAAGGCAAGGGCTAATAGGCATGTTATTTTTATTTATAGCCGGGCCTATGCCTCCTATTCCTAATCATATTAAAAATCGATAGGTTTAGGTAGCATACTAGGGTCCTAGTCTTGACCAGGCCACGAGCTAAACAATATTACTCTCCATCAAGCAGTAGCGCGTGCTAAGGGGGAGTCTGGAGAGGGGCTGGGTGGCACAATTTCCTTATTTCCCGGTAGTTCATGCAATGAAAGGCCTACTTGTTTTAGATAATGGCATCCCGGTATCGTACAACTTCTTGCACGCACCATTGCCTATTATGAAGAAAAATACAGCTCAACTCTGGCATGATGACATTTGAATTGTAGGCCTATGCAGATTGTATGTAAACAACGAAAACAAAAGAAAGCTCTTGGGGACGGTAACTAGCGCTGTGGGAAAAAGTGCGAATTGTCTTCAACAATCAAAACTTGTTGCGTGGACAGGCAGGGAACGAGGAGCCACGACGAACATCTAGGAGGCAGTGGCCAAGCCAATCATTTTCGAGGTTAAAAAAGTAAAAATTTTAAACTCAAAATCATAAACAATTACTTGGCCATTGAACTGGTTCATTACGAGAACTCTAAAAAGTTCAATGGCCAAGTAATTGTTTATGATTTTGAGTTTAAAATTTTTACTTTTTTTACTACGAAAATGGTTGGCTTGGCGCTCGTCAACAGGCGAAATGATCTTACTTCTTTTCAATGCGAAACTAGGGAGAAAGAATGAAATGCTTGGATCAACTGGTTCATTACGAGAACTCTAAAAAGTTCATTGGCCAAGTAATTGTTTATGATTTTGAGTTTGAAATTTTTACTTTTATTACCACGAAAATGGTTGGCTTGGCGCTCGTCAACAGGGAAATGATCTTACTTCTTTTCAATGCGAAACTACAGTGCAGTGTTGTTCGTCGTTGGAGTCGGTCGCAACAGCTCGTAGTGCGTGAGTAGAGCGGGGAGTCAATCGAAGGGCAATGAATGGTGATGGTGCAACAGAACCGGTACAATGTGTGGGGTGTAAACGACGAATTAGAGAAGTAACAGCGTCTTTAGAGTGTGCGGAATGTGGCGAAAAAATTCATAAATCGTGCTCACGAAAAAACAGCGCCGGCGCTGCGGTGTGTAAAGGCTGTGATACTGAAAAGGCAGAAGGTAGTAGTAAGGACGCTGTGTGTCTAAGACTATTAGATGAGCTAAAAGAAGCGTATCAGAACATTGTTGAATTAACCAAAGAGAATGTAAGCTTGCGTAATGAAATAGATCAGTTAAAAACAGATAGCAGAGAGGAGGTGACGGCACCCACGTCACTCACCTTGAAGTCCGTTGCGAATCAATGTGGGTCGAGAACATCAACAATAACACGGGGTCATGAAGGTGGAATTATAGAGAAGCAAATTGACAGTTTTGAGCAGAGGGTTTTAGTGGTAAAACCAAAGAATCCTGAGGATAGAAACAACATTAGAAACATTATAAAAAGTAGTGTAAATCCAGCTAAGATAAAAGCTAAGGTGGTAAGTTTGACCGAAAACAAACACGGACATGCAATAATTAAATGCAATGATCGAGAGTCTTCAAACAAAATTGCAGAGTGTCTTGCTGAAAGTGAGACGATAGAGGTAATTGAAACAAAAACAAAAGGTGTTAGATTAGAGCTGGTCGTGTCATGTGTCGACAGTGTAAAGAGTTGTGATGAAAATAAATCGGAAATAGAAAATAAATTGATCGAACAAAATGAACTTGATAGGACAATTGACAATTTCTGGCTACGAATTCACGATGTAAAATTTTCACGGAGTAAGGACAGTGCACGTATAAGGTTTGAAGTTGATGTACAGACGAGTGAGATAATCCTAAATGGTAAAGGAGGTAAGCTCGCACTAGACTGGGAGATTTGTGCTGTAAATAAACAGCAGAATATTTTCCATTGCTATAAGTGCCAAGGCTACGGCCACAGGAGTTTTGAGTGCCAATCACGTAAAATATGCTGTAAATATTGTAGCGATGACCACGATTGGTACCAATGTAAAGCGGAATACCCGTACTGTATAAACTGTTATAGGAGGAATAGGAGGAAACCCGAGGAGGAGCAATGGGACTGTGGGCATGTGGCTCATAGCCAAGTGTGTAGGGTGTTTGGTGAAATTAAGGATAAGGTGTACCGCAAGACGCAAAAGGAAGAACGCCTGCAGACGACAAATGAAGTAATTTACTTAAATATAGCGGGGCTTATACATCATAAGGACGAATTGGAACTGTTAATGTGTGAACGGAGGCCGGCAATAGTGTGCTTGTGCGAAACGCATGTGACGAGTGAAGTAAGTGTGCATGAGTTAGACATCAAAGGATATAATTTTGTGCAGGCGATGTCGTACAGTAATCGTACTGGTGGTTGTGTAATTTATGTGAGGCATGATATAAAAATTTGCAAAGCCGTGAAATCTGAGTATGAAAATAATGCATAGATAGTAGGAGTTGAAGTCAGTAAAGGCCAATCTAAAGTCGCAGTATACTGCGTGTACCACTCACCTAGTCAATCGGATGCAGCATTCATAAAATATTTTGAAAAATGCCTGGATGACATGTTAGAATACAAACATGATATTATTATAACAGGAGACTTTAATTTAGATTACTTTAAAGAGGAGTTTTATGCAATAAAATTGAAAGAGCTAATGACGTCATCTGGATTAAAATTGTTGTATGATAAATTCACAAGATTTGGCGCCCAGTCAGCAACCCTGATAGATCTCATGTACAGTAATAACAAGAATTTATCAGTATATGTAGTCAATGAATGTAATATCAGTGACCATGAAACGTTGATATGTAACTACGATTTTAAACTAAGCAGCACTTTTAAAGGAGACCGTGTCAATGAAAATAAAAGTAGAAATAAAGTACACCCGGACAAAATAAAAAATCAGTTAAATGAAAAATGCCTGTGGTTACCTTTTTGCACTGACGTCCAAAGTCAAGCACGAAATTTGTGGGATAATTTTAAGTTGGCAATTACTGAATCTACGAGTGTTATAAAGAGTAATGCATCATACGTTAAGCCCTGGGTGGCTAAAAATAAAAATGTATTAGAGGCTAGAAGAAAATGTATAGCAGAAAGGGTGTCTTTTTTGCAGAATCAAACTCAAATACAATGGAATAGATATAAAGTAGCGAGGAATTCACTGTGCAATACGTTGCGAATTGAGAAGAAAAAGTTCTATACGTCAACGATCGATTATAACAAGCACGATGGTAAGGCAATGTGGAAAGAGTTAAAGGTCCTCATTAATGGTAATAAGAAAAGTAAGATCATAAATGACAGTATTGTATTTGATAACAATGAGGTTGTGCATTCTGATTCAGATTTTGCCACGAAATTAAATGATTATATTGTCGAAAGTGTAAAGAAGATTGAACTTGAAATTCCTCTTATCGATTGTGACTTGACACATATTAATGTAGATTCTAGTTTTGATAGTTTTCCAAAAATGCATTTGAATGACTTAAAAATAATTATTTTTAATTTTAAAAATAACAAGGCTTCACCAGACCAGATAAGCGTAGACATGTTGAAAAACACTTTTGATATATACAGTGAGCAATTATTAGACCTAGTTAATTTGTCATTGGAAAATGGGGAGATTTACGAAGAATGGAAATGTTCAACAGTAATACCAATACCAAAGGTCAATAACCCTAGTAAACCAGAAGAGCTGCGACCCATAAACTTACTGCCTATTTTAGAAAAAGTGATTGAGATATGGGTGCATAAACATTTGTTGGATTATTTTGAAACACATGAATTGTTGTATAAATATCAGTCTGGCTTTAGAAAAAATAAATCTACAGAAAGTGCACTGCAAGTTGTAATATCCAAGTGGAGAGATGAAATTAATAAAGGAAACATTGTTATAAGTGTAATGCTAGATCTTAAACGTGCGTTTGAGACTGTTAACAGACCGATATTGTTAAAAAAACTAGAGAGATATGGAATTGGTGGAAAAACGTTAGATTGGTTTAAAGATTATTTAAGTGATAGGCAGCAAGTTGTGAAAATAAATAATAGTGTATCTGAAAAAATGGTCTGCGATATTGGAGTGCCGCAGGGTAGTGTTTTGGGGGGTTTACTTTTCCTTATATATATAAATGATATGAACATTTGCTGTCCTGAAGTTTTTTTAAAGTTATTTGCTGATGATGCTTTAGTATTTGTAGCCGGTAGTAATTTCAAGGAATTATGCGACAGAATGAATAGAGCAATTGTGAAGATAGTGGAATGGTTTGCTAAAAATATACTTAAATTAAATGTAAGTAAGGCAGCTTGCATGTTAATAACAAGTTCTACTAAAAAGAGGAGAGCTATATTGAAAGAAAACCCTGAGAGAGTTATGATAGAAAATCAAGTATTACAATTCCAGATCACTGTCAAGTATCTTGGTGTTATGATCGATGCCATTTTATCTTTTAATGAACATGTATCATATATTTGTAAAAAAATCTCAAAAAAGGTTGGACTGCAATTCAGAATAAGTAAATTTTTATCACATAAGGCAAGACTTTTACTTTTTAAGACTATTATAGCTCCGCATTTTGATTACTGTGCTTCACTTCTCCTGTATACCAATAAAAGCAATATTGACAAGTTGCAAAAAATTCAATCGAAGGCAATGAGATGTATTCTGGGTTGTAATAAAAGAACACATAGGAAGGATATGTTGAATGCGTTAGGTTTCCATTCCGTCGAACAAAGAATTATGTTTAAAAGTATGTTGTTTTTACATAAAATAGTATGTGATACAGGTGATAACTATTTAAGTGAATTTCTAATGAAAAACTGTGAAAACCATAATCATAACACTAGGAACGCCAACCAGTTTTTTATTAAAACCATGACAAATTGTAGTTCTGAAAGGTCTCTTTTTACTAGTGGCATTAGAATGTACAATAAAATTCCTGATAATGTGAAGGGTCAATCCATGTATTTGTTTAAAAAGCAGTTGAGTGAGTTTGTGAAAAAGGAGTGTCCATTCGGTAACTAAGTGGTGATAAAGGATGTCGTCTGCGGGCATTGGGGAGGGAGTTAAAAAAAAAATTTTAAGTCTACATTTTAAATAATAATAATTTTAGTATTTTGTTAGATTTAAGGTTGCTATTATTGTCTTTTAGTTTGTAGGCCTACTTGACTGTCCTGTATTGGATGTATGAAATCAGTGTAATGTATACTAGTTCTGCTGAACTAAATGAAATAAAGAACATACATACTAGGGAGAAAGAATGAAATGCTTGGATCAACTTCTATATCTCACAACATTCACAGCCGAAGACTTTTGAAGGAGAGCTTGGCTGCCGTTTTTTTTTTTTACAAATTTTTACAAAATTTGGTGGGGATATCACATCCTTTTGTTGTTGTTTTTTTATATCAAGGCGTGAAATACTTGTAAACGATAATTCAAAGAAAGCAGGAAATTTCAAATGTAATTTTCAATCTAAATTGCTCGGATGTACGGCTTGGACGGAGTTTGATTCACTTTTCTAAACACGTAACTAAACTAGATATCAATATTTCGGGTGAAGCAAATAACGAAATTTGTTATGATACATGAACCAAGCTGTGGAGTGTGGATACAATGCCTTTCAAAACAGATTGTCTAGAAACAAAAGCTGCCATCTTTCGTTTTTTTTTACAATCTGTAGTTGGCAATATGCAATGATTTTTATTAAATTTGTTATGGTTAATGTCGTCTTGTTACGAAAATTGCATGAATATTTAGGTGTTAAGAGCATGTTTAATTCAAGTTTTACAAATTACCACGCCTTAGTAATTACGTGTTTTGATTATTATGCACAATTTTGATTTTCTCCGGTCCCTGTGACCCGATTTTGGTTTTGAAAGCAAAAGGCACTCGGTACCCCAAATTTAGCCCCTTGTGTTTTAGACGCTAGATATTTATAATGGCTAAGAGCATGTTTAATTTCAAGTTTGTACAAATTGCCACGCCTTAGTAATTACGTGTTTTGATTATTATCCAAAATTTTGATTTTCTCCGGTCCCTGTAATCCGATTTTGGTTTAGAAAGCAAAAGGCACTCGGTACCCCAAATTTAGCCCCTTGTGTTTTAGACGCTAGATATTTATAATGGCTATAAGAGCATGTTTAATTTCAAGTTTGTACAAATTGCCACGCCTTAGTAATTACGTGTTTTGATTATTATCCAAAATTTTGATTTTCTCCGGTCCCTGTAATCCAATTTAGGTTTTGAAAGCAAAAGGCACTCGGTCCCCCCAAATTTAGCCCCTTGTGTTTTGGACGCTAGATATGTATAATGGTTAAGAGCATGTTTAATTTCAAATATGTACTAATTACCACGCCTTAGTAATTACGTGTTTTGATTGTTATCCAAAATTTTTATTTTCTCCGGTCATTGTCACCCGATTTTGGTTTTGAAAGCATAGGTATCTGCGTCTGAGGTTCATCTAAGTGTGGTCCAAGTTTCATAGTTCTAAGATGTACCGTTTTCTCTGTAGGCTCTTATACGCTCTTATTCCTCTCAGTCAGAATCCCCCAGCCAGCCAGCCAGCCACCCAGCCAGCCGGAAGGTGTTCAACAATGTTGAGGCACTTTTTTTAACATAGAACGGGTTATCGGATCGGGCTGATTTTTTTTGTAGGTCATGGACCACATATCAGGTCATAAACCGAGTTTCAAGATTGTAACTCTTTCGGGGCGGCGTGTGCAGATAGCTGAAAACCCCCCAATGGTTTTAACGAATGACAGGGATGTTCACCACAAGAATATAATCGCAGGTCAAAAACTCAAAACTATTATTGAGTTGATAGAATAGATCTTCTCAAAAGTGCGAGTATATACGTGGCAGTGGCAGTGATGTTCGAACCAATGATCTTCCAATATCCGATGCTGACAAAATGTTCGCCACATTAGAAGACTGTGGGGACGAAGTTAATGGATGGAATGCAGTAGAGATGTCGAAAATTACCCAATATCATATGTAACACAATTTCCATAGTATTTTTTATAATTGTTGTTACCCTTGGGCATACTTTAAAAACGCACAAAAAGCTTGTGATGTGATTTTCTTAACGTCATTGCTCCCAAGATTCTCTTTTAGTCATTCTAAGAAGATGCACATCTTACATGTAGATGGACGCAGCTGAAATACTTGGTAAATGGTATGTCATTTGATTGTTATGGTAGTTTGTTTGTCATACTCAGAAATCATAACAATAGCTTGCGTTAGACAGCAATTTTTTTTACCATTTCGGTTCACCAAACTTTTTTAGTGTATAAACAAACACAGGTAGGAGTAACTCAAGTGCGCGGCCTCTCCAATTGGCCCTAGAGCAGGGGTCGGTAACCTTTTGATATTAAATACTAGTCGCAGCCATAGTAAGATTGAAATATATTATATATACGCATTTATAAAAAGGAATGGCTGGTTCAATCAAGGTGAGTTTTGTTTTTGAATCTTTGTCGCAAGTATTTGAAAATCTGGTCTGTATGTAGATAGTTTTAACTTTAGAGCTGATGAAAGGCTAATGCTATTTAAACAATTTCGGTCCCTTTGTCCCTTTGTTTTAGTTATGATAATACTATCTTCCTCGTTAGGTTCTTTGGGGGAAATAGTCTGGCATCTCGTGCATTATTATAGTTGTGCCCATGGAGATAGGTTTAGGTTAAAGCCGTAAAAATGTGCAGTCCATATTATGTTCAATGATAAAGCACCAATAGGCCAAAGCACTATTTTTGTTTGCTTATTACTTATGATCATTAATTTCAAAACGTGAAAATCATAACATTGTCATTATGAAGAGAAAAGAGGTGTAGTGTAGTCCTAACGTTATAAATTATTATAAAGATGATTTTTATTACTGTATTAATGCACGCAGCAGCACAAGGCTTTTCGAGACGACGAGTGGTGATAGATGACGATAAAGGACGATTACAAAATCCCATGCCTTATGCGGCGTCCTCGTAGAGCCACGCTTCGGACCAGCGCCCTAATCGTATGTGCCATCGCGCGGACGCCCTAACGACAACGTTATAACAAAGGGTATGAAGTCTGAAATTGAATCATGACTGCATGCAATATATTGTACCACTCTTACAAGTCCCCTTGCCCTGCTTAACCCCCCACAGCGCACAGGCTGCAATTCAAATCCTTGGTGAATAGTCAATAGAATAGTGATTGAAGTGAATAGTGACTCACCAAAATACTGAACCATTAACTTTCGTATATATGTTCATCGTATATTTCAACCAAAAATTGCAAAATTACTCGCGATGATATCGGGCATTAAAATTTGTAATCGGTTCGAGCCCCTCTGAGTTTTGGCTTACCCGAATAATGAGCAATGAAAATTAGTGAAATGGGTAGACTCTATAAACACGAATTTAATTTATTTTATTTGTGCATCTCCGTAACAAGCCCGGGGGGGGGGAGCTGCTAAAATAATAGAACCACAACTTGTATTTGTGTTCCCACGTTTTGTAAGAAACGAAATGGACATCCGACTAAACGTTTGAGGGGTGTTTTACCTACCGGTACCGGTACATTAAAATTCGCGTGAAAAACATTATTAAATACGTTTTCGTCGACACCATACCACTCAATGTAATCAAGTCTTAGAAACTCATGTAATTGATGTGAATAATACTGAGAATTGTCATAATTTAATAATCATTTGTACTTTGTAGAGCCACAATCCAGCCAGTCTTACCCTTACTAGGAGGATTCAGTATATTACTATATATATATATATATATATATATATATATATATAAAAATATATATAATATATATATATATATGGTAAAAACAAGGATCTTGGGTAAAACGCGGTTTTACCGAAGATCCTTGTTTTTATCCTATGACGGGCCGCGAAAACCTACAACAATCCATAAATATATGTTAGTACTTTAGACACAAAAGTGACTACACCGGGGAACATATACATAGGCCTTCAACTCATATATATTTATATATATATATATATATATATATATGTGTGTGTGTTAGTACTTTAGACAGAAATTACAAAAGTGACTACACCCACACAGCACACGATATTGACGGGATATCCCATTTTGGATTTCAAAGTGAAATTAACATCCACGATATTGCAGGAATATACTAGGTATATCCTCAAAACGATATACTGCATTGGAGCTTAAGGTATGTTCAGAGGATATTCATAGCATTGGCATGTACATCCACAGCATATCCCAACAACGTTTAATACACGTGTATAAAAAACTAATTTCTCTATTCATAGATATTTGCAAATAACCTATTAAGATACGTAGAATATGCTTTTTAAATACCGTAAGTCCACTATATGTCCTAGGTATATATATTAATAAGCAACTTTACACATCTCGGCCGCAATTGAGTATATAATCTGTATATTGAGCATACATCACATAGTTATACACAGATGGCATAGTATGTCACATGTATATCGTACGCATATTCACATAAACCAACAATAAGTCTACTCCGTTCGTAAGTATACACTATGTATATTGTGAAAACATGCCATGGACATACACCGATTATATTGTATGTCCCATGTTTATCCTGCGTATATTCTACACTAGGAAAACGCTAAAGTCCCGCCGCGTTGATGGATGAGCTTTTTAAAGATTTTAGTTTGCGTGGGATATCTTTACTTTTGCAAGTGCTTTGTTTTGCTGCCTACGCATTGTAGGTGAATGTTGTCAAGTTTCTTTTGTTTCTTGTCAATTGGTATTATTTACCGTAAAAAACTTGTATTAAAAGCTTTATTTCTATGGATTCTGGCTAAATTTTTCCACTTTTTCTTTCAAAAGGTACTACATAACCATAACCTTAATGTCCATGTATAATATGAACGTTGTAGCCCCACCCGTTTGGTCAGAATTGGCCCAAATGACACGAAAATATCGCACAAAAAGTCAAAAAACTTATATTAAAAGCTTTATTTCTCTCGATTCTGGCTAACTTTTTCAACTTTTTCTTTCAGAAAGCAATACATCACCATTACCTTAATGTCCATGTGAAATATGAACGTTGTAGCCCCACCCGTTTGGTCAGAATTGGCCCAAATGGCACGAAAATATCGCACTAAAAATCGAAAAAAATCGTAAAAGTACGATATTCATGAGAAATATTTCTTCGATTGTACCCAAAAACGTGGCAAGTCTAAGTTCAGAGAAAACGAAGGTCGTGTCAAATTTTCATTAAGATCGCATATGCCGTTTGCCCGGTAGAGAGCGAACAAACAGACGGAAAAACAAAAAAAAACAAAAACAAACAAACAAACAAACAAAAAAAAACAACGGAGCTAAATTTTTTGGGGGGTCGGTGAAATTGAAGTCTTCGCTTCGCTCATCCAATAAATAAATATTCAGTCTACTTCGTTCGAAAGTATATACTCTGTATATTGAGCAAACATGCCATGGGCATACACCGATTACATGGTATGTACCATGTATATCCTACATATGTTCAATATAAACCAACATTCAGTCTACTCCGTACATGCCATGAACATACACATATTCACCTATTGTGGTTTTCAAAACGCGGTCTAGCGGCGTTGTGTAGAAGCTTGTTCATAATTTCTATTAAAAACCTTGTATCTTACATAATTGATCATTTAGAAGTATTTGCTTACACTCAAATTATGCATCATGTATGCGCACATACTTTAAATTGATAAGAAAGTAAAATAGGTTGCAAATACAATCTCTACACGTGCGCAACCAAGTTAGCATTCCGCCATGGCTCCGGAGCTTGCTTTATTCATATTCTCGGGTAGTTTCTGTTTAGAGTATAACACTTCCAGGTCGAGGCTCTTCCATTGCATTTCGGTGTAGCTGAAATCTACCCTATACCAACTTAAATATTGGATTGCTCAGGATGCCCGCTGTTTAATTACGTTACGTAATTACTTCTAACTAAAAATTTTCGAATATTCACCAGCTGATGGTCGGCATATTATGAGAATCGTGGATATATTCGTATATTGTCCGTACATCAAATGAACATTTACGTAATATTCCCGCACATCCTGTGAATGTCCATGGAATTATATAAGATTTTAAATTACATATCCATCGGTCGTGTTGTTACCTACAATATACCTACAATATACCTACAATATACCTACAATATAATGCACGTATTTGTATACCTATGGATGTCGTACGAATGTACCAAGGATATAGCCGTATATTGTTTGTACATTGAAGGATATCCAGAATGATGTACTTAGTATGTCTGCGGGACGTACCACGCACATCAAATAAACGCCAATGATATATTCCCGTACATCCACTGTACATCCTGTGGATGTGCATAGAATTTGTATTTTTAAATTATATATCCCTCGATTGTTGTAGATACCAACAATGTACCTACAATGTTATATGTATATCTATATACCTATGGATGTTGAATGAATGTACCAAGGATATTCAAGAATTGCACATACACTCTAAGAAATCTTGGGTGATCTACCATTATACGAGGGCAACAATCTACAATTATGAAATGGTGAAGTCGTCTTCAGACTCTCATAATCCGTAGAACTACCATTATATATTAAAGAATCCAGTTTTCCGTTTTATAAATGAACGCGAACCGCAAAAGTTTGAGATGATTTAACATTAATCTGCCGAGATTCGACGTTAACTTAAGTAGCAACTACCTATTTACGGAGGCCGGTTAATCTCCTATTTTGTGAGGATAGATTTGCAGGCAGCATATTGTTACAGCACGGTATTTCTGGGAGAGATCACTTATATGTGAATGGCTGATGTACTATAATGTTACCGGCAATCTACTATTTGTCGCGGCAGGTAAATCTCCCATTTTGTGAGGGTAAATTGGCAGGCAGCATATTGTTACAGCATGATATTTGTGCGAGAGATCACCTGCATCTGGATGTTTGATGTACAATAATGTATCATTCAACCTATTTATCACGGCAATTCGTATTGCTCAAGCCCGGTTTATCGATGACCAGTTAGTGTTTGGTTTCATCTAAACCTACCATTAAACCAAACACTAACTGGTCATTGAAATCTGGCACCTAAGAGAAACACTTTAAGTCTTTGACCCTTGCACTCATTACAAATAAATGAAACAAAACATAAATATAAAACATAAATCTCACGGACATATTATCGAGCTTCGCAACAGGCAGCCCTTTGTTTGAAGACTACAAGCACCGAGCATATATTAAGTTATGTTCATATACATCAAATGTGTAGTATTAATTCCTGCTTCCATGTAATCATTGAGCTATTAAAAAATACCGGATACTTATTACTTATTAGCAAGAACTGAACCATATGATTAAATTATAGAAGACAATAATAATACAAGCATATTAATAAAGGTAGGCCACAGAGCAAGTGCACAAAGCCTACGATATTTGCGTCGATTTGCTGTTGTATCTATAGGAGGTAACTCCCTCTCGTACTCAGCGTCTTCTGTGGCGCAACGGTCTGAGTCTTTGCTTACAGTTGGAGAGTACCAGTTGGATCGAGTTCGAGTCACCATGAAAAATCTTGTAACTTTATAATCGTGTCAAATTAACATGTGCTATGTATCCATTTACAGATGATCGATTGCTGAAGGAAATATATGATTTGAAATAGTACTAAATACAATAATTAAATGATTAAATAAATCTAATTTTTAGTTTTTAGTTTGCTTATTTGCTCCTAGATCGCGTTACAGGCGCTTAGACAATTATGCGTTTGACTAAAGGAACGAATGATCTACAATTATGTGAGTGTAGTTCGCTCACAAGAAAACAATGTTTGACATACGGAACTAGCAAGCTACAATTATATAAGGGAAGGCTGTGCACGATGTAAATAACGTTTACTGAAACGAAACATACGATCTACAATTATGTGAGTGTAGTTCACTCACAAGAATAGTACGTTTGACTACAACGGAACGAATGATCTACAGTTATGTGAGAGTGGTTTGCTCATAATACATATCATAGGTGACTAAAATGGGACTGGAGATCTACCATTATTGGAGGGACTTTCTAGCATTCAGGTGTAGTAGATTGTTCATAGCACGTATGCGTACATCTACCATTATATGGTTGGCAGCTCCTCTTGCCAATAACATAATTGTAGATCATACGGCGAATTTCCTTACAGTGTACGAAACGTGGGTATTGATAGTATATTCAGAGAATATCCAGTAGAACATACCTGGGAGGTCCACAGTAGATGAATATCGTGACATTTGCACATTCGCCGGATATGCCATTGACATAAAATGCTGTATATAGTATATCCCTGGAATAAACACATTTTATTCATGGATATTCATAGGATATTCGTGGGATATGTGTGTGCTGTGTGGGCACCGGGGAACATATACATATACAAGTCATATATACATAATATACTGAATCCTCCTAGGTCTTACCCTGTACTAAATCAAAAATAATTTATTTGAAATCCACGGAAATGTGCGTTTGTGTAAGAACTAGCTAACGAGCAAAGGGACCGGGGACACGGCAAGGTGACAGAAGGGGACACGCTCGACTGATGACAGGCAAGCTAGGAGAAGGTGGAGAAACATAGCAGGGTGTCAACTTATTTCAGGTTACCAAATTCCATTACTTCCCCAGTTTCCAGATTCGAAACCGAATTTTCCAGGCTGCAAATTTGTCTGCTTGGGAAAATAAAGAGAATTCTGATTTTGACCCTCAACGTGGTATGATTGGTAGTGGTTGTAGTGGCACAATATAATGGGGGTCTGGGGGATTACCCCCGGAAAGTTTTCGATTGTAGATTCGGAATTAGCGAGTTTTTGATATTTTTTATTGTAAATTAGGAAATCTCAGAAAATAAACAATTTTCATGACCTTTCACAAATTAATTTACTTCCATGTTTTTGTTTTCATGTTTTCCAGACTTGTAGACATTCTGGCTGGCTAGGAAGATAAACACATCGACTGATATGGCCTGCCTACTGTCTAAACGTGGGTTGCATGAAAAGAGTTTGCCGAGATGATAATTGCCAAGTAAGGGGCAGGGCGGATGAACATCAATATATTCAAATTCGTCACCACACCAGTGGAGGGCTCTGCAACGCGTTGATTGCGACGCATGCGTCATCACCCCCTGTTGACACTGTCATCTAAGAGGGGAGGGTGGCACTCGACACGCTTCACACAAAGCTTTTTAACTTCTGGAAAATGATGGGGAAACTTGTTTCTACTCACCAACTGTCCCCGCAGACTCTGCCAGGTGAAGTGCAGACTATGTGTCACAGCAGGAACTGGCACCACAAACTTCAAGGCATATTCATTTACGATTCCATCCCGCACGTAGTAAAGTTCACCTTGCAGACCTGCAACAAAAGTTTCCAATTAGTAACAGTAGGGTTCGGCAGCGGTTGAATTGTTTTTAGATTTTAATCAAGTACTTCTGAAAATATATAGTATTTATTATATAGTAATTAAACTAGAGTACCACATGGTGTATCTATACTAGGGAAACGCCAAAATCGTTGTTAGACGAGTGAGAGAGCCACGTGTTGAGTACCCGTGAACACTAATTGGATTTAAGTTAGGTAATTATATTGTGGTATAAATAATAGGGTTTTTAAGTTTAAGGACACGTCAACTGTCCGGCCATAATGCGCCACTTTAGCCAATGATAGGCTAGGGAGGTCTAAGGTCGGGGGAAGAAAAGTAATGTTAGCGGGTACTCAACACATGGCTCACTCACTCGTCTAACAACGACTTTGGCGTTTCCCTAGTATAATCTTTATACAAACATTTGTGGTCACAGACCCTTGTTGAACAGATAGGCTTCACCCCAGGCTAAATGGAACGGCCGATGTATGACCCTTAGAACAGGTACTTCCTCCAGCGTCAATGTATGAAAAATTAAAGACGATTCCGTCTGGGTTCGGGGTAGAATTGGCCCAGAGCATTGCTCTGCTAATCGTAAAAGGCGATTCAAGAGAAAATGTCCACCTCGCAAACATCAGCTAATAAGAGGGAAGTATACTATACTCCCCAAAACCAGAGGCGAGCTCTAGCAATCGTCGTCGAGGACTCGGGGACACCTCCCCCTTCCCTTGACGACCTCCCCGACGACGGTGACAATGATACAACGAACGATGACAAAGACAATGACGACCACGACGTGAGAAATCCCCCTTCCTCCCCTTACCCATGGCTGGTTCTGACCAGCATGGGCCACTCCACTCCTCCCCATCCCCTAGGCTAGAGTCGTGCATTATGACCTAACGGTTGACGCGTCCTTAATCCAAATAAACCCAAAAAATAAAATATTTAGGCCTAGGCGAACAGAGAAAGTGGTTTATAGTTTTTTGGTTTCAGGGTGCGTCAACCGTTTGTCGTCGTCCTATTATGAAAAGGCTGGTCCCATACGTCCCAATTTAGTTTTAGTTTGGATTAAGGGTGCGACAACCGCTAGGTCAAAAATCACCACTCTTACCTAGAGGATATAGGGAGGAAAATCCCATGCTGGTGCTGGTCAGAAATAGCCACGGGTAAAGGTGAAAGAAAAGGGAAGGTTCTCGCGTCGTGGTCGTCATCGTCTTTGTCATCGTTCGTTTTGTCCTGGTCGTCGTCGTTGGGAAGGTCGTCAGAGAATATGGGGGTCCCCGACAACGACTGCCAGAGCTCGCATTCTAGTTTCGGAAAGTAATATACTACCCTACTTACCAGCTGATGTTTGCGAGATAAAATACGTCGCACTGTTTCTTGTAGATCACCAGCCCAAACGAAGTGTATAATAGTATCCTTGATAGCCAGCATCGTTTACAGAATGACAGAAGAATAAAACATTTACTTGGTTCATCTGATCGCAAACTTTCACAGGCTGTGTTCTATTTTACTAATGGGTATTTTAAACATTTGCAATCTAGATTTAAATTTTTCAAATTTTTATTTCTTGCGAGCTTAAATCGCAACAGATATTGCTCATTTTGTTAGCAGTTCTCAGTTTCCTGGTCACGGATGTGTGTTTAAAATTTCAGCTCAATCTATTTAGCCGTTCGGCCGTATGAGCCTGGACAGACAGACAGACAGACATTGGACAATGGTCACGGCCAAGGCCCGATCGAGTAGAGCGTAACAGAATCCTCATTCGCTTCGCTCACTCGTCTAATTATATGTAAAGGCTCACATGGGTATATTCTGGTTGGACATAAAATAAAAACGTCACTGATCTTGTATTTCTTTACAAGATCAAAGATCATACACAATTTCTTTACTGATAATTACTTGTTAGACAAGATAAACTTTCCGTGTAGGTACCTTCCAGAGCGACTAGGCAAAGGGGCATGTATGTTTTACCAAAATGCCGCATAGACATAAATAAATAATCTGTAATCTGTATGCGTACGCTACGTTCTAAGAAATTCATACATAATATAATAACGAAGGGTTGAGCCGTATCAAAATTAACTGGGCATTTTTGTCTAAAATCGTTTCGGTATCATGTTGCGTTTACGTCGGTAAGTCAACCGTTGTGTGATTAATTAACGTTCAAACGATGGAGATATAGGTTCCGTTCGTGTGGAATACATATTGCAGTGCGTGAGCACAAGCTGGACACCCCTCCAAGATGACTTTTGATTTGTGGCCGTCACGTGTACAAGATACCATAGTCACGTTTTAGCTTGGGCGTATGTATTTTAGATTGAGAATATTTCCTACTGTGAATAGGCGTGCATAATCAGTTTTCATGGTTATAACGTCATAAAAACGGTTGGCCTGGCAAGCAAATGTTTCCAACAAGACCAGTAGTTTTACCTGTTTTATTGAAGAGTAAGTCTATAATGTATACTCTGTCAACCCTTAACGCACGGATCTGTGTTTAAATTATTCAAGACACTTAACATAAATTATGAGAGATTTTTTTGTCTCGACGGGCGGGAAGCAAACAGAGTATACACAAAACAAATACAAGACTCGCAAACTCACGCATTCACCTTTTAGTCAACAAACGATCAAGCTTACTTAGGCCTGTTCAATTAAAAACTGGTACTGGCAACACTAAATCATCTGGCAGTTTGCAGCGTTTTGTTCCTAGTTGGTGCCCTTGGGGTAAACAAGCAAAGATGACAGCTCTTGAGTTATGCCTTCGCTGCAGGTGACAAGGTGGGAAGGTCCAGCGACGATCATTATAATACAACACTCCACCCTCTAGCGCAGGTGTTACGAGCATACAATGGCCAGCCAGCACAGTATTTGTTTCCCGCGCCAAAATGACAACCGCTGCAGGGTTTAGAAAGATATTATATTGCGTGGTACTGTATAGTGATAAAATAAAGAAAGCACAAATATGATTTAAATCGAATAAAGTAATCATTAAAAATAATTTATAAACACATAATAAAATATAAATCCACTTTTGAAAACAGTCAGCAGCCGAAATTTCGAAATTTTGTCACTATTAAATATTGGTATGCAACTATAAAACCTTACGGTACACGAAAGAAAATATCGAAATGCATTGCTATTGAAGATGGCATGAAATACCCAGTGGTGTCTTTGGTGTAATTACAAGGACGAGAAAAGGTGACTGCCTCCCTCCCCCCACCCCAAATAAGTACCAGAGCGGTCGGCAGGAGCAAGATGAAATAATACCGTCGTTTTTTACAAATCAATAGATGAAACGTAACATTTTACTTGTATTTGTCTAGCCATGGGCATACAGATACACATTGCTTGGCATAAGGTACGGTATTTCAGTGGACAAATCGAGCGACAGATAAATGAGGCAGGCAGAACTCTATGGGTCTAAGTTTTATTTTAATAAACAGATGAAGTTAGTCCAACAATCGGTTGAAATAAAAGTTATCTTACACTGCAACCATTTTCCATATCAATAGTTGAACACAGGTGTTCATTCAAGTTGCAACTTGCAACTATGGATTTGGAAAATGGTTGCACTGAAAGCTAACTTCTATTTTAACCAATTTTTGGACTTAACACATCTGTTTTTTTAAATGGACTTAGACCCATAGAGTTCTGCGTGCCTCAAATGCGGGTGCCTCTGAGCGTACCTACGTCTCATGGAATTCCCGGACAGCGTTTTGCCGTTGAGAGGTCGAAACTATTGAAATTAAGTTTTTCTTACTTCAAAACTTAAAAAACAGTGTCCATCATTCGTCTTTGACTACCAAAAAATAATAAAGTAGGTAATTGAAAAGTGCACCACAATAATTTATGACACATGATACGTATGTTCCTCACCCCCCCCCCCCCCCAACATCAATCTAAAGTTCTCATTTTTACTGAACTATAATATAATAGCACTCAATCGGTAAACTGGGACGAAATCCATAATGACCAGTGATCGTTCGTGGTGAGAGAATGTTCCAGTCACGTTGCTGGCGGGCACTGTGTGCGTTCCCTCCTCCAGCAGCGGCGGAAGCGATAACAATCGTGCTTTATTTATAAATTAAAAACAAACACAAACATCGTAATAATCTTAAACATTTTTTAGTCTAAATGAATATTGCCATTTGCCAGTATGACCAGCAGCTGCGGCTGCACTTCCAAGTGTGAACCGGCGCGGAGCGCACAGCGGCAGTCCCCGTCAGGCTGAGGCCCGGGGGGGTCCCCGTCAGCGGTGGGCCAAGTGTCAGACCTCTTGTCGCGTGAGCTATGAGCCAAACTTGGAAGGCGATGTCCATTGTCCACAAAATATGCGTTGTTGCCAGTCTTGTCTTGGGCAAGATACTCCTCAAAACAAGGACGTGGCGTTAATCTAAAGACAATCGTACAAAATTCTCGGAAGCACAGTAAGTTCTTAAACCGAATTAATTATAGTTATTTCAGGCATGCAGTAAAATATAAAAAGTAGTGCAGGCAATAGGAGTTGTAATTCTAACGTTTACTCCAGCATTCGAAAGGACACTTTGGGTAATAAATTTACTGATTGTAGAAAAAAGTAACGAACTCAAATAAAAATTCGCTGATAAGGAACGCGTAGCGCATTTCGGCCAATTTTTACAACTGCGTACGGCTAAACGAAATTGTCCATACAGTAATTTTTAAAATAGTGGTGCACGATATTTAAAAAAAAAAAACAGTGATAGGAACAAAGCCACGAAGAACTTGTTACTTCGTACGTCAAGGGTTACTGTAAAACACGATGTAATTTGTAATGATCATTCGAAAAAAGTACTGGTGTCAACCGAAAATGGCCTTTGGGCAACATGTTTTACTTGCTAGTTTTTCTTTAGGGTGCGAACCGTGCGATAGCTGCCCTTATAACTTGCACCAGTTGATATTTAATGTATGTGATTGTTGTGTGTATGTGTGTATGTAATGTATACATGCTATATATATATCAGACACAGACTCATGTAAATATGTACCTATGTAAGTTTGTAGGCCCGTGTCGGTGTAATGTGTTGGTGGACTTTTTGTGCCTGGCAAGGAAATGTATTTATTTGAGGTAGAAGATATTAACCGATAGGGATGAAACTTTACAGGATGGGTCTCATTATGTATTGAAGTACGTTTCTTGTAAATATAAACATTTTCAATTTCTTCATTGTTGAACACTATATTATGTTGTAGATGCAATATTCTACCCGTGTGCTGTTCAGGGCGGTATTGTAGCCCCCCCTTCTCACAATTTGAGTGAAATGATAAAAATGTTATTCTGAGTATAGGCAAAGATAAATTTGGCTGCATGCATATCATGCAACGCATGCGTAATAGTGGTAGCTGTAGAGTGTAGACCTACAAGGCCGGTTGATCGGGATTATAATTACAATCTGAAACACAGCAAATCAAGTTTTCTTATCTATCGGATCAAATATACACGGCGCCAACCCAACTGTAATCCGGCTCCGGCTAAGCCCAAACTGTCACTCATGCTCAGTGACTGAAACGTCCTAAATCTGTGTTGCTGTTGTTACCTTGTGTTTAGACTGAAGTACAGTCAGTGTAGACTGTAGTGTAGATTCTGTAACCGACCACAGCCAAGTGGGTTCATTTTTCTTTGCATCAGTCGGGGGAAATACAATTATGGCGTCCCGCGTCCTCTTTAGTCTTTGCAATTAGTCCCCTTGGTAAGTTTTAAATAATAAATAAATAAAAAATACCCACAGGCCACACATAACAAAAAACTTGTGAAAGTTCAGCCAAACCCTCGGCCAAACCTTAAACAATCAAAAGCAATGATATCGAAAAGAAGTGCCAAACTTATGTACGTGTACCCTTCTACATTTTCGCACTCTTAATACATAAATTCACTTTGCCCCGTGACTATATATATATAGCGTGACAAAATTTTATTTGCATTGCAACTATTGTTTTAAATGTAAAAGTTTGTGCAAATTTATTTTGACAAGCTTTGCAAGAATGTAGTCACGGGGCAAAGTGAATTTATGTATTAAAAGTGCGAAAATGTAGAAGGGTAGATAAACTTGGCACTTCCTTCAGATATAATTGCTTTCGATTGTGTAAGGTTTGGCTGATTTTTTACAAGTATTTTGTTATGTGTGGGATCTCATTACTTTTTCAAGTTCCATTGCAAAATTATTTGTTAAAATAGAACAATTTGATCAAAGTAGATTTAATTGCTATGGTATTACCAATTAACAATAGAATGCAAAATATTTAGTGGTCCAAAGACTTGCTTTTTGTCCACATTGTAGGTGATCATTGTCAAGTAACTACAGTTACTCGTTGATTATATGCTTGTAAAAGGCTAAAATAAAAACCTTTATTTCGATGCCTTCCTGCTAACTTTTTCTTTCAAAAGGTGTAGCCCCACCAGTTTGGTCAGAATCGCTGGCCAATTGAAACTGACGAATTAGGAAGGTAAATTGATTTTGAACATGTTTCAACCCATTTTTTTACCCAGAAGGAATGATCGCACCTCAACCAAATTTAGCATGTGTTGTCAGGTACCTAAATCCTCCCATTTTGATAGTTTTCAAGTTTACATCACGTTTCATGACGACTGGGTGACACCTCGAAATCAGACCAACTCTGCTTGCTAAGGTGCCTGAGTGTGTAGCGCACCGCGGCTTGGCTACGACGCCCGTACGGGCACCTAGATATTGTCTGGTTCTGGTTGCACATGATTATCGCGGTTATTCCGTTTTGTGGTACAGCTTCAATGTAATGTCAAGTACTAATTTACAATCACCATTCATAATCGACATGGAGTCTTTTTATGTTTGCGTGTATCATTTTTGTTTTTGCTACTATTGTGTTGAAAACGTCGTTTAATGTAAACTGCATACTACAAACTGTATTTAAATTGTTATAAATGCAATAGATTTATAATTTTTAAATAGTTTTTAATGCGCGTATTTAAATTCCAAACTATTCTTAATATTCCCCAAATATGCTATAGAAATGTTGCTCGCCCTGCCACTCCCAGTCGCCCGAGCTCTGCCCTCCTTGGTCCTTGCCCACCCTGTAGCATCCCTTCCGAGTAGCAGACGCAGCAGCCCTGCGAGGACTCAAGTCGAGACTCAAGAGGTGTCCACTCAAGCCATCAACGTCCTCCCACAATGACAAGTCAG
Source organism: Sweltsa coloradensis (assembly GCA_024449915.1). Taxonomy (NCBI): domain Eukaryota; kingdom Metazoa; phylum Arthropoda; class Insecta; order Plecoptera; family Chloroperlidae; genus Sweltsa; species Sweltsa coloradensis. The sequence continues at coordinate 44,683 of JAMZAV010000560.1, read as the reverse complement.
ACCTGCCAGATGTTCAGACACAATCGACGCTTCATTTTATCATCTTAGTTCATCGGGTGTTTCATCCCCCCCCCCCCCCCCACTTCAGAACCCGATTCCAACACGAGCACGCTTTTTCTTCTCCAACTAACGAATTATTCAACATTTTTTAGCTGGTTTAAATAATGTTGTTTGGATAGGTAGGGTATAATTATCTGGCTATGCACTCGGTTTACGCCTTGCGGGCATCCGTCCCTTCAGCTCTGATGGAGTGAAGCATAACATTGTATGTGAGCTGTCGGCCAGTCCACTCGCATGTTAGACGCTCGAGGATGAGAATAGCTTGTTGCCTGTAAGTGCACTGAGACAATAAGGCGTTCTACCGAACTACCATCATCCAGGGCTGGACTGGCCCGCCGGGACACCGGGAAAAATCCCGGTGGGCCGCCGCCAAGGTGGGCCGTGGTGGGCCGCGGTAGCGGCCCACCTTGGTGGCGGCCTATCGCTGCTTAATAAAATAAAATATTTCCTATATTTATTTCAAATGAAAGTTTCCATTTCGTTACCTCCCAGGTATAATACCACCATTCATCTGGTTGTAGTTGTTGCTATGTTTGTAATATGTATCAGGCCGGGTCAGTTAGGGCCGGTATGTCAGTGCGAGGTATGTTGGGGCCGCGAGAATGTAAAGAAGTGTTTATCAGGGCCGGTCACTGTCACCAAGAGTGCTAACAGTAACACAGACTGGCTGATGGAGCTTTGCGTCTCATATTTATGCACTAACAAAGTCATCGGTCAATCTCTGAAGGCCTTTTCATACCATGAAGACATTAGACAATAACGTCAGTAGTTGTTTTACTGAGAATTTGTTTTCAATTTCATGTGCTTTCTTAACGTTCATGTAACAAAAAAAAGTTCCTATTTATACAAAGTACAAAATTTCATTTTTCGAGCAGTCTACATTCAACACTCAATCGTGGAAGGTCGGTCTCGCGTTCGCTATATTTTAGTGTAACTTGCGTCTTTCAAGATAGTGGAATATAAGATGGTGTTATAAGTCAGTGGCGGAACTAGGCGCCCGCATGGCCCGCCCGTTTAGGGGGCCCCGTTAAAAAAAATCATTAAAAAATGTATTTCACCCTGTTTGGAAAATATTGAATTTGTTTTCGTTGCTAAAATGACCGTTTTGTTAATCTAGCAGTTTGAAGGGGAAATCTAGCGGATATTTAGGAATTTTTAGCGTCTACAACACAACAACAATTTTTTTTAATTTTTTAATTTCTGAATTGTAGTAAATAACAACACACAAAAACTACATTATTTTGGTATTGCATTCAGACCACAACTTTTTTCTAAAACACACCAAACGCACTCTAAAAACCTGATTTTCAAAATTTAAGCCTGCGGCGCTATTGTTGGGGGGCTAACACCCCACCTTCGTACTTGGTTCCTATATAATACCCCCGGGATGAAAAGCCCAAATTTTACACTGAGCCTATGTATGTGTGTATCTGTTAGGGGGGCCCCCATAGAATTTTTGCAAGTGGGCCCACGAAACGAAGTTCTGCCACTGCTATAAGTGGATCTTGGCAAATCTTGCACTGTCCATGTTTAGTATTAAACCAGAGTGCTGCATGCGTGTTTTGGTACGTACCGTGATTCGATAAGAGGAATAAGTGTTGCATGTTTGTGTAAACTCAAAGTTACACTTGTAAAATTAACACTATCACTATAGGAACTTAAACGGTTAAATGGTACATGAGCTTTCTTTTGCGATGTTTTAGTAAATAAAAACGTTTATTTAAAATCACATTATCCCTTCTCCACGTAATAAATGAGGATACTAAAATTTTGCCAACAAACTCGAACAATATTTACTAGCATAATAGTTGGAATTTGGGTAATATTGGGACTAACTTAGATAGAAAATGGTCAGGGGCGGCTATTTTATCGAGTGTTGGAAGTGACCCAAAAGAATAAAAATTGTCGTTTTATGCAGATCGAAAGTAATGTATTACACCAGTTGAGAGTGTGGTTAAATTATCGGCAACCGCGCGTTCCGCATTGAAATTTATCTTAAAACGCATTTTGGACCATCAAAATTACTGCATTACCCAAAAAAATCGCCTGCGGCGCAAATAGCCTCCGGCGGCTGGAGCTTAGCCCCAGACCCCAGCTGTACCACGCAACCTCATGGGCCGGTTCTATTATGTGTCCCGGGCCGCTTACACAGTCCCAGTCCAGCCCTGCCATCATCGTATGAGCTAACTTCCAGCGACGGAGCCTCCTACCTAGACTAGAACGAGGGCCTTGTCCTGGGAAGATAATTATTTGGCAACGATGCTAAACGAGCAGAACGAAAAGGCAAACGAGGGAAATGTAAACATACCCTCCCAGTACAAAACATCTGTGTTGGGTCATTTGAGAAGAAAGATTCAACAAAAAATGGGTCGTCTCTTGGCCCTCAGAACAGAGTATACAGACCGAGAATCGGTGTGATCCGATCATCATAGACATCGCTATGGTCCTCCAAGCTCAGGCTCTCCACTCCAACGAGACCATCAGGAATCAGGATGTTATCCGAACTCCAAAATAGAAACAAATGGGAGAGCAATGAGGCGCATCGCCGTCTTCAGTGAGTCTAGGTAGGGTTGCCATTTGAAAGCGGGAATGCACCTTTTGTTTTGTCCAGCCTGATAAAAAATATCACGATCTCCAATTTCATATCATTCATCATATAATTCTAAAGCAAATTCCTAGCGTGACGAAATAATAAAAATACCGAAAACTAAAACATTAGACTATTCTATTAGGCCTACTATAAATTAGCCATCCATTATTTCTATTACTTGTTTACTACTTACTATTACTTTACTATTATTTTATTTCTATTACTTCACTACCACAGCATGGCTCTTCTAATCGCTTTAGTACAATATGTATAATGTAGGAGAGTACCCCGAAACTAGAGGCGAGCTCTGGCCGGCGACGTGAAAAACAGCCCCTTTCTCTCCCCTTGACCGTGGCTGGTTCTGATCAGCATGAGATTTTCCTCCCCACATCGGTACATATCCTAAGTTAGAGTGGCGCATTATGACCTAACGGTTGACGCGCCCTTAACAGCATTATGTACGACTGGACGAATTTCGAAATATCAATCAAATATCATGGGAACTCTACGATTGTAGCCGAAAATGTGCATTCGTACTTTTCTAGCTATACGCCTATATTTTTCTATAGATCAAGATAAATATTTCTGTACATGCTGAGAAAAGTGTCACCAATCCTCGTACATGACACAAAATTGCAAATTTTAATGGAGGGCTATGAACGAAAAATAAGTATTTAAGGAGGGTGAAAACAGCTAACAAGAAAATGTCGCTTTCTCTCCATCTAATCCGACAAGTACGAAATTACTGCACTCAAGCAAAAGAGAGTATAGGACATGCGTTTTAGGCAAATTGCTGTTCGCTCGGCCAACTGACACAACAGGTGTCTGAAATTTTGAACATGTGTCACAAATGTGGAATTATAGGGCTCTGTGGTAACACATTTTTAAATTTTGTTTTAAAATAATTTATAAAAATTAAATAAGTTTTCACGAATTTTGATTTTGCTAAAAACTCTAAAATTGACCATATTCGTGATTTTTTTCTGACTGGTTAAGTCAAAATTTGGAAAATCTATGACCACAGGGCTGTCTATGTATGCTTTATTGACAACTTTGCAAAGTTTCATATACGTCGGATGCATGTTGGCCGAGCGAATAGCTATTTGCTAACAGCCAAATGTGTCCCATTCCCTCTTGCCATTACAATTGACTTTTTTCATGCAGACTATAGTTATGACAACAATACCAGATAAGGGAATTTAGGGAGGAAAGACCCGTGCTGCTAGTCAGATCCAGCTGGAGGAGGCGGGCGAGGGCGAGAGAGCTCCCCTACGACGACTGCCAGGGGCCAGGGCCCAGGGGGCAGGAAACTACTGAGATGGACTTTGCCTCATTTCTCGCCTTTTACGTTCAAATTCTACCCTAGACACAGTGAAACTAGATCAAAGTCTAGTTATTGGTGTAAAAATGTATCAAAACAACCTCGGCAAATCATCAATTATATCCATATTTACTATATTATCTACTCCCTGCCACAAATGTAAAACTACGCTTCAGGCTTCACCAAGCAAACTTGTACATATATGTAGTTTTTGTTTCGGAAATCCATGTGAACATACACAATACATGTATATTCTCTGTAAGGTACGCTCTCGTCGTGTCTTTGTTAGGTAAGTTTGCAATGTTTTATGTATGCCAGCCTCAGCAGTCAGCCTATGCCACTGTTTAATAGTGTGCTTATAGTATACTGCTCTATGTTTTATGGTCAAGTTTATGTGCACACGTAAAACTTCTACCCGACAGATATAAATAATACTATAAGTAAAACTTGCGAATGGGCTGACTTGAACATTTGAATATAGGTTCAAGGAGAAATTCAAAACTTGTTTTACGCAAATTTGAATAAAAGTTAATCGCCTGCTGTGACAGCAGAATAGCGCGGCGCGGCACACTGGTTGTCTTTAGTCTTTACACTAAGAGACGGAACAAAGGCTAGTGCACGGAGTGCAGCGCTGCAGAGTGCAGACAACAACCAGCCCACTGGAATGCATAAATTAGGCAAACCGAATCTCCGAGTCGGACCACAGAGCCGAGGCCCTCGTGATGAGCGAAGCGATATATCTAGACGGCCTTGACAGAGCCCGTGCCATGCAGGGGTACATCTAACTGCAAGCAACCTCCCACTGCACCTGTCTGTTGTGCAGTGCATAGGCGCCGACTACGGGGGGGCTCGGGGGCTAGAGCCCCCTCTGAAAAATCTCAGGGGGGGGGCTGAGCCCCCACAGAGATTTTATAATTTGAAACAAAGTTTACTTGACTTTTTGGGGAAAAACGTTATCTGGTGACAACATCCCGATTTAGTCATCCGGTCATAATTTCTCGAATGATATCAGTGTATTTTAGTGAGAGATCGATCTTAGCTTGAGTGGTAGAATAGTGGCCTAGTGCAAAATGTTTTACTAAATTTTTCTGAAATCTTTTTCTGAAATCAGAAATTTTTCAAATTTTTCTTACAAAATTGACGGTAAATTTGGGTGGAAGGGCTTCCCAAAGTTTTGAAAAATCAAAATTGCTAGAACAAACAGAAGAACGGTGTAAAACGGAACTAGAAAAATAAAAAATTTGGAACAAAAACACCACTTTCAAAAAATTGGATGTTAACTTCTGACCTGTCCAAACTTTGAATTATATAGATAATCAAATTGCAAATTGAGTCGTAAGTCTATTGGAGATTTTTCGCTCTTTCATAAAAACACCATCTTTGGAAAATCTTAAGGTTACTTTGGGCCCCAGGGAAGTCGAAATTGTGTTAACCCTGCATTACTCGCGCGTGTTTTTTTAACGCCAGTACTCACGTGGAGTATATATAACCCCAAATTGAATTACCTGTAATTTGGAGTTGGAATGGAGTTTGGGTGCAGGGTTCACATATTTTAGTTCATTGGAATGTTATTGACTACTATTTTTAGATAACAACATCAGTTAAGGAATTTAAATGACTGAAATTTTTATTTTATGTAAACATAACATATTTCACTTTGAAATGGCAGTAACATCTTTAAACACCAAATTTTAATTGAAGGATAATATATTTGGATTTTTTTTTCATTTTTTTTTGTTGACATATCTTGTACATACTGTAAAAATTTGCCATTTAATATTTTATCTTTTTTTTCAAATCCAAACCTAAAAAAAAAAAAAAAAAAAAATTACAATTTTTTAAAATTTCCAAATGCATGGTTGCATTGCCTTTATTGCATTAAGAATTGCATTTGCAATATTTCCACTAAAATTACAGTCCCCCCTACCCCTACCCAACATAACCTAGAAATTTAAGTTTTTAGATAATAGCTTATTTTGAGTGTAAACGCAAATTTGCTGATACGGTCACAGGTGAAAGAGATATTAATACAACATATAATTTTGATAGATATTACATACCAAATAGCCTTCAAAACACTTTTCACTGGAGAAACAACAAGCTTGACAATCAACAACAATGTTCCCGCCTACCGTCTGAAGCTAGCGCCAGTCATCGCGTGGGATCATAGAAACCCCAACGAACTTCAATCATGTAACCTGCTAAAACTAAAAACCCCGCTTAACATTGATTTGCAGAAAAACATAAAAGATAGAATAACTTGAGAATACATAGAAGGAGAGAGCGGTAAGTTTGAAAATTACTGAGAATCATTAGATTTAACAGCACTGGGGTATATATTACCCCACGCGAGTAATGCAGGGTTAATAAATAAAAGAACAACGTAAGAATTGTTTAATTGCGTGGACTTGTTAGAAATTGCCTATCGTTTCACGTAAATATAATAATAATATATATATTTATTTATTTTTTTTTTTTTTTACAAAACATTTGAGTTTAACTTTGGACCAAAAGCTGCTCAAAGTAAAGACAAATCATTTCATCATTGCGGAATTTTTTGAATGAACAAAATAAAGATGCAAACTGGAACTTGGATAGATGTAAAATTGTCCATTCTTTCATAAAAAAAAAAACATGCCAAAAGAATCTGATAGTAACTTTGGGCCACATGGGCTGTCAGGGGAAGGCCTATTGGTTTAAAAAAATGGTTATAGGCCCTATATAATATACGTTTGGAGTTAGACGAGAACAATAGAAGGAAAATCGAGTGGTAATTTTGAGCCTCATATCCAAATTGGGGAAAATTAAAACTTACAAATTAGCAGAATAATACTGCATTTAGGATTAGACAAAGAAAAGAAAATTTTTGCTCTTACAAAAACAACATTTTTTTAAAATGGGGTGGTAATTGGATGAGCGTAGCGAGCGAAGCGAAGATTCCATTTCACTACACTGGAGAAAAAAATCCGGAATGTTTTTTTTTGTATTTTTGTCTGTCTGTTAGCACGATTCCGGCTAAACCGATACTCCAATTGAGATGAAATTTTATGGAGACCTTCGAAATCTCTGAACTTAGAACTGCCACGTTTTTGAGCGCAATCGAAAAATTATTTCTCATAAAAATCGCAAATTTTCGATTTTTTTCGATTTTTAAAAACATTCTTCAACTTATAACACCTACATGCTTTAACCGATTGTAATGATTTTTTCACATAACCTTAATTTAATGAATTTAGGTATTCGTGTGAAATTTGAGCGCAATCGAAAAACTATTTCTCGTGAAAATCAAAGTTTTACGTTTTTTTTCTTTTTTTAAACAATTCTTTGACTTATAACACCTACATGCTTTATCCTATTGTAATGATTTTTTCACAGAACCTTAATTTTATGAATTAATATATTCGTGTAAAATTTGTGCGCAATCAAAAAATTATTTCTTATGAAAATTTCAATATTAAGATTTTTTCCTTTTTAAAAATTATCACGATTAATTAAAAAAATTAGAAATTAAAGTTATTTTTTTATTTTATTAATTTAATTTTAAAAAAATCTTCAACTTAGTAATAATTTTTTCACAGAACAACAGAAAATCCGCATAACACGTGGCAGCTCAATGTACCAATTACGCTCATCCAACAACGCGGCGGGACTTAAGCGTTTTCCTAGTTTAGACACTAGGGCTATCCAAAGAAGGAAAGGAAGGTTTATCTGACTTTGGATAGCCATTGGGCCAAAAAGGCTTTAATCAAAACCAAACTTCAAGCCCTCAGTTTGGTTATGCAACAAGTGATTTTTTTAGCCCCCCTGAGATTTTAAGAAGTCGGCGCCTATGGTGCAGTGCAGTGCATACAAGAAGTAAATCATGGCCAGGAGTTTGCCAACTGCCGAGTTTGCTTTATTCCCTCTTTCCCTCAAATTTTAAGAAGCTGTCACAACTAAACGGCTTGGAGAATTTAAGTCCAAATTTGAAGGCAATGTAGGTTATTTTATAAGCTATTTCCCTATCAATATCACATTTTTACTAGTTTCCCCTTTTGAGATACCGGTACGTGACCTAGAAAATGTCAAATTCTGAGTTTCCACCCATTTTAGATTTGCTTTGGGGAGGAATAGGGGACTCAGGATCAAAACAATTTATCTTCTTCTGATACATGTGTACATCCTAACAGGATCTGTCTTGACACCTGGTCCCTCTGTTGATTGATTGGCTTTCGAAAAGTAAAAAAAACTCAAATTTAACAAGGAAAGTTGATGCCCTTGTTTATGCCTTAATGATTTTTTTCATCTTGCATAATTCTATAGAACAAAGTATTTTAAAGGTATTAATATAAGTGCATTGGAACTTTAAAAACATACGAATGGTAGCAATAATCACTAACATCAAAAAGTGACAGTTTGACTACACCGGCACATGCCGGTACATATCAGATAGGCTATGGTTTGCTCTAAAAATAAAAGGAGAGCTGATTTGTAATCTAAGCATGTATCTATGTGCAAAATTTTTTAAAAAATGTGTCAGCAACCACCTATGGTTGATTTCTGGTGGAATTACCCAGTAACTTAGAAGTAGGTAAGCGCAGGCGGTAGGCCAGGCCTACATATTATGTTAAACAATAGATCACATTCAAAATTTGGCATGTAGCTATAATCAATTAACTGTGAGCCATTCCGTCAGAAAAAGGAATTTTGGAAAAAAATTAAATTAAGTATTTTTATTTTTTTTAGCTTGAACTGTTTTGTCAACTCTTCTGCTTTGTTACTGAAATCACTCAAACACGTTTTCTTATCATTCTATTATAGTATTAGCATGTTTTAAGTTTTCACTGTGTTTTGTAACAAGGATGGGAGTAGGCCTAAGTAAAATATGGTTAAGTTTGATAAATTGTAACTAGAGGGTGGATCTGCTAACAGAGTGAGTGTATGAAGAGAACTAAAGACTGGTGCTTGTTCTTTACAATTACAAAGCTTAAATGTTGTAGGTAGCTTTAGGTTTCAATATATCACCATTTACACACACACACACACACAAAATAAACATAAGTCCTTATAAATCAGTAAGGTTATTCTAATCAAATCAAAACCAAAACTTTGGACTTCCAAAAGTGAGGTACTCCTAATGGTAGGCCTACCGTACTCAACTACACTTGGACATTTATCTCTTTTATTTTACTTTTTATTTATTATTTATTTCTACATGGCACAATTAGTATTGAGAAAATGTGTAACGGATGTTACATTGATGTTTGTTAATTAATTTTGTAAAAATGAATTACATCTAGTAAAATCACTGCACTTTTAGGTCACTCGTAACATCGGTTACAAAGCTCTGTAACACTAACATCCGTTGTAAAAACACACTATTTCTATTTTTTAATATTCAATTTTGAACTTTTCTTAGAATGTTGAGACTTGAGGATATTTAATGATTCCTTGTGAATTATCATAATCCTTAATTATTTTTTTCCTCCACTTTGGGGGCCTGACTTTTTAATAGAAATACCTCAAAGTGTAAATGTAGTTCCTAAATTTGTAACATCCGTTACAGCACTAAATAGTTCTATATTTTGAAGATGGTTAACTTGTTTGGAGTGCAATTTTCCAGGTCAGTAAATCAGAAGTAGGCCTATGTGGTGTGTAATGTGTTACAATAATATGAACAGCTTATAATTTTGAGTCGGAATAAATGTGTTTAGTAGTGAAAATGTAACGCCCGGTACATACGGAATGGGCCACATACCCTCATGGGCGCGCGGAGGAGGCAATGTGGGGGTACTTCCCCCCCTCCATCACTGGAACACTAGGTCCTAAATGTTTATAAAAATATATTAAAGTTAAAAAGTTATTTTGTGATAGGCCTATTTAATAGAACATAGGGCCTAGGCCTATTATAATAGCCATTATTGATGCAATCTTAATATGTGGGGCTACTTGTTCAAATAGGTAGCTTAGGCCTATTGTTTATTTAAATGTATTATAAATATTAGGCCTGTGTAGTTTCATTGCCATGGAATCCACATTTCACCAACCACCAATCATTGAGAAAAATACACTTATAAATGTTGAAAATTGCAATTTCAGTTCCGTAGACTAAAAAATGTTTAGCCTCTCTAACCCCGTAACTGTAACATCTAGCCTACACTAATAGATGATTGGATGAGTGAAGCGAATACTTCAATTTCACTGACCCCTCAAAAAATTTGGCTCAGATGTTTTTTTTTGTTTGTTTTTGTTTGTTTTTCTGTCTGTTTGTTCGCTCTCTACCGGGCAAACGGCATATGCGATCTTGATGAAAATTGGAGGGGACCTTCGAAATCTCTGAACTTAGACCTGCTACGTTTTTGGGTACAATCGAAGAAATATTTCTCATGAATATCATACTTTTACGATTTTTTTCCGATTTTTAGTGCGATATTTTTGTGACATTTGGGCCGATTCTGACCAAACGGGTGGGGCTACATCGTTCATATCTTACATGTTCCTTAAGGTAATGGTTATGTATTGCTTTTTGAAAGAAAAAGTTGAAAAAATTAGCCAGAATCCATAGAATAAAGGTTGTAATATGAGTTTTTTGAGGTTTATAGAAACAATTAACAAGTAACAATAGAAACTTGACAACAATCACCTACAATGCATTCACAAAGCACTTGCAAAGGAAAAGTGGTCCTACGCAAACCAAAAACTTACAAAAAAGCTCATCCATCAACGCGACTAAAAAAGTGTTTGCGAAGTTTCCTAATAATCCCCCTTCCCCCAAACTCGGTGCCCTCCCGCATAAATAAAGTAAGTAAGAACTAAAATTATGACATTATAGTTTGTGTGTTTGTTAAATCAATAGGTCGACCAAAAGAAAATGCTACTCCGATTTAGATAATATTTTCAAGAAACTTTCAAAATGTCGAAACATACAAGAACTGCTTTGGTTTTGAGCAAAATCGAAATAAGATAGGCCTATTATGTTTTTATGTGCTTGTTAGTTTGTTACCGCCTTACCGGACTAATGACTAATCTCCGTAAACTTTCAGAGAACCATCTAAAAATTCAAACTATAGGCCCTACCTTGATACTACTATACCATTGATTTATGAATTGTTGATCCATTATTAGTGATTATAAGACTAAGTTACCTAAGGGATAACAGCGTAATTTTTTTTGAGAGTTGACAAAAAAGGTTGCGACCTCGATGTTGGAATTTGGGTGTAGATGTTCAAAGTTTAGGTCTGTTTGACCTCTTGTTGTTGAGGGCAATAAATCAAAAATGTTCAGTGAAAATCGAACTTGAAACATTATTTTACTGACAAGAGCTCATGAGATGATTACACCCATTCTTTAATGTTTATTGATTAAACCACTTTACAATGTGAAGGAAGGGTAGAGAATCAAATCTTATCAAATGGGATGGGATGGGAATACCTACCAAACATAATGTGTAGCCTAGCTAGACTATGTGACACCATGGTGTGATGCTTAGACTTGACAGGCACGACCCACAACCTCAAATAAGTTGCATATGCTAGAAATAAGAATCTCTCCTGAACAAGTATCCTTTTAACCACTAGGCCGCTTCGCGAACGCTTTTTCCAGTCGTGTTGATGGATGAGCTTTTTATGGAATATTTCTGTCCAATGATTACGTTTTTAAGTGGAATCTCATTCCTTTTTCTATAGTTACTTGATATTACTTGTTACTTATACACCTGTAAAAGGCTTATATTAAAACCTTTATATTCTATGAATTTTGACCAACTTTTCCAACTTTTTCTTTAAAGAGGCACTACATCACCATAATCTTTATGTCAATGTCAAATATGAACGTTGTACCCCACCCATTTGGTCAAAATCGGCCCAAATATCACAAAAATATTGTATTAAAAACCGTGGAAAAAATCATAAAAGTATGATTTCTATAAGAAATATTTCTTCAAATGTCTCTAAAATCATAAAATATATCATTTCAGTGATTTTAAACGTTCCCATAAAGTTTCATCAATACCGGAGTAGCCGTTTGCCAAATATTACGAAAATATGCATTAAAAATTGAAAAAAATTGTAAAAGTATGATAATCGTACCTAAGAAATATTTGATCGATTATACCCAAAATCGTGGCAGGTCTAACTAAGTTCAGAGATTTCGAAGGTCCTCTCCAATTTTCATCAAAATCGCATATGCCGTTTTCCCTGTAGAGAGCGAACAAACAGACAAAAAACTAACAAAAACAAAACACCCGAACTATTTTGCTTGGGGTAACGTAAGTGGGGAAAAAAAAAAAAAGTAAAATTGAAGTCTTTGCTTCGCTCATCCAAATATCACAAAAGGGCAATTAGAGTAACAGAATTACCAATCAGACCGATTTAACACATTGTAATTATTTATAAGGTGACCATATTTTGAAAATTTACAAACCGGGACAACTAAAGTGCAAGAATATGTACATGTACTCCATGACCATTGACCATTTCGGGGTCTAGATTAGAGCCCTAGCCAAAGGAGAAAAAAAAATCGAGATATATTTGGTCAAATGCCCAAAAAACGTCTTTCTGACATGAAAATATTAATTAAAAATGGTTTTAATGTGCACATTTTTGTAGTCATAAAATCCTTATCTAGTGGTTTAAAAATGAAAGTACAAAATAAAATACAAGCACTTGACAGAAAATAATGTGTGTAATGTATTGACAAGGACAACATACTAATGAAGTTCTAATCAAGATATAATAATAAAGATATTGAAAATGCATTGAATTTGTATAATATGCACGATTAAACTTTTAATACATTTTGTCTTTACAACGAAATAATTAGTGTAAGTATTATGTAATTAATCAAAAACTAGTGCAGTTGCATGATTATTACATTTTGATTTTTCATTATCTATAAACACAAAATCAATGCAAATAATGACTGAGAAAATTAGGGGTGTGCTAGTCCGGATTTTTTAATTCGAGTGGAGTCCGAGTACTTCGTCTTATTTTAAATTTTGCTATTACTCTTCGACTATATTTTTAAATACTAATTTTATCGATGAGCGTAGCAAGCGAAGCGAAGATTCAATTCCACTTCACTGCAGAAAAAATCCGGAATGTTTTTCTTTTTTTCCCCATTTTTCTGTTTTGTATTTTTGTGTGTTTGTTAACACGATTCCGGCTAAACCGATACTCCAATTGCAATGACATTTTCTGAAGGCCTTTGAAATCTCTGAACTTAGAACTGCCACGTTTTTTAGCACAATCAAAAAATTATTTCTCATGAAAATCGCAATTTTACGATTTTTTTCGATTTTTACTTTGACATATAACACCTACATGCTTTATCCGATTGTAAGGATTTTTTCAAAGAACCTTAATTTTCTGAAGATATATATATTCGTGTTAAATTTGAGCGCAATCGAAAAATTATTTCTCATGAAAATTGAAATTTTGCGCTTTTTTTCGTTTTTTAAAACTATTCTTCGACTTATAACACCTACATGCTTTATCCAATTGTAATGATTTTTTCACAGAACCTTAATTTTATGAGTTAATATATTCTTGTGAAATTTGAGCGCAATCGAAAAATAATTTCTTATGAAAATCCCAATTTTACGCTTTTTTCGTTTTAAAAAAACGTCTTGGACTTATACGCGTTTCCAAGCAAAGGGGTTGCTACCTGGTGGCGAAAAATGCAACTGTCCGATCAGTGATAGGTGGAGGAGCGCGCTATGTGCTTACCTGAAGAACACATGTCATTCCGTGTTTGTCACTTATAAATATGTACAATCACAGGTACATTTTTGTTGCTCTCCCAAAATGTTGTTAATTGATGATAATCAAAAGTATGGGGGTGCACCAAAATGATAAAATCCCTCTCCAATATGCGGGATTCGAGACCATGTACACCAGAATAATATTACTATATTCAGACCTGCGCCCCATGCACCCATGAGACACCGAGGATGGCATTTGTATCCATATTACAATTCTCTAATTGTAATATCATAATAAATCATTGGTGACACTAAATATAGGCTAACAGGGTACGATAAATACTAAATCAAATTCAAACCGTCAAGAATGTTCACAACTCATAGCGTCTCATAGTAAACTCACACATACAGTATCGCTCGCTTCTTATGGCACTTTTAATTGAGATATACTTCTTTAGTTTTATTATGATAATTTAATATAAATAAAGTCATAATAATATTAACAAAACAATAACAAAAATAATAATAATTGTATTAGGGCTTATGCACAAGTCCCAACTCCTTTTCTACCTTATATAATTAAGATAGGCCTACATATACCGTTTACCGTCATTGTTCATTTATTACATAATGTTATACATAATATAATAATAAATACGATTTATATTATTACAATAGAATAAGTATAATGATATGACATACAAGATTTTAAAGCTGTCTGCAGAATGACGCGTCATGCCATTATTGACATATGAAACAATAATAAAAATAGGCCATCAGCTATTCAATAGGTCTACTTTTAATGAAATGTATATTTAAAAAAAAACAGTAGTCCTGAGTGTATAGTAGATAAATATATATAGGCCTACTCCGATTGCGTTTACATTGTAAAATGATGTAGAAAACGTGCAAAACAAGTGTAGGGCTATAATTTGCTAGAAGCTCTTTTGATTTTTAGATATCAAGTAAATAATTATTAGTATTGGTGGGCAACAGTTTCTTGGCAAAATATCATCTATCTTCATCATTCAACATATTTGATACAATTGTTTCTGTATTTAATAGTTTAACAGTGTGGTTTGTTCTTTTCGAGCTAATATCATCAAATAATCTCAATTATTTGTTGTAATTTAAAATGCCATTAAATTCCCGATTTTAATAAAGCCGATCCCCAAAACTTACGAATTTAACTAATAAAATACGCGGACGATATGACATAATCATCAATGTTTTCGCAATTGATCAGAAATGTTACAAAAAAAGTTGAACCTAACTGAATATACAGCGCCCGCCGTAAGCAGCTCGCCTCTATCACCGATCGGTCCGACATGTTGCGTTTTAGTGCTGCCATCTATCTTTGCTTGGAAACGCGTATAACACCTACATGCTTTATTTGATTGTAATGTAGTGTGTAGTGTAATATGCGCCCCTGATCCTCATGTCTTCGTAAAAATTAAAACAATATTACCAAGCGTGTCTCGCAGGCCATAGCAATGGGAAAACAAAATCAATTTAAATACCATCTGTATAACACATGGCAGCTCGATGCACCAATTACGCTCATCCAACAACGCGCCTGAAAAAGCGTTTATGAAGCTTCCTAGTTTATTGATATGTCTATTATGTTAGCTCCATATTTTTATTGGTTGTAACAAAAGAAGTTCAGAACTTCCAAAAAGAACACAAAATTGTACCAAAAGACTGAGATTAGTATTATGGATATTCAGGGTTGTTAAGGTAAAGCCAAGAATAGATAACGATATTTACGTTTTCACACTCGCGCGCGACCCGGCACCTCCACCAAAATAATTGCATAATACTAGCACAACCCTAGAGAAAATGAATTATCCTCTTGGAAGTGGAAGAACTATTTCAATGTTATTACTGTTAGTATGTATCAGAGGAGTGTATTTTTTCAAAATAAAACATTATCCATCCACACGGTACAGTTAACAGAATACCGGGACATTTCCCCTCCAAAATTTCAAACCGGTACAAACATGTCATTTTAACGAGACTCTCGGGACACCGGTACAAGTGTTCTGAAAACGGTACTGTACCGGTCAAACTGGTACGTCTGGTCACCTTAATTTTTTAAACTGATTATTGTAAGTAAGTTTTTGCACATCTTATAATTGCAAATAACAACTGGAAGTTGTCTTTTAATTATGCAATAAAAGTTTATTTTAAAATCCTTATATTTAATTGATATATAAAGCCAATTATGTCCGTTGTAACAGAATTATATAGAAAAAGCCATGGTAAAAAATTGGTTCAATCAATCAGAAATTCATGTGAATTGAGTTAAATTGGAATTATTGTATTGATTGTACACATACAACAATTTAGGTAAGATACAAATAATGCTGTTGACATCTGTAAGGATAGGTTTGTATTTTATTTAATCTTATATTTATAATATATATATATATATATATATATATATATATATATATTTGCAGACATTGTATTTTCGGGTAGTCCGTGTGGTTTTATTATTAGTTCCAACGTTTCGGGCAGTTCTCCCTGCCCATCTTCAAGGAAATTTAAAACATAAAACAATATCAAAACAAACAAAACCTTACTTCTTAACAAACACTGCAACTGGATACAAAGACAAAACCAAAAAGCTTAGAAAACATAGGTACTAATGACAACATATTATGAACATCCAGATATTTTAAAAACTGTGAAGACATCAACACACTCTATATCTGGATGTTCATAATATGTTGTCATTAGTACCTATGTTTTCTAAGCTTTTTGGTTTTGTCTTTGTATCCAGTTGCAGTGTTTGTTAAGAAGTAAGGTTTTGTTTGTTTTGATATTGTTTTATGTTTTAAATTTCCTTGAAGATGGGCAGGGAGAACTGCCCGAAACGTTGGAACTAATAATAAAACCACACGGACTACCCGAAAATACAATGTCTGCATATTCAATCCGTGAAAGTCTGCGATATAACATATATATATATATATATATTATAGAGTGCCAGAGAAGTGCAGGAGAAGGTGGACAGATGGAACAAAGTTACTACAGAGTTTGGTCTAAAAATCAATCAGAAAAAGAGTGAATGTTTGCGTATGCAAAAGAAGACAAAGGGCAGGCCTAGAGACATGGAAAATATTGTACTACGTGGAGAAGTCTTAGAAGAAAAAGAAGAATTTAAATATTTGGGAAGTATATTGACAAAAGATGCAAAAGTGTGTAGGGAAGTGTCATCTAGAGTGCAAAAAGCAGAAGGGTTTTACCAATTGGTGAGAAAGTTACTATGGAATGAGTTGTTCCCACAAAAATGTAAAATTTTGCTGTATAAGGCATATTTTGTACCTATCCTAACATATGGGGCAGTAACATGGGCAGTGGGAACAAAAGAAGAGTCAGCTGGAAGCAGCAGAAATGAAGTTTTTAAGAAGTATTAAGGGAGTTACAAAGATGGACAAGATAAGAAGTAAGGAAATAAGGAAAGAACTGGGATTGGAGAGATGAAGTTTAAGCTAGGAAGAGAACGTCTAAGATGGTTTGGACATATAAAAAGGATGGGCAGAGAGAGGATTCCAAGACGAGAATTTGAAGCGGCAGAGGAGGGGAAAAGAAGAGTAGGAAGGCCAAGAGAAAAATGGGAAAGATTAATTCAAGAAGACGTTGGAAAACGGAATGAAGTGTGGGAGCATGTGGCAAGAGTAAAGCTGTGGGAGGACAGAAGAGAGTGGAGTAAATTGGTGGAGAGGAAGGAGTTAGATGATGTGGAAGAAACACTGAGTCTGGCAAGCTTAGTATCTACAGTTTCATGCCCTTGATAATGGTGGAAAACCACCACTCAACCCGACATAGTTGGAACTGAGTTATGATGATTATTATTATTAATTAATGTATTGTGTAACAGAATTACAGATGGATGTAACAGAATTATGCTTGTGATTTAAATAGCTCTATAATGGGATAGGAATGAAATAAAAATGAAAACAAAAATGAAAACACAATTTCATTAGTCAGTCAATAGGTATGGCATATTTAAACATAATTTTAGTCGTTTTAACAGTGGTAACAGAATTACGACATGGATGTAACAGAATTAGGCCCTACATATGGCTGGAACAGAATTAAACTTGTGATATGTGATAAAAGTGTCACAAAAATTAAAACATAACATGTCATTAGTCAATAAATAGGTATGACATTTTTAAACATAATTTTAGTCGCTTTAACAGTGGTTTAAAATAATTCTGTTACGATTTGGTAATTCTGTTACGCCTAAAATAAAATTAACTACTAATGATATATATTCATATAAATTAGGGTATTATTTTAATGCTCCAACTATAACATTACAAATTAAAAATAATGAAAATATAATCTTCTTTATTTCACTTTTTAAAGAGAAAACAGTGTTTTTTTGTAACAGAATTACGAGTGTGAAACTCAATCAACATGATTCACAGAAAAAGGAGTTAGGGCCCTATACATAATAGGCCCTACAGGGCCTACACTTTTAAAGCACGCCATAGTGTTGAGTTTAACAATACCAGAGGCATTTAGTTCTCTTAATAGTCATCTTTAAATTATTACATTTGAATACATTTTTTTAAATTAGCATTTAGAGAAAGATTATGTGTTAATACTAAAATAAATACACTCGTTGATAAAAAACCCGCCTAAAATGGAAAATACATTTTTGTTTGTATTGAAATTTTCAGGGAATGATGTTTATGAACATAGGCCTACTATATCCAATCGTAAATTTCGGGGCGGACTCGTCCGCCCGCTCTTTTTTCGTGGGTGGACGCGTCCGCCCACTTTTTTTTTGAAAAAGGTTTTCTGGTTTTTGCACTACACAACGATAGTATTTCGGTATTGCATTCAGTCCCGTATATTTTCTGAAACGCTCAGAAATCACTCTAAAAACCCTGATTTAAAAAATTTCGCCTGCGGCGCTGTGGTTGGGGGGCGAGTCCCCCAAACCCCCCTGCTGGTTTTGCCTGAAATCGCTTGTCCAGCAAACTTCACTTGTAAATATGGTACCCTACCCACGACCTCACCCTCCCAGGCGCCCCCCCGAGGAAGGATATCGTCAAGCGTCCACCCACTTATTATTTTAGAAATTAACCACTGACTATATCATTTCTATAAATGACAAACATTACTGTAAATATTTAATTTCTTTATGTTATGGTCACTTAAGTGTGGAATTGCCCAAAAGTTTTTGCAGTCGATTTTAAATTGCTTTTCTAGGCTTAGATGACGAGAACATTTTTAAAAATGTGTTGTGAAAAGAAGCAAATATGGGGCAACGACAGAAATAGGGCCCAGTGGCGCACTCAAGGGGGGGGCTTTGGGGCTAAAGCCCCCCCCCCCCCAGAACCCCTCACAAGCACCAACATTTAATTTATATTTAAAGCTCTTCACTTTTAATATATCTTATCTTATGAATGATACATTTTGATGAAAATAATATTGAAACAAACAAATAAATAAAAGAAAGAAAGAAATCAAAACACCTTGTTGCGTCTTGAGTTTAGCGCTGTGGATAGTTTGCGGTATTTTTTTCATTTTAGAGCTGCGCTTTGTTTTTATAACCGCTACACGCTCTATAGTGGCAACTTTTTAGACCAAACCTAAGTTTCACCCGGCACCCCTTATCAGCAGCGCTGCCACTTCCAAATAGTGCATTTCCGATTCCGAAGAATTGTATTTGTTAGAACAATTTTGGGGGGCTGACCAGCATAGGCGTGCGCAGGGGGGGGGGGGCAGGGGGCCTTGGCCCCTCCATTAGGCCTAGAAATGTTATCAAAATAACTGATCACGTTTAATAATTTATACGAAATTGAAAAAAATTGAAAAATGTCTAGGCCCTACTTAGTTTTCCAAATCCTTTAGGCCTACCTACCTTTTTCTGTCATCATCTCACTTTTAAATAGTTGTAGGCCTATAACAAAAATGCCATAAGGTATTAAGTGTAAATAATAGCTATTCTTACTCTCAAACGCGTTTGAAGCCCTCCCCCAAAAAATGTCGCCTGCGGAGGCTGGGGCTACGCCCCAGACCCCCCATCCCTACTCCGCTGCCGCCATTCCCTCTTCGGTATGGCAATCCTGTGGCCATGAGCGCCCGGAAAACGGGGGGGGCCCTGGACAAAGCACATGTTATAAAATTTCAGTATTTATATCAATCAGTTGAAACTAAACTAAAAAATAAAATAAAAATTCTCAGAAAAATATTTTGAAGGTTTCCTGTAAGATTCCTTTTGGTGGTTTTCTAGTTTCGAGTATCGACTGCACAAAAATAACATAATTTTGGTATTGTATTTAGCCCACTACTTTTTTCTAAAACCCACCAAATACATTTTAAAAGCCTGATTTTCCAAATTTTTGCCTGCGGCGCTGATGTTGGGCCCCCCAAACCCCGTGCTTGCTTAACGAAAGTATAAATTATCAAAATTGTCAAAATTCCTGCGGACGCCCATACCTGTGCCCAACCCCCCCCCCCCCATTGTAAAATCTCTGCGCACGCCTATGCTGACCAGGATTGGTCAGCCCCCCCCTGGATGAAATCCTGGGTGCGCCACTGATAGGGCCTACATGCCTGAGATGCAAACCCGCATACCCTGGGAGTCTGGAGCTCACACAAACCGCACCTCATGAGCCAAGTCGCGTCAAGTGAAACATCACGACCCAACCGTTGATCTTCTAAAATTGTGGCAGGTCCTATGTTTGGGAGATTTCGAGGGTTCTCATGAAAATTCATCAAAATCGGAGTAACGGTTTGTCCAGTTCGACTGTGCAAACAATCAGAGAGATATAGGGGAGCTTTCTACCTAGGTGTAGGCTTGTAGCTAAGATAAAAGTTTTAGTTGGGATCACTATGATTGCAGTCTCACCCAATAAAATGTACATATATGCATAGGCCTCCGCCTTGGCCTCTACAAAATTATATATATATAGGCCTATGTAAAAACAAATCAAACAATATGCCCACCGTATATGTATCGTAATTGGATGAGCGAAGCGAAGACTTCAATTTCACTGACCACCCAAAAAATTAGCAGTAGCTCGTTTCTTTTTGTTTTTTGTCTGTTTGTTCGCTCTCTATCGGGCAAACGGCATGCGATCTTGATGAAAATCGGAGGGGACCTTCGAAATCTTCGAACTTAGACCTGGCACGTTTTTGGATAGGCCTACAATCGAAGAAATATTTCTCATGAATATCGTACTTTTACGATTTTTTTCTATTTTAGTGCAATATTTTCGTGACATTAGGGCCGATTCTGCCCAAACGGGTGAGGCTACAACATTCATATTTTACATAAACATTAAGGTTATGGTGATGTTACCTTTTGAAAGAAAAAGTTGAAAAAGCTAGCCAGAATCCATCGAAATAAAGGTTTTAATATAAGGGTCATTCTCAAATAAAATGACCCTTGTGCTGTCCCACCTTAATATATTTTTTTTAGATCAAGATATTGATTTGCATAATTTTTGGTTGTACATTTTTAGAATACTATTAGTTTTCATTAGATCCATGAATTTTTGCACTTCTATCTTGTAAGGCCGACCTTTAATTCACTATTAGCCTACGTAATGCAAAATGTGCTAAAACCTATGTCCATCCATAAAACCAGAAGTGTTTCAGTAAGCTGTTCGGATTTTTCACTGAATACTATTTAATCTCTTGGTGAAAATGAAAGCAGAAATAATAATTAAGTAATCGATGTTAAAGACATTTTAATATTTTAAAATTTTCCAAGTAATATCAAGTAAGGAGTGTTCGTCCCCACTGTGGTAATAATATTGATGTCACGATGACCGTTACCGTGCAAAAAAAAAAAAAAAAAAATGTAGACGGCAGTGGATCAATGAAGAAGAACAAGAGTTCATGATATGACACCATTGAAGTTTGTTTGATTTTTCAATATCTGTTTAAATTGAAAAGGGAAGAAATAAACTGCGAGTATTTTAACTAGGCCGCTTCGCGAACGCTTTTTCCAGTCGCGTTGATGGATGAGCTTTTTTTTGGAATACTTCTGTCCAATGATAACGTTTTTATGTGGAATCTCCTTACTTTTTCTATAGTTACTTGATATTACTTGTTCATTATACACCTGTAAAAGGCTTATATTAAAACCTTTATTTCTATGAATTTTGACCAACTTTTTCAATTTTTTCTTTCAAGAGGCACTACATCACCATAATCTTTATGCCAATGTAAAATATGAAAGTTGAAGCCCCACCCGTTTGGTCAAAATCGGCCCAAATATCACGAAAATAATGTATTAAAAATCGGAGAAAAAATCGTAAAAGTACGATTTCTATAAGAAATATTTTTTCAAATGTCTCTAAAATCATAACATATATGATTTCAGTGGTTTTATCAATATCGGAGTAGCCGTTTGCCAAATATCACGAAAATATTGCACTAAAAATAAAAAAAATCGTAAAAGTACGATATTTATGAGAAATATTTCTTCGATTGTACCCAAAAACAATACAGCCCTATGTTCAGAGATTTTGAAGGTTCCCATCCAATTTTCATCAAGATCGCATATGTAAGGTGACCAGACGTACCGGTTTGACCTGTACAGTACCG
The DNA here is from genome assembly GCA_024449915.1 of Sweltsa coloradensis. Taxonomy (NCBI): domain Eukaryota; kingdom Metazoa; phylum Arthropoda; class Insecta; order Plecoptera; family Chloroperlidae; genus Sweltsa; species Sweltsa coloradensis. The sequence goes on along the minus strand of JAMZAV010000560.1, from coordinate 22,450 downwards.
TTTTCAGAACACTTGTACCGGTGTCCCGAGAGACTGGTTAAAATGTCGTATTTGTACCGGTTTACAATTTTGGAGGGGAAATGTCCCGGTATTCAGTAAACTGTACCATGTGGAAGGATAATGTTTTACGTGAAAAAATACACTCCTCCGATAAATACTAACGTTAATAACATTGAAATAGTTCTTCCACTTCCAAGAAGATAATTCATTTTCTCTAGGGGTGTGCTAGTATTTTTCAATGATTTTGGTGGAAGTGCTGGGTCGCGCTCGAGAGTGAAAACATAAATAGCTATCGTTATCTATTCTTGGCGTTACCTTACCAACCCTGAATATCGGGAGGCCTGAATAACGCCGAATGAAATAACGCCGAATCGATCGTGTGTAGTGTACTTGCCAATTTTCCTCCTAACCTTTCTTTTCCAACACAAAAGAGTAGCGTGGTACGTACACTACACTCTACACATGATCGATTCGGCGTTGTTCCATTCAGCGTTATTCAGCGCCCCCTGAATATCCATAATACAAACCTGTCTTTTGATACAAATTTGTGTTTTTTTGGAAGATCTGAATTTTTTTAACACAAAAAATAAAATTATGTCACAATAATGTTTGTATCAACATTTTCAAGTAATACCACTTATACTACTGAATTATGTAATAGCCTAGCCCTAATGACATTTTTGCTCGATCATTAAAATTATCTAGAGAGAGATTACATTTTAAATCAATTAGATGTTACTATTTCACTTTTGGAGCAACTTATAGACATATCAATAAATAAAATTAATATTGAACATTGTAAAAAAAATGATCATAGAGTAACAGTGAAATTTAAAAAACGACTTAGTACTCTGACTCGATAATAGAGTTATTTAAAGATTCAACTCAACTCAAATTAAAAAATCAGGACTTACACACCCCAAATTTTCTCAGTCATTATTTGCTTTGATTTTGTTTATAGATAATGAAAAATCAAAATGTAATAATTATGCAACTGAACTACGTTTTTGATTAATTACATACCTGGCCTACACTAATTATTTCGTTGTGAAGACAAAATGTATTAAAAGTTAAAACGTGCATAAATTCAATGCATTTTCAATTATCTTTATTATTATTGATTAGAACTTCATTAGTATGGTGCTCTCATCAATACGTTACACGCATTATTTTCTGCCGAGTGCTTGTATTTTATTTTGTAGTATCATTTTTAAATCACTAGATAAAGATTTTATGACTGCAAAAATGAACACATTAAAACCATTTGTAATTCATATTTTCATTCAGAAAGCTGTTTTCTGGGCATTTGACCAAATATATCTCGAAATAAAATTTGCCTCCAGCGGCTGGGGCTCTGCCCAGACCCCGAAATGGTCCGGGAGTACGAAGTAGGCCCTACATATTCTAACACTTTAGTTGTCCCGGTTTGTAACTTTCAAAATATGGTCACCTTACGCATATGCCGTTTGCCCGGTAGAGAGCTAACAAACGGACAAAAAAACTAACAAAAACAAAACACTCGAGCTATTTTTCTTGGGGTAACGTAAGTAAAAAACAAACAAAAAAACACAAAGGCAAATTGAAGTCTTCGCTTTGCTCATCCAATTATTGGTCATGAATGTTACCAAGTTAAGATCATTAATTTTTAATTTTATCTTTGATTGAACACAATAATTAGGCCTACATTACAATCAAGTTCCAGCTCCTAGAAAACACAACCCTATTTTTATAGACATGGCATTTGTACTGATATTTATTTATGAATTAAAAAATGTCATGGCTGTTACTTGTCAGGAGGTATGTTACTTTGTAGCACAATTGTCCCCTGCTATCTAATTATGTAAATTCAGAGATTAATCAAGCTGATTAATATGTAATTAATATGTTTTAATTAATTACTCTGGTAATTAATGATGTGAAGAGGCTAATAACTAGCCAAGGTGGTGTGATAGGCCACAAGGATCATATTGGGATGATCAAATGACAATATTATTCTCAGCAATTAGTGGTATTTGCATATGGAGCAATGAAGTGAATAACTTTGCCTAAACAGGGCGTAGAGACTTGAGAAGTAACTCAAAACAGGTGCTCGTGCAAGTTAAGTGAAATGACGAGTAGTTAATAACGAAATGTACGAACACTTTAGAGCAATTAACCAAATAGCGAAAAGTACCAGTTTATCATCGGGATTAGGGACGCCTCAGTGACTGAGATAAGTGGAAGAACCATCCAGAAGGAAAACGTGCCTCAGGGGTTGATGCAGGACTTGGACGCATCGAAAGTTCTAGAAGAAAGTGTGACAAATCTAAGAGAAGTCACAGCTGACTCAAAACCAAAGGGGTGAAGACTAAAATGCAACCGAGAACCAGTTTGAAAGGGTTGATCTTCTTAGTGACCCGACGGTAGGTGTTTTGAAATCGCGAGAGAGGACCCAAAAACACGGCAGTTGTTGGATTCTCACCAAGCAATCACGTCGCGGATCGTCCGGCTAATCTGAGAGTCCACTTATCGGGGGAAGTGAGTGCCAATCACACGGATGTGATTCGATACAAGTTAATTAGGACGAAAGCGTGACATGGTTCCGCTAAGTCAAAAACGTTAATAAATCGCGATAACACGGACATTCTAATCGGCAACATATCGAGACATACGTGATGGTACCAGAGGGCAACAATACTATGGGCGTGTCCCAAGAGGCAGGAGAGGTCCAGCAAACGTGGCCGACAGAGAAGAGCCCCCCCACGTTGGGCGCCAAATGTGAAGTTACTACTCGTCTCCACTTAATGATTCAAGATTTGCATTTTTAGATAATTAATTGCTCTAATTAATTTATGGTAATTGTTGTATAATTAAGTGGAGACGAGTAGTAACTTCACAACTTTCAAAAAGTAACATTACTAAGGGCATCGTGGATTACTGCATTAATTTCCTGCAACTGTAGATATAATAATGTCTTTATTGACAACAGAATTTAAAATTCCACAAAGTGCCAATACAATAATACCTGGAAACAAGAAGTTAATTATTACACATGTGACATAAAGATACATTAATACAATCATACAAAATTAAGAACAACCCATAAGTAGTAGTAACTACTACGTCAAACTTATCCTATATTAAAAGCCCTCCACATCCTCGCCTTAAAAAGGCTTAGATTGTCCGAAAATATGTCTATTTGCCTAGCTGACGTTATATTGATTAAATTAAAATTAGTTTGAATCCTATAAAGCGCCGAGTGTTTTAAAATGTTAATCCTATTGTTAGGTATGTAAAAAGTTGGATGATTCCTCGTTTGTCTGGCAGGCACATTAAAGTTTAAAAGGCTTAGTAAAGGAGAATCAAACACATTATTTACTAGCTTGTATAAAAACACCGTGTCTAAAAGTTTACGTCTATTGCACAATGTCGTCAAGGAGCTATCCTTACAAAGAGTTAAATAATTAATTCTGTGGTACACAACGTTAAAATGACTAAAACACAACATCTTGATAAACCTTTTTTGCACCTTCTCAATAGGCCTACTCTCAACCTTTGTTATATGGTATGGACTCCACACAACGCTTGCGTACTCCACGTGTGGGCGTACAAGAGCCACATACAATGCCCTTGTGGTTGACGCTTTAAAATGTTTAAGACAGTTGCGTCTTAATAGACCAAGCATTTTATAAGCTTTAGGTGTAATGGAGTCCACGTGAGTATTGAAAGACAAGTCAGAATTTACAATAACCCCAAGATCACAAATTGATTGTACTCTTTCCAAGGCCTTGCCATCAATCATATAATTAAAAAATATAACATGTTTCCTTTTGTTAGTGAATGTTATTCCATTACATTTCGCAACATTCAAGTCGAGTCTCCAATCAGTGCACCAGGCAGAGAGCCTGTCAACATCCTTCTGCAGTTCCACACAGTCTCGCACGCTGCCAATCGGACGGTATATCTTTAAGTCGTCTGCGTACATGAGACATTTAGACGACTTAAAGCATGTCGTGATATCGTTAACGTGTTTAACGTGTTAACGTGTGTTATGTTTTGAAGGGAGAGATTGTAATTCATTGCCATACTCAAAAGTAACAAAACACTTGGTTTTATTGATTTTCAGTGATCACTTGTGAAGAATGTTAGGCCTACTTTTTGTCAAGACTGTTACCCGAGTTATTATGTTAGTGTCTCTTTACTTTAAAGTTTAAACTCAACACAAACTAGTTGGATTAGATGGATTTTATCTTTAGGTTGACTGATTTGTACACTAACAAGCAACATGTTCTTAGAAAAAAATTATTACTGTTAAAAAAGTTAACTTTTTTTGTCAAGACTTACTTTAAATTGTCAACACCGTTACCCGAGCTAATTATTAAATTAAGTCTTATTTAAAGTTTAAAATTATATGATATGATTTGCGTAACGTTAGCTAGTGTCCTTTCCGTAACGTCACGGAAAGTTCAAATATCTTATAATGTTACTACTTTTTAATTATTTTGATCATTACATACTATGCAATGCATCTCAAGTAATTAACTCCATTTGATTTTATCGTCTTAATTAGATCTGTTTTCTAAAATTTAAAGTAGGCCTAGGCCTAAGTGTTGCTAAGTAACAAAATTATACACAATTTGTAAGAATGACTTCAGAATCATGATATAACAATAAATAATCTTAAGTTTTTTAAGTCATAATATAGGCTAGTTATGTTACTACTTAATCATTTTACAATGCCAAATGGAAACATTAACAATAATTAACATTAAATATTAACCTTCATTTTCCTGTCACGGAATGGACACTTTTCAGTTCCATCCACTAGATAAAAGCCAAAAAGTGCTAAAATAATCCAAATGTTAATTGACCACATATATGCAATTACAAATAAAACAAACATAGTAATATAAAAATAAATATCTGAGTAGGCCTATCTTATTTTTAAAATGAATTAATAAAATTTTAGACTTGAAATGTGCAATAAATATGAGAATGACCCATATATTAGTACTTTAGAGTTAGACAGAAATTAAAAAAGTGACTACACCGGGGCATACTAGGCCTACCCAGTACTACCTACCTATAGATATTGAATAAAGAAAATTATTTCACAGCTAGGTTAGGTAATATTTTAACTAAATAATGATTTTAAAGAGTTGTGATTTACGAAAGTTTGTTTTGCCTTGGGCCCTTGTAGGAAATCATTATTTTAAATTTAGCCACGGTGTAGTCACTTTTTTAATTTCTGTCTCTTAGTACTAACATATCAACGTCATAGTCGCCCACTATAAAACCAAAGTTAAACACAATCACACATCACAACAATCACAGCTAGGTTAGGTAATATTTTAACGAAATAATGATTAAGCGAGCGTTTCCATTTGACTCTGCCGGGAAAAGTAGTCACTGTTTTTTTTTTTTTTTTTTTGTACTGGTACCCAGTGGCGTAGGAACTATTTTCTCAGTGGGGGGGTCACATTGAAGTTGACTACGAGGTTGGGTGGGCAAACCGGGGTCTGGGGCTAAGCCCCAGCCGCCGGAGGCTTTTTCGCCATAGGCGAGATTTTTTTCAAAAGGTGCCCTTGATAGGTGGCCTAAAACACGTTTTCAGGCGAATTTTAACTATGAATAAGGGTTACATTTTGAAGCTAATATTGCATTGAAGATTGATTACTTGACGAAAATCGGTCGACAGTCTGCTTGGGAGTGAAAACATTGCACACAAAATATAATGAATATTAGTCTAAAATCAGATGGCTAGTCTAGTCTCGAAAATCACTTCTCTTACTGAATCTTTCTAAAAAATGTTACCAAAAACTTTCCTTTTTGTTTGCAAGCCCGACTGTAATAAAAATCCTAAAAATCACCCAACAAGCTATAAGTTAGAAAATGACACTTATACCTGGCTTGACCCCCCCACTGGGGGGGTCAAGCCAACAAGTGGGGGGGGGAGTTTCCCCCCCATCCCCCCCGTTCCTACGCCCCTGCTGGTACCCTATGTCTCGCCATAACATTCGAACGGAGGCTCGGATCGAGTTGAAATTTGGACCATCCGCAAGCTTCGTTCTCGATTGAATGCCATTAGTTTTGTGGCAAAATCGTTAAAAATGTTACAAAGTTAGCCTACATTAAAGGTAATTGAAAGTTTTTATTATTACTTATTCGTGATCGGACGGACATTCTAAATGATTTGGCCACCTCAGATTTTGTCGCCGTTTAGTTTGAAAAAAAACTTTCAATTAATTAACTTTAATGTAACTTTGTAACTTTTTGAACGATTTTGCCACAAAACTAATGGCATTCAATCCAGAACGAAGCTTGCGGATGGTCCAAATTTCAACTCGATCCGAACCTCCATTCGAACGTTATGGCGAGACATACAAAAAAACAAAAAAAACGAAACCAGTGACTATTTTTTCCGGCAGAGTCAAATGGAAACGCTCGCTACGCTCGCTTAAAAAAGCAAGGGAACTAGAAAGAATGGCTGAACATTAATACTAGTTGAATTAGTCTACCTAGCCTTTATAGTTTTATTTCTCTATCAATGGCACTAATGCATGTAGCTGGAAACAGTTCTTTGAAGCAAAAATAATGATGAACCACCATGGGTCATCAATGGGTGCCGAATGGCAGCATGAGTGAAGACAAAAAACCTACTATTCCCAGATGAAAAGGAGGTAAATGCCGTGTGTTTTGTGGTAGGCCTAACTAAGTTTCATTACTACTGTTACGGGAGGTCTGTAGGCCCTAAAGGTAGGCTACAGAACGACCATAAGCTGATTGAGCCAATTATGAGAAAGCCAGTAAACAAGCAGTATCATCCAGGTTGGAGAAAATGCAGTAGCCTAGTACGGTACCGTACTAGTTATTACAGTTGTACCACCTGGGTTAAGAAAGGACACCATGTTGCTGGCTATTCACAAAAGCCACATGAGGGTAGAATAGTAGGCCTATAGGCCTAAGGTTAGGGCTAGAGCAAGGACTGGAGTGTTATGTTGTAGCAAGGTAGCCTATGTCATAAGAAATGCATGAGTACGCCTACATTAATAATGTGAGACATGCCAGCATTTTGCCATGCCAGTGTAATGCAAAGTAATCTCTAACTAAAGCAATCCAGTTCCGAAAAGCGTGGGTAACGTTGGGGACTGACATTTAGCAGGGATCGACAACAGGTGACAAAATATGACAATTACATACAGCAAATATTGCTTTATTTGGTAAAACTCTAGTAAGCCAACCATATAGGCCTACTGCCACACTTTTTCCATTACGAGGTTTTCCAGCTTCCTTTGTAGGTTGCGCTAAACTTAATGTTTCTATGCTTTTGCACAAGATTATAAGTGTAGCAGTCCGCGGTACCGAGCCAGCGGTTTAGCCGAGCTCGTTTAACCGGTTCCCACTCGAACACCGAAGTTAAGCAGAATCGGGCGTGGTCATGGGTAGAGTGGGTGACCGCTCTACCCTGAAACTCACGTATACCGCTGGTTAGAGCAGATGGAGGGTTCGAAAGCTAGTGTAACGGCTTCGTTCTCCTTGACGTCTGCTCGGCAGTCCGGGTTAGTGGAGGAACCTATATGACTGTCAAGGTTACACCGTCCTGTCGGATGGGACGTTAAGCCGTTGGTCCCCTTGGTACTTTTCGAAAGGAGTAGGCTACGTGCCGGTACCGGGTTTCCCCTCCTCCCTTCTGTTCATACTTCATCCTCATCTATCACCCACCACTCATCGTCTCGATTAGCCAAAGTGCATAAATATGAGACGTTAAGCAATATTCAATCAATCAATCAATCCGCGGTACCGGTACTAGGCCCTAGGCCAATACTACCCCTACCTAGAATAGATATTGAATAAAGAAAATTATCTCACAGTCAGGTTAGGTAATATTTAACGAAATAATGGAAGAGTTGTGAATTACGAAAGTTTGTTTTGCCTTGGGCCCTTGTAGGAAATCATTATTTTAAATTTACCGCACTCCCTCTGCCAACCTCGCCAAATGTGATGTCAATGTTTAGCAGCGTCAAGTGTCATCATTTTATTCGCACACTTCTTCAACAGGCTACTCAATTCTCAGAATATATTGGCCAAGGCTTATTTTTTAAATAGGCTAGGCCTTACTAGTTTTCTTCAAAAACAGTTTCAGAGACCGGTATTTTATTTATTTTTTGCCAATTAGGTAGGCCTAGCCATGGTGCATAGGCTAGACCAGATATATTTGGTAGGCTACTCTTTCGGTTGGGATGGACAGTTTTTTTATGTGTACCTACAAAACCTTTAACGTCGCTATTTTAAATCTAAAGTACCTACAAAACCTTTAACGTCGCTGTTTTAAATCTAAAGTACCTACTGATCAAAAACTGTCCATACCAACCGAAAGAGTTCCATATATTTGATATAGGCCTAGCTAGCCTTAGACCTAGGCTAGGCCTAGGACCTAGCTAGCAAGCTTATCAATAAATATAGGCCTAGGCTAGGTAGGCCCTTGTAGGGCTTATCCATATCTTAACACCTATTATGGGATATCTATGGGCTTATCCCTCTTTCGCAGCCGTCCAATTTACCATACGCCTAGGACTTAGCTCAAACTAAATTTAATTTAAGATTATCATAAGGTGTAGGCTAGGCTAGGCCTAGGCCTAGTAGGCCCAGACCCTACCATAAAATTAAGGCAGAGGATATTCTTACGGCATACCGTAAGAATTACTAGAAATTATTCTTACGGTATGTGTTTTCATTGGTTGTCTCATCACGTGACTCATCAACAGGCGCGCCGTAAGAATAGTGTATAGTAATTCTTACGGTCTATGCCTACTATGACCATGCACTAGGCAGGCCTAGGCTAGGCCTAACGTCGCTATTTTAAATCTAAAGTACCTTTAAATCTAAAGTAGGGGAACATGCTGTACCTTGGACATAGTTGTACCTTGGACCATTCAAGATATCTCTGCTATCTTGTGGTAAAAAAAATTGCTAAAATTTCTAGTAGTCAATTATGCCACTAGGTGTCAGACTATACCAAACTGGGATGGTGGTAGAAAACCTAGCGTCATTAAAAAAATAATTTGTGTTTTCAACCATTCAAAGTAAATATTTTGCATGTTACTATTTTGCTTTTTAAAGTCTTGAATGATATTTTACTGCTAAAACACTTTATTAAGTCTGAGAACCATGCTTTGATGTATAATTATTACCTACAAAACCTTTAACGTCGCTATTTTAAATCTAAAGTACCTACAAAACCTTTAACGTCGCTATTTTTTATCTAAAGTAGGCCTACCTACAAAACCTTTAACGTCGCTATTTTAACTAACGCAGTGGATATTCGCACGGTCAGCCGTACGACTAGTACAAAATTATCCAAACGGTCAGCCGTACGATACCACCTAACTAGGCCAATAGCTTCACATATCACAATGCATTGTGGCAGAGTGGTAGCGCGTCCGAATTCTATGCGAAAGGTCGGCGGTTCAAATTTTCGTTTGGTCGTTTTTTTTTACCATTCTATTTGCCATTTGGGTCCATGTTTTTTCTGCAAATGATTTCACTACATTCGGCCCCGTCGCAAACACAATTCTAGATGATAAAAGCGTTTAAAAAGTGCTAGGCCTAGGCCTATTTTAAGGAAAAGCCTTTTCTCTACACCACACCTCGACGTGTTGGTAGGCAACCGAAAAAGGACTTTCGTTTAAAATAGCAACGTTAAAGGTTTTGGAAGATTTTTTTGTTACCAAAACAGCAAAAAGGACGACGACATTTAGGCCAAGGCCTACCAAAAAGGACTCTCGTTTAAAATAGCGATGTTAAAGGTCTTGATGTTTTTTTGTTGTTAGGCCTACTAAAACAGCAAAAAAGGACAACGGAAGGACGACACTTTTATTACGGCGCGCCTTTATCCAATCAGATCATTGACCGTACGAATAATTTTGTACTAGGCCCTAGTCGTACGGCTGACCGTGCGAATATCCACAGCCTTTAACTAAAGTAGGCCTACCTACAAAACCTTTAACGTCGCTTTTTTAAATCTAAAGTAGGCCTACCTACAAAACCTTTAACGTCGCTATTTTAAATCTAAAGTAGGCCTAGCCCTACCTACTGATCAAAAACTGGGCATAGGCTAGGCCTACCAAACGAAAAAGTTCGCTCCATGCCGTAAGAATAGTGTGTAGGCCCTAGTAATTCTTACGGCATGCCGTAAGAATATCCACTCCGTAAAATTAAATCATAATGAACAGAGGCCTAGGGTTTAGGTTTCATTTACTTACCAAGTAATGATCTTACTTCGGACTGGCTCAGATAGAAGTTCAAATTGCCGCTGCATGAACTAGGATAGCTCAACACAAACCAAAACAATGCACTGTAGATATGTGTAGGCCTACACTTCACTGTTACTGCCATATTTAGTAAATTACTTTTTTAAATAATCACATAATCCGTTTTCGAAGACTCTCAGTCGTAGTTACAAGCCATCTGATTTATCTGAACTGAAAGCCATGAATACACACCGGAAAAAGCTTCGATAATAATATGTTTACCTACGTTCCAAACAAATGATGCGGGCGTGAAACGGGCTCCGTCCTTTCTCAGCTCCAAACACGATCGCGCGAGGATGGCTGGCGTAGGTGCTGCAGAACGGCGGTAACTGTATGAACCAGCAGACTTTCAACAGTATCACCAACTACTAAAATAAAGCTAATATTCAACTAGGGAATATAGACTACTATAAGTATATAAGTATATAAGTAGTAGTTTATAGTACCGCCGTGATTGGCCGTGATCGTGAACGGCTACAGGTAGAACAGGAAAATGTACAACAGCCCGTGTAACAAGCCGACGGGAACAAATAAAATAATAAAGTTTGTCACTGTATTTTGTTATTCCGCACATTTCCCCCCCCCCCCCCCCCCCACAAGTTTGTTGTTTAATTTGTAACCTAGCAATAGTTCTTCTTCAAACACTGATCAACATCACCTAATTTTAAAACGATATTCATAATAAATGAAACAGAGAGAGGTTGGGTTGACTGTCGTGACACTGACTGTACTGATCGTATTTATTTATTGTGCTGGCAACAATAAGTTGCAGTTGCAGCCAAGCCTTGGCGCGCTACACACTCAGGCACCTTATACAGCAAGCAAAGTTGGGGTGATTCTGATTATGAGGTGTAACCCAGCTGTCATGAAACGTAATGCAAACTAAAAAAACTATCAAAATCGAGTTTACTAGGTAGGTACGGTACGGTACCAGACAACACATGCCAAATTTGGTTGGGCTACGATCATACCTTCTGGGTGAAAAAGTGTGTTGAAACTATTAAGGCCCCCCCCCCCCCCCCCCTCATCCCCCCCCCCCCCCCCCCCCCCTTAATAAAAATAATGGATGTGAAGTCCTATACATAAAAGTGGGCTTCTTTCGACTACACCTGCAAATGCAATAGTGTACAGTTCCTACTTTTTCCAAAATAAATTCAAAAGTATGAGAGCTCTTCAACTATGTTGATCGTCTGAGCTGCTATTATTGTGAACTTCCACCGTTTGAGATTATTCCAAGGAGAAATTAACCCATGCGCTTTAGTGTCATGCGCAATGTTTCAATTGTTGTTATCAAACAATAAGTAGAGAAGAATATTCACCGAAACAATGTCAGCGATGCATTTACTAGTGTTGCCCTTTTCGTCTTTGATCCTCTCCAACGCTGCCGGGCAGTCCAGCTGAAACACGAAGCACGTTGCGGTGAAACAAGTGCGGCCAGGCAGGAAAATAACAAACACAAAATGCCCACATTCACATTTGACTTATACACATGAGTGTCACCCGATGTGGTGAACAACTAGATTATTGGTGTGTGAGGGTAATGATGGCTGTTTGAGAGGACTCAATCCCAGCAAATCATATCAGTCCGTGTTGTTTGTCGCGAGAGTCGAACCCGTGTCCCACACGCTATGCATGAGCCATCTCCGTCAGTGCATGTGCATCCAACGAACCATCTAAATATTTAAAGGGGCTAAAAACCCCAAAAATTATTTTTTACCACGTGATCTATAGCACAATACTACACTTAAATGGCCATTTAAAAAATTATATCTTGTAACTGTGAATTAACACGAATTTTTTAATTTTTTGATCCAGAAATTGGCGAAAATTGGTGTTTTGGAAAATTTTCTAAATCGGCTTTAACCTGGTTCTTTTTTGGTCCACATAGATATAAGAGCATAGTACCAATCTAAAATGCCCCTTTATAACATCGTGTCTTGAAACTGTGCCCAAATATACCCTCAAACACGCAAAAATATGCATTCCAAAATCACACCCCATCTTGGTAATCAGCATATTTTGACCGAACTACTTGCCCAAATTACAAAACAAAATATAGAGAATTTATAGAAAAGGCTGTCGAGTACGTCAATCCTGGCCAATATTTTTTTGGATCAAAATCCTCCAAGGTCACGGGGCATAAAGATCGTCCCCATGTTATTTCTTATGGGAGATTTTTGCCGATGGGACCTAGCTCGAAAAATGTCATATTTGACAATTTTTTGGGAGGTCATGGTGGCCTACATAATTTTCCTGTAAATTGTTAAATTCATTACTAGTTAGCCTGAACGAAATATATTTTTTGAGTTTAGCGGTTAAATACCCCTTTAAACAAGCATCATAATAATATGCTAGCAGAATGTACCAAATATGATGCCTAGCGCACGCAATTTGATCTCTCCCTCTCATATAAAGAACTTCTAAGATAATAATATTATGTTTACGGCGACAAATTTTCTAAAATTATATTTTTTCAAAGTAATTAATTGTTTACTCAAATTTAATTTAATTTAATAATATTTATTTTTCTATCACGGTCATCTCTTTTATTTCATTTTCTTTTATAAACGAAGAAAACAATAATATTCATGAAAACAAACTCATATCACAGGCGGCGCAATATGACCTGACTGGTTGAAGCGCCCCAGTTTCTCACGTCGTGGCCCCTGCACTATCTGATAAGCGATCCGAACGTTCTAGATAATGTAGCTAGCTTCACGATGAGGGAGGGGGAGGGGTGTGCATGAGTAACCAGCACTAGCAGACAAGACCGTCTCCGGACCCGGCATTGGTGTAGTGGTGGTTGCGAGTGAACGTTGTGAGTCGAGTGACTTAGGATGGGGCGTGTTTTATACACAGTTGTTCAGTGCTTTATACACAGCTCTTCCGTGTTTTGTAGGTAAGTGATCTTAGCAAGTATCTACGTATTCTAAGAAGTCATAACTAGTGAATGTTATTCATCTTTCTTACAACCATTGCACTACTCGTGTGCAAACATTTTCTATCATGTGCTACTTTGTATGAATAAGGGAACATGATAGGCAGAGGCAATTATGTGGACACTCTTTCGGATGGTATGCCCCAACTTTTCAACACTTATTTCTTGGAATGAAAACATACGCACCCGAAATCCTTTCCGTTACAAGACTACTTATACGTTAGGTTAGTCGACCCTTCCGCCTAGTTACCTGCCGCGCTAGTTCTAGGATATTTTTGATAAGAGGGCACCCGAAATCCTTTCCGTTACAGTGTTTAAAAGTTGGGGCATACCATCCAAAAGAGTACCATTATTTGAAGCATTATATTTTCAACAAAAACAGCAATAATATTTTTTTAAATTGGATTTTCAAGCACTTTTTTAATAACATGAATTACGTTGCGATTTTAACAGCATATTTTTTTACAATTAAAATTTGTTTAGCTTTAAATTTAAAACATGGTCTGTAATAATTGGAAATATAACCATGGTGTTTTTCTGGGGAGTATTATTTGAAACACCTATCGAGATCGGACTACTTCTATGGAGTGACTAGTGGGGCAGGGGCCAATCGAGGACCCTGAAACTCACGTATACCGCTGGTTAGAGCAGATGGAGGGTTCGAGAGCTAGTGTAACGGCATCGTTCTCCTCGACGTCTGCTCGGCAGTCCGGGTTAGTGGAGGAACCTATATATGACAGTCAAAGTTAAACCGTCCTTTCGGATGGGATGTTAAGCCGTTGGTCCCCTTGGTACTTTTCGAAAGGAGTAGGCTACGTGCCGGTACCGGGTTTCCCCCCCTCCCTTCTGTTCATACTTCATCCTCATCTATCGCCACTCATCGTCTCGATTAGCCAAAGTGCATTAATATGAGACGTTAAGCAATATCCAATCAATCAATCAGTCAATCGAGGAACAATATCCTGATGGTATGATGACACTTCCTTGCTACACTCTCCACCCGGCTAATTAAGGAAGAGGTGCTAAATGAATACACGTATGTAAAGTTAATTTAAAATACTGTTTATTTAATGTAAAATTCCACAATTATGAGAAGCACAGAACCGTAGTTCGTACTCTCTGGGATCCGTAGACCAACTGACTTCACAACACCCTCGAAGCCAAGCCAAACTTGACCTCCCCCTCTCACATGGTCACCAACCTAAGAATATAATAATGACAAAATAAACTAAAAGACTAATTAGAAATGTCAATTCACACAATTCACTAACTTATAGAACACAAAACAATAATGACAACTTAAATTAAACATTACTACTACTAATTATAAGACAATGGGAACCATAGCGTTACCACACATCAAGTGACCAAAAGAATAAACAGAGTTAAGTTGGTATTACCATTATATACTCAAAGGTATTACCCAGCCCAGAGTGCTGGCGGGATGAAGGGAAGGTTAACACATGTCCATCCTCGCAGGGGTGCTTCGGAGACGACATAAAAACCATGAAGAAATAAATTACCGAAACAGTGTGACGTTAGGTTAGGTCAGAAAGAGAGTGAATACGCAATGCAGAAAGTAGATCACAAAGGAAAAGAACACAAAGAAAGGGTATGAGACAGCACATAACCCCCCAAAATGACAGGTAATGAGACGAAGTCTGATTTTCGTTCATTTTCAAAGAGTGCTGTCCTAAATTAATCATGGTAATACTTCTTAAGATTAACAATATTATGAATAGTACATAGAAAAAATCACGAAAAACTTCTAAATCGTTTTGTCCAGTGCTGACGATTCCCCAAAACTCCCAACGTGTCACTTACGTTGCGCTGTGGGTGGTCACATTCAGCCAATGCCCTTTTTGACCACCGTAACTAAAGGGTAAGAGTAGGCCGAAGGTCGTTGTTCGATAACCCCCATTTCAACCATACTTTCGATCTTTTCGTCAACAGCTGATCTTTTAGAAAGGGGTTTCGGGTAGGACCGTTGCACAAATGGTTGCTGGTCACTCATGTGAATTTCATGCACATAATCGCGTACACACCCTGGTGCGTCTGAGAATACCGCCTTGTGTTTCAACAAAGTCTCAGTGAGCAGCTGTTTATTTGTTGCAGTGGTCTCGACGTCGCGCACTTTCTCTGCAATACGCGTAACAAGGCCACACTCGGGGTTGTGCGTTAGTTGCACTTGGCGACACGATAATACACAGTTCTCATTCACATAATCTTCACACAAAAAATCAAAACCGTCACTCATGCTCTCCGGCTTCTCCCCATTGTCTTCCGTAGCAAGACAAAGTTTGATTGAACCACAAGTTACTTGTTCAGTATCAGTGTACACAACCTCACTAATTAATGGTATAACAGTTTCATCAAGGTGTAAAGTATGGGTCTCAAAGTTTATGACAGCTCGTTTACGTTCAAACCAATCTGCGCCAAGAATCAATTTGCATGAAAGATTTGGAACGATATACATCGCTACATCATACACAAAAGTTCCCAATTTAATAGGCAAAAAAGTTTGAAACTTTAGTTTGTGACGATGCACAGAACCAAACGCCCCTTCCACGGTTATACCATGAATGGGTAACAAAGGAACATTAGGACTAACAGCTGCAAGTTCATTATAGAAACATTTTGATATACATGTTAAATCACTACCAGTGTCGAGTAGCACATGAATGTTTTCACGATAACCAACGGTCGCCAACACCCGCGGCGCTTTCACTGTGTTAATTGTCTACACCCACCTGGCTATTGTCCTCTTCACGTAACAGGTCATCCACTGCACACATCTCCACCACACCAACAGATCGTATGTTGGCCGTTTCTACATCTTGTCGCTTTGCCTTCAAAGAGTTCACTTCAGCTGGAAACACAGAAGGCGTATGTCCAGCGTTTATTCGTTTCCCTGACTGTTGTCGGAAACGCTGATTGCAGCCTCATGGACAGCCATCGCCTCATGTGAAGTCTCAGTTCCTGCGACGTCTTGAGTCACCTCCAGATGATTCAGGCGAGAACGGTTCTCGCGAGTCCCCTGACGCTCCCTCCATTGGATGTTGTTCCCGTTGCCTTGGGTATCCCTCCATTGGTTGTTGTTGTAGGTATTGCCAGGTCTCCCCGTTGTCATCTGAAGATTGTTCTCCGTTTTTAATTGTTGAGACCGGAACCACCTCGGTGTCCGTCCCCCCCACGTTGTTGCCTACTTGCTGCCGAGTCATCCAACTCTCGCAAAATATTAAGCATTTCAGCTGGAGTCGAAACCCTGGCCGCCACCAGAGCAGTATCAACGTTGGCCGGAAGTAGATGTCTCATCCTTCTGACGAAAGACCGCGGTGATATGGGAGTGGACAAGTATTTAATTCTCCTCATCCACGAAACGAAAAACTCAGACATTGTTTTGTGTAACTGTCGGTTGTAAAAGTTTGTTTGGAGTTGGTCGATCAATTTATCTTGTTTGTTTTCTGACCAGAACATGTCTATAAAATCAGCCTTGAATGATTCCCATCCTTGCCATGTATCCTTAAAAGCCTGTCCCCAGTCACCTGGCATGCCATCCATTTGAGCGATGGTTAATTGTATCCACTCACCCTGTGGTACTTGAGCAAAGTATGACTCCATGGCTTGCAAGAATTCAACGAGATGCACTTTGTCATCATCCTGGAATCGAACCGCGATCGGTGGTCGACCGATAGGGAATACAGGTGGGGACAGCTGGCGATGCGCAACCCCACTCGACTGTCCCTGTCCTT
Organism: Sweltsa coloradensis; assembly: GCA_024449915.1. Lineage (NCBI taxonomy): Eukaryota > Metazoa > Arthropoda > Insecta > Plecoptera > Chloroperlidae > Sweltsa > Sweltsa coloradensis. Next base: position 5,471 of record JAMZAV010000560.1, on the reverse strand, counting down.
GAACCGGTGGCGTCATGGCTTCCGGAGAGCCCGCGCTTTGTCCCGACGCCTCTAGAGCGTTGATACGCCCCGTGAGAGTGGCAAGCAAGGTGCCGAAACCTTCGAGGAGCGTCTCTAATCGGTCAATCGACTGCACTTGCATTGTATTTTGTTCATCGTTATTTCCCTCGTGCCCTGACTGTGAACGTGTTTCAGGCATTTTAACAAAAGGATTCGTAGCACAGTGTCACAATATAATTTATAGTTTATAGTTCATAGTTTATAGTTTATAGTTTATAGTTTATAGTTTATAGTTTATGGTACGACGCGGTACACGTATGTCCACTCCGCGTAGATTGTAGAGTACTACAAACAACCGATACACACGAAAATAGTTTTCAAGTTTATAATAAATCGCGGTACACGTATGTCCGCTTTGCGTAATTAACGTTGGGCGCCAGTTGCTACACTCTCCACCCGGCTAATTAAGGAAGAGGTGCTAAATGAATACACGTATGTAAAGTTAATTTAAAATACTGTTTATTTAATGTAAAATTCCACAATTATGAGAAGCACAGAACCGTAGTTCGTACTCTCTGGGATCCGTAGACCAACTGACTTCACAACACCCTCGAAGCCAAGCCAAACTTGACCTCCCCCTCTCACATGGTCACCAACCTAAGAATATAATAATGACAAAATAAACTAAAAGACTAATTAGAAATGTCAATTCACACAATTCACTAACTTATAGAACACAAAACAATAAAGACAACTTAAATTAAACATTACTACTACTAATTATAAAACAATGGGAACCATAGCGTTACCACACATCAAGTGACCAAAAGAATAAACAGAGTTAAGTTGGTATTACCCAGCCCAGAGTGCTGGCGGGATGAAGGGAAGGTTAACACATGTCCATCCTCGCAGGGGTGCTTCGGAGACGACATAAAAACCACGAAGAAATAAATTACCGAAACAGTGTGACGTTAGGTTAGGTCAGAAAGAGAGTGAATACGCAATGCAGAAAGTAGATCACAAAGGAAAAGAACACAAAGAAAGGGTATGAGACAGCACATCCTGAAACTTGAACATGAATCATCATATCAAGCAACGATTGTTCGAGTTCATAGTTGTCCCAGTGGGAGCCCCTATCCTACACCGCTCCGCTCTTCGGGCTTCCAAGAAGTCGTATGCATAGATCGCTAGAGAGGGCCATGCTTTGGGTACGATTTCTGTCAATTATTCCTTTGAACTCCCACTCAATCGCCTATGAAGCCAAGCAAAGCCTTATAGTAGGCATCGCCTTAGTATCGGAACGTCACTATTTGATCACCAATCACGCCAGTAAATCCGTCAATGTTTAGATTGATCTATAATCAATTAATCACTCTAGTAGGTGAACGCAGGTGACCGCACTGTTTTTAATTTGCTCAGTCGTGCATCAATGCTGAAAATAATACTAGGACCTACCCACAGGGCAAAGTCAGGAAATCTTCCTGACCTGGTCGTCCTCTCTCTCTTTCTCTCTCTCATTTTATGGAAGATAAAGTTTCACTAGCCTTAATCCTGCCTTAAAATAAAGACCTGAATCAATCAATTTAGTCAACAAATCCTTCGTAATAAACGCCATTCGAACCTGGAATGCTCTCCCTACTGCTATAAGGGATGTATATCTAACAAACTATAATGTTTTCAAGAAAGAAACTAACAAGTTATATCTTCTGCAAAGCCTCTACGATGCCTGATATAGGCCTATTTATACTTAAGTACAAGAATTACACGCGGACTTATATTTTCTTCAGAAATTGTTTTTGTGCTAACAACGCACATACACAACTAAGTTCTATAACAGTAATATAAGTTCATAATAATGGAAGTAAGCTTTTGCATGTATTTTGTTTATATAGTTTCAATAACAGTATGTATGGAATATTCTTTGTTTATACTTTAATACCTAGGATTAGCTGTAACAATTAAATTAAATTATATTTTGTAGTTTATGTAGCACTAAAATCAAGTTGGATGGAAGATAAGGCTTCACTAGCCTTAATCCCGCCTTTCTAAAGACCTTAATCACTTGATCAAATCAAACCAAAAATCTCTCTATCTCTCTCTTTCTCTCTCTCTTTCTCTCTCTCTTTCTCTCTTTCTCTCTCTCTCTCTCTCTCTCTCTCTCGGAGCGTGCGAGACTGACTCGCAAGACCGGGTTCGAATCCCGCCGCAGGCAATCCTGATTGAATCTATCCTCCGAGGTTGCTTTCTAATTATTAACTCCTCTTAAACATCCCTCGGACATTCCCTAATAACCTGGTTAGTCACAGCGGATAACTCTGATGTGCGCCCTACAGCTATCACCTTTACAAATATATTATTTTTATTTCTACCAAAACTAAAATAGTCGTTCTCTTCCAGTTACGAGTGAAGTGAGTGAAGTGGTGTCTGAAGCTTGCTAGTCACCGCCCGCCCCGAACCTGCTCGCTGCTCGAGGCCCCACTGCAGGACGTCACTCACAGAGGCGGAGGCTGAGTACCCACTCTGTGGCTTTACTTATTTCCTACAAACATTTAGCAAGAACTATGGGTAACAAGTGTTGGTGATATTAGTGGGAATATAATCTTGGCTATGCCACTAAAATATATACATCTTACTTGTTCGAAATTTTTAAACCCTGCCGATATCATCCAATTACTTTTTGCCGATAGTGTATGTTTGTAAACTGGTCCAATTATTAATTTTATTATATAGGCTGTCTCAGCTAAGATTGAACTTGTTTGAACTTTTGACATTTTTCCTTATAGATTTTTTGACATATACACAATATTCATCGTGATTTCTCACTGAAAACTCGCGTGAAACTGTCTGACGTAACTCTGTTCGGCTTACAAGAACACAGGGCCTACAATAATCACGTATTTGACATTCTCACACGTCACTTTCGCTAAACTAAAGGCTCGTTTACAATCACATAACAACACGTTAAAAAATAACGTAGGAAGTAAGTTGAAACCCTTGAAAACAGTGATGTTGCAACGCACGTAACGTATGAAGTTGATCTAATCTAAACTTTACCGTACGTTACGTTATGTATTCCTTATTTAGCCAATCACAACCCGTTTCCGAGTGTCTATACCCTTGTTGTGTTGTTATGTGATTGTTACACCACATTAATTTTACCGTGCGTTACGTTATTTGTTAACGTGTTGTTTAAGTGATTTGTAAGTTTGCAAGTTTTACTATTGACGGGTTCCTTCGTAAGGTTCCTTCAGGCCAACCGTAGAAATTGTTCACTGGTGGAATCAAGTCTAATGTAAATTACGTCAATATGAAACCTTGACGTAGGGTGACGCGTTCCAGTATGGTGCATAGGATAATGAGTCACTAGATTATTCTTGCCAAGCGAGTAGCTGCCGCGCGTCACGTGATCACATCATGGACTTAAATCTTCCGTAAAGGTTGAACCTCCATGATCACGTCAACAAATATCTACGAACTGACATATTTCACAAACCCAACATCGCCAAATTTGGTTATGTTAAAACTAAAAACTATTTCAATACGACTTTTCACCAATGTTTTGATTTAAAAAAAAATACATATAGGGGTAATGTGGGTAATTGGAAACACTTTTAGTGTTTTTAAACTTTGACCTTATTTGTAGGCTAGGGTATTGATAGGAGAGAAAAAATGTAAATAGCAAAATTGTGCTTTGGGATGTAAACTAAATCATGACACCAACAAGAATTTCATGGAAGAATATTGTATGGTATTTTTATTGCTTTTTTTAAAAACTCGAATTTGTTTCCAATTACCCCGGATATTGGGGTAAATGGAAACAGCCATGGTACAACTCCTAGACCCATAAGGAAACTAAAGTAAGGTAATTGGAAACAAAGCATTTTAAGCTGTGATTCTAACACAAAAAAATTAATACATTATGATACAAACTGTAGATTCTGTGTACATTTAAAGAAAACCTTCCGTCGCAACGCAGAATTGTACGGAAAATCTCAAAAGCATCACAAGCATGAAAATAAGGCTGTTGTTTAAAAAAAGCTGTATTTTGTATTTAAATATTAATACAATCATCACTTAAAATTAAATTTACAAAAACTACATCAACAGATTGGTAAATTACCTACAAAAACAAAACATGCATCGATTGGGCAAATGGAAACGTTAGCTGCGGTTTTTTGGATTTCCTGTGATTTTGGAAAAAAAAATTAAAATGCACATATTTTCAATGGCATCTTGGTGTGGGTCCAAGACAAAGTCCACAGTGCCAAGTTTATCTTTATTGGACCAGCAAATATATTATTTATCAATACCGAATCGTGGTCATCTCTTCGAGGGTATCTTTCCTTCCAAAACATGATAATCTGAAGGCTAAGTAAGAAGGCTGTGTAGTCAGACACTGTTGCCAACTTACCTTACTTTTAAACCAAACATTTACATGTGTTTCCATTTACCCCTGAAATTTGTCCATAGCTTAACATGGATCTTTTGGCTTTGTTTCCAATTTCCCTGTAAGTTTCCAATTACACCTAATTCATGTTTCCAATTACCCCCAAGTATGAGATAATAGGGGAATTGGAAACATTGCTTATCAGGAGAAACTATGATAATTATCTAAATTTCACCTGTACCATATTGTTGACTAATGTGTCTTCATTAATTTCCATCCAAGAACAAATTTCTTAAAAACAAAATAAGGACCATAACAGGGAAAATTTTGAGAAGTGTTTCAAATTGAAACAAGTTTTTTGTGTAGAGGTTGGTTGCAATGTGTATGACATGCATATCATCTAACAGAAGAAGCTGTAACTACTTGCACATTTTCCATAAAGGTCTGGACCATGCTATCTAACAATTTTTTTTAAATTTGAACTTCACATACGGAAGTTATAAAGGGCGTTTCCAATTACGCCCTGTTTCCAATTACCCACATTACCCTAATAATTTTAATTTGTCACATTTACGCTTTCTTTCGCTGAATATGGTTTAATGTTTGCAAGCTCTTTCCTTTCGGTTATACTTTAGATATACACGCTCGAATAATCCAGTTTTGTGTCTGAATCTGTAATCATCCCACTCGTATAGCGCGTTGCCTTTAGTCGGCTACCTCTTAAGTCAACTATACCTACCTCTAAGTCAACTACCTACCTCTTAAGTCAACTACCTACCTCTTAAGTCAACTACCTACCTCTAAGTCAACTACCTACCTCTTAAGTCAACTACCTACCTCTTAAGTCAACTATACCTACCTCTAAGTCAACTACCTACCTCTTAAGTCAACTACCTACCTCTTAAGTCAACTACCTACCTCTTAAGTCAACTACCTACCTCTAAGTCGGCAAAAGCCGTCCGCGTAGCACACACGATTAGGGCTCTGGTCCGAAGTGTTGGCTCTACAAGAACGTGGGTTCGAATCCCACTCAAGGCATTTTTTTAATAATCGCCCTTCACCCTCATCTATCACCACCATGAGA